>OY986439.1:131953981-132553981 GCA_963920525.1 Dichetophora obliterata
TTAATTTTCTGACATTAGGGTTGTACATTAGGATGGTAAGAATTGAGATTTGGTAGGTAAGTACTAGACAGAGTATTTAAAATCAATGATCTTAGTAGCAAGAAAATTGATCTTCTGGAGACAAAAACATCGATATATCATACAAAAATATAGAACTGTAAATGTCGAAGATATGACGAAATATTTCAAGCACGACCCCTATGTTCAGCAATTTTTTTTTTTTCAAAATTACCTTCCAAAAATGCTTGAATTAGATGGTGTGCGGTGCATTTTTTATTCATTTTCCCTGTAAGGTGGTACGGTCTAGTGTCCAACCTGCAAGCCAAAATTTCAAATTGCCAATTTGAATCCTTTTAGAAAAATGACCAGCAATTTTTATTCAACTAATTTGATCATTTTTTTGACCAAAGTTATAGGAGAAATTCATTGTGTACCAAGAATGTGACTTTTCTTCGTTCTCTTTCCGCTTGCGTAACGCAGTTGAAATTCATTGGGTCTTAGTAAAAAACATTTTAAAGTCGACTCTAAATTTAGTGTAAGCTTTTTGACAACAAGTTCTATAGAAATAATGTCAGAAAAGCTCACACTAAATTTAGAGTCGACTTTAAAATGTTTATTACTGAGGCCCATTGAGTGTTGGTAGTCACCGTGTTAAAAAAATAATTGTTATATATATCGTTTGGTTATAAAGTTACTCATAGTGTTTTTCTATTGAGTTTTGTTTCGAATATGAATCGAGTCCAACTTTGTTTTGGTGTTTATTGGGTTCATACAGTCATTCCACTATACATTACATAACGTGATTTGCCGGTTGACAGTGTGTCGCTTGTTTCCCCTGACTACACCTGTTGCAACTAAAAAATATTGCAGTCATTTTAGTTTTAATTAATGCAAGATTTAATTGGAAATACAATTCAAATGCATGCCGTCTGAGTGAGATGCACTGTTTTTAGGATCGTTTTGTTGATAAAACTCATCGAACAATATGAAAAACAACAATATATAATCTGCAATCGCTCAACTGCCGTATGCATGAGAAGGGGAGGTGATCGTTTGACTTGATCATCGAAGCGATTACATTGCATTTTGTGATTTGATAAATTTTCATATCAAAAAAACATTCATAAAAAAATTTCAATAAGTTAATTTATTATTCACAAAAAGTCAAATAAGTGAATTACTATATTAAAATCAATTACAATTATGATTTAACATAATATTTTTACGTTTACTTTTGGTTAGTATTCTTTTTTCCAATTCAGAGTAATGAACTATTTTCTCTATTAATTTAATTTATAAATTAAAATATTGAAATTAATTAAAGAATTTGAACTAATTTTGTAGCCAATTTATTTGTATGCATTCTTCTTGTATTCGTTATCAATTTTGAATAATTTTTTTAATTTGCATTGATTATTCATTTTGTATTGATTTCTTTGTATTTCGTTTAAGGGAATGGTTCGTAGACATAGATTTCATTGAGGTCCGTAAAATGCGCAAAAATAAACATTTTTATTGGGGTGTTTTTTTAACTGCATGAGAAGTTTCAATGGTTGTTGTCTTGTTTGATAATTGAGAATGTCAAAACTATGTTGACATTTCTGTTAAGTAAGGTTTGGCAATTCACCATGAATAGTTTAACGCCAGAACAACGCTTCCAAATTGTAAAAATTTACTTTGTAAAAAATAAATCTGTTTGCGAAGTTCATAGCGCACTTCGGCCATTTTAAAATTTTGGCTTAGTTTGCATGGTTACTGTCAGCAACTGTAATAAAAATTTGTTTCCACGCCCCCTTTTACCGCCCACAAACCAATGAAAGTGTTTTATTTCAACGGTTTGGGTCGTATAAGACAAACATTTTGTAATTTAGTTCATATTGTTACTCTCGGCAAGTGCACCAACACACTTTAGTTACACTCCCACTTTAGTTAAACTCACTTTTCGGGAGGTCAGCGTGAAGTGAAGCAAAGTGCGCCAGGCTTAAGCTAAATTGAGCTGAAATTTTGGCAGTCAATTTGTTTCGAGTACGAGATGGTTAATAATTTTGCCGCCCCCCTTTTTACCGCAAAACAACAAAAATGCTATATTTCGTACGGTTTTAATCGTATTAGACTAAAATTTGGTAATTTAGTTATAAAATGGTGAATATATTTGGCATTTATTGACATTTTCGTATATGGTAGTAAGGCGGTCTGCAGAACAACGTCTGCCGGAGAATAATAGTTATATTAAAAAATAAATGCCATGAAATTATCTACCAGTTTACAATAATAAAAAAATCATTGCAGCAATATTTCTGTTCTGTATTATTATTTTAAGTTCTCATGCAGCTAAAAAAACACCCATATAACAACTGTTTTTATATTTCTGCAAAATCAAAAAATACGGCCAGTTAGCGAAATGATTAAAAAGTGGGTTCGAACACCACAGGTTTCGTTAGTTTTTATTATTTTTTTGAAAATAATTTAATACAAGCATGTATTAAGATTTAGTCCAACGGGGAAATAAAACAAAATTTTCATATATGACGTCGATTAAAGTTTCATACAATTTCGGTGTGTTCATAGAAAAAAGACAGAATGTATTATAATTTAGTCCAAGACTTTTGACCGTGTGTATATTGTGCCCTTATTCCTGTAGCGGAAAAAGAAGTACAACATGCTGACATTAGTAAACGCTGGACCTTAACAAGAAGATTCTACAGAAGATTACAAAAATCTCAATCAAATGTCTGTGACCGCTTACCAAGGTCAATTTTGACGAAATCGAAAAACCTTTAATTAAATTAAAATTAATTAAAGTCAAATCCTCTCCTAAACATCTGCATATTAATACAAATAAAAAAAAATTTATAGCAATAGGGGACTGCCGACCGAAGTAAAACCTATACATAAAATACTAGTATTCCCGGGCAGACTTTGCCCTGCCACAGACCGGCTTACTTCTAAATAGGAATTTTCATGCAACAAAAATGTTTATATTTTCACCCGCTCCCCCTTTGATTATTTCTTTCAAAATATTTTATATTAAGATGGTTTCTTATTTTATAATTATATAAAACTATATTATTACATTAAAATTGAATATTGTTTATATAAAAATAAAATACAGGGAGCACTAAGCTTTAGTATATATCTTCATCCTAGCGTCACCTAGGAAGGTGTAACACAGAAAAAAAAACCAATGGATCGTGTCCTGACTCTGTCTAAATTTCTAACACTACATAATTTGGTCATACATATGCTGCATTTCTTCACAGAGTATTAGCGCTAATCATTAGACCAGTTCATGGTATTTAGTTTGTATACCATGAACTGGTCCAATCTACGGATTAGGGCTAATACTCGGTGAAGAAATCGGCCGATAGTATCTTTTAATGGCTGCTCTTGGTATCTAGCTATCAGGCTCCCAGCAAATGTAGTAATTAACCGTCAATAAGTTTCTCTGCTGATGTATGGTATAATTATTTGACAAGGTAGCCGTGACAGTTTTTTGGCGATTGGTAGTTGTCAAAAACAGCTAAAGAATGTTGTAGTTTGCTGCTGTTGACTAGCAATGTGCTTATTTTAACTTATCTTTGATTCATTAAATTTATTCGCGAAGTTGATTGAAATGTTTTTAGTTTGTTGCGGTTGACTAGCTATGCTTAATTCGTCGCTAATTTTTCACTTTTCCGCTCCCATCGCCGCTCGTGAGAAAAAAGCCAGTCTACGCGGCTACCTTGTCAAATAATTGTATCATGTGCTGATGTATCGTTCTTGCCGCTCCCTCTACCCCTCTGCGAAACAAAGTGAAGCCACATCTGTTTCCAAAATCATGGTAAAAGTAGACAAGGTAGTGTTTGGGCAGATAGCCGGCGACCAAAACTGTCAAACCGAAGTGCACAGCTCATACAAAATCTGCAACCAATGAAAATGCAAGAGAAAGCAAAAATAGGCAAAAATTGGAAAACGTCCAAGTTCAACAGTTAAGAAAAAGCCCTAACACTACCTTGTCTAGTTAAACCACGTCCAAAACTACAAATATATTATGTTATGAATAAAAAAGTAATCCTCATAAAGGATATTTACTGTTTTTCTTTCAATTTTGAAATGAAATGAATTTTTATATATGATATTTTGTTTCTCCTGGTTTACACTCATCAAGACTTGACGTGAGAGGTGGAAATTCAAAAGAGGGAATGACCAACAATTTACGTCAACTCTTGACGAGTGTAAACCGGGAGTTTGACTGACCGTGAAGTCTCTATTAATGCCTCCACTTGAGATCCTGCTACCAGGCAAACAGAAAACATAGTAGAAAAGTGATGTTTATTTTCTGCCGCCAATTCGGTTTATTCCCTCTAAGAGCCTGAACAGAACCAAAGCGGATGTCGGGTGGCGGGCCTCTCTTGGCGAAATCCGCTGAGAACACGTTCAGAATTGGAGCGGTGGCGGTTGTCACATCACGGTTGCATTTCATTTTGGGAATAATACAAATTATTTTATATTTTGCTTTGAATTCACATGAATGCAACACAGGCACAAAAACAGAATGTCGGATCATAGTAAAAACTAAGAAAATAACACAAACATACCCAATCTTTAGCAAAAATATGGCAACATTTGAGTCACTCAGAGAGAGATCCGCCAGACGTTAGAGAAAAATTAGAATAGATTCTATTCTGGCGTTTTCCCGTCTCGCATTTCTACGGCGGGTGCATGTATTTTCATGTATTTGGTTGCACGGCGAATCCGACTAGGGATGTCGGAAAAACATCGATGCATCGAAAATATCGATGTGTTGCTTCGATGCATCGAAAATTATCCACTCGATGTATAATAAGTTGATGCATCGATATATCAATGTTTTTTGTAAACTGACATCTCTAGTACATTGAACCGCCATTTCAGTTTTTCAATTGTGCAAAGTGAGTGAATTTGATCAAGAAATTGAAATGGCTCCAAAAAGTGTGGTTTGGCGTTTTTTTTAAAAACGATGTGAAAACAACGCGATTCGCGACACAGCCCACATTATACAAAGTGGCGTACAAATATTTAACATTGGTTGGTAGCTCGGTTCCTTCTGAAGGACTTTTTTCACAAGCCACTCAAATCATTTCTCAGCAAATGAATATATTAGCAGGGCACAGATTAAACAAACAATTGTTCCTGCAAAGCATAGACAAAAACTACTGGGAAACATAAAATTGTATTACCTTGTAAAAATTTTGATAAATTCTACTTATATATAATATCATACGAAATATAAGCGTGTTTTTTGAAAAATATGTAAGATTCTCTGAAAAATAAATGAAAAATGTTTAGTGTTTTGCGCTAATAAATTTGTTAAAGTACTGGTATTCGTAAAAATAATTCACTTATTATTTATAAGCAAAATTTCAAATTAGTTACTATAACAATGTTGACTTTGTTTCTAATGGGCTGTTGAATCAAGTGAACCCTTTTTCTTAGAACAATTGAAAATTTTAAATTCTTAAGTCATACAAAAGTCTCCCTTAATTTTTAGATTTTTTAGAAAAATTCTCGATTGCAGAATTTCTATTTTAGGAAAAAGTTTTTTACTTGATTCAATAGTCCGTTAGAAACATAATTAGCTCAATTATAGTAATTAATTTTAAATTGTGTACAATTTTGTAATATCTGAAAAATCCTATGCAAAACGATGCATCAATGTATGCCCTCCGATGCATCGAAAAATATCGATGCACATTTCGATGCAACGAAACGAAGTGCCCTTCAAAAATAAAAATTAGCGTGTGTTGGTGAGTAGAAAAAATTGTGCACTGAAAACAAATTCATTAATATTCAAACATTTCAAACTAAATGAAAATATGCAAATTGTATGCAAATGTGTTTTTTGTAAGTCAAAAAAATTTTAAAAACAGTCATATCTTCACTGCTTCATATCTTCAGAAGCAAGAAAAAATTGTTTTTATCTTTATAAAGTCTTATGATTAGTGTCCGACCGAAACCGGAATTTTGGCCGAAACCAAAACCGAATACTCGGCCATTTCATAATATTCGGCCGAAACCGAAACTTTATAATATGAAATTTTATGAAATATGAAATTTTAATTTCATTTTAAAGTTATTAATATGAAATTTTAAGTTTTTACAAATAATTTTTTTTTATTAAAAGAAAACAAAAGTACTACTAGTACAAAAAAAGTAGCATTTGAATATTGAAGTTTATAATAATTAATTGAAGTTTACTATAATAATGAGATAATTTTATTTTTTATTACACACTTTCGTACAGACTCAAAATAGTATGCAGCTATTCGTTAGGAAGTTTAATTATCAATTTTTGGCTTCAGTACCTATAAAAATTTAATGTTATTTGCAATAGAGATGATAAAATCGAAAATGATAGTATCGAACGCATAAAATTAACCAAAATGTTTTGCATTACCTCGATAAATCAAATTATAGACGAATTCATAATTTTTGTTTTGCACAATGCGTTGTAAATATTTTTATTAAACAAACTCATATATTTGAATTACAAACTGATGCAAGAAATTTTGGTATAATTCAAGAATAACGACAACTCTCTTTTTAATATTTTTTGTTGGATTATAGGAATTTTAACCTTCTTAATCCAAATCCATATTTTAGGCCACTGGCAATTGGTTTAGAAATTATAGGCCTCCAAAGTTGCAAAAATGGACTACAAATCTTGCTGTTTTTTTTTTTGTGTTCCGCATTATGGGTATCAAAAGAAAGGTTATGCGAGTATCAAACATGAAAATCCATTTAAGATATACCTAAGATATACTTTTTAAGATACACCTATTATTATATTTACAATATGTCTGGAAAACTAGTGGTTTTCCTTTAACGAAAGCACTACACTAAAAATGTTTATAGCCTTAAAAGTTATGCATGGATTTTCATATATGAATAGGTAATACCTTGTTGAATAGGTACTTAAATTAAATTTCTTATGATACCCATAAAGTGTAGTTTTGTCGAAAAATTTTAAAAAATAGCAAGATTTGTAGGAACTTTTTTATCCAAATTCGGAGGCCTATAACTTCTAAAACAATTGCGAGCGGCTTGCAATTTTTTCAGATTTGGTGTAAGGAGGCCAAAATCCATATAATCTGCAAAAAAATTAAAAATTAGAGTTGTCGCTATTCTTGAAATATTCCGAAATTTTTACTTATAGTAAATTGGTAAATTGGCCTCAATATGGCCGAATAGCCGAAACTGAAAAAAGGGCCGAAACTGGCCGTAACCGAAACCGAATATTCGGTCGGACACTACTTTTGATACAACTCGTAATGCATTTCCACTTTACTTTTCTTCATTCCTCGGAATCAAAAAATATAAAACGCATTCCTTGAAAAGTGTTTGAATTCATAAAATATTTTTCTTACATATAATTCACTCGTTATTTTCATACACTGAATTTCTCGCTGTGGAGTATCGGATATATATTCGATATGTCCTATATATCGGATTTGTTACAATTTTCAGTCTTGAATCCGATATTTGGCCAAAATTTTACGATTTCAGGAAAAATAGATCTGATATCCTATTTTGTAGATATTTTTTTAAAAATCAATGTATATATGACCGTAGCTTGCTGGTAGTGTGCGTGGCCCGTAAGCAAAAAAACTCCGGCTAAAACCCCAGCTCAGACAGAATGTTTTTTCAATTGAATTAATATTTCTGTTTGGCTTCCACCTCTCTGTAGACAATGGCAAACCTCAGAGAATAAAAGTTGCCATGTAAAGTTTCTTGAAAACATAAGCTGTTCGGAATCGGCTAGAACTCGTCGGTACAGTTCTCAATCATTTGTGTTCAAACATTTAATTACACACTGAAAAAACAAAAAATTAAAAACGCACATTTTAAAAACGTTTAGTAAAATGACTATTTTTAAAATCATTTTACGCCATACAAAAATGAAAGCACACATTTTTAAATAGAAAAAACAACTACGAACCTTTTACTATGATATAGTAGGGTACAATTAATATTTATAAAAACATATTACGCCATACAAAAATGAAAACGCACATTTTTAAATAGAAAAGTAAAATGAAACGTTTTTAAAACAACTAAGAATGTTTTAATATGACATAGTAAAATTATTATATAAATACTATTCGAGTGGGGGTGTTGGTTTCACATACTTTGTTTAAAAACACTTGTTAAGAACGAATTGTTTGTTATATATAATTATAAATAATTTGTTATACAGTCTGTAAATACTGTTCGTGATCTGGGGGTTATATATGACTCAAAGCTTACATTCATTGATCATCTTAATTTTATAATTCCTAAAGCGTACTCTCTGCTAGCGTTTATTCGAAGAAACAGTTCTTAGGTTGAGGATCCTCAAACTTTCAAATGTCTTTACAATGCGTTTGCAAGATCTAGACTAGAATATGCAGCAATAATTTGAAATCCGTATTATGCCACGCACTCTTTTCGTTTGAAAGAATACAAAAATCTTTTTCAAAGTTTGCATTGCGGCCTTTATTATGTATTCATAGGAAAGGTCAACTCCTTGGTTTGCTGACGAGAGCTACTCTCTGTCTTGATGACGGAAACTACTCGCTGCTATGATGACGCAAACCAAAGATTTACCCTTTACCAAAATCGTTCAACGCGCCTCAAGAAGTTTTCACTTCAAAAAAATATTTTCTGCATTGTCTTTCCGTTCTTTTTGGGGTGGAATTGGGTGTTAGTTTTGGTTCATACATTTCGATTAAAGCCCTGCGTCGGTGCATCTATTTGAACGTACACACAATGTGATTTATTGCATTGCTCACAGTTGACTGTCATCTAATAACACTTGAGAGTTTGATTTGCTCAACAGCAAACGAAAGCCTACAACGACAAGCAATACACACTTTCTCTCTCGGCAATCCAAGCATGGCGTGTTTTTGTTCGTCAACACCACAAGCAATAAAATTTAATCGTTAAGGGTAGGATGAGCAATAAAATAAATAAAATAAGAAATAAAAAGCAATATATGGCAATAGATCATTTGGATCATTTTGATCATTTTGAAAATTTTAATCAGCGGTCATCAGCGCCTAACTAGACAGTTTTTTACACCAACTTCAAGATTTTCAAGATTGACTAGGTAAAAAGGGGTCACTGAATCCGAATTCGTTGTCAGAATTTCAAAATTATAAAATTTTGAAATAATAGGGCTGCCACCTAATAATATGTATTTTTAAGAGTTTTAAACATCATTTATCAGTGTTAGGGGTCGCTGATATCGAATCTGAAGTCAGAATTTTAAAATTCAAGATGGTGGATAGGGTTGCCACCTTCATTTTTTGCATTTTTATGAATTCGGGGCTGGCAAAAATGAAACACCAAAAAGGGGTCGCTGAATATAAAATTTGGAAATAATAGGGTTGCTTTTACTTTTTAAAATAAAAATGAATTCGTAAAAATAAAAAAATTATGGTGGTAACCCTATCCACCATCTTGAATTTTAAAATTCTGACTCCAGATTCGATATCAGCGACCCCCTAACACTGATAAATTATGTTTAAAACTCTTAAAAATACATATTATTAGGTGGCAGCCCTATTATTTCAAAATTTTATAATTTTGAAATTCTGACAACGAATTCGAATTCAGCGACCCATTTTTACCTGATGTTCGCTCCAGCATCGCATATGTAAAAATAAAAAAAATAGGTGGCAGCCCTATTACCCATTTCTATTTTTAAAATTCTGACTTCAGAGTCGAATTCAGCAACCTTCTAGCACTGTTAAATAATGATGCGTGACCCATTTTTACCTAGTGTTCGTGCCAGCACCGTATTCGTTGTCTGATATAAATCATCTATTGCCAGTCAACAAGCTTTCGTTGCATTGACTGCAGTGAGCTCTCTGACAACGATATCTTAGATCAACAATATCAATGATCTGTTTTTTATTGCTTTATCGTGTTTTGTTTGTCTTCGCTGCAATCACACACATGATTTCTTTGCAGCAAGCAAGACAGTGCAGTGCAGTGTGAAATGAACAAATGTTTTGAAGCCGGTGTTAAGTGCACCTACGTAGGGCTCTAATTTCGATACGCCCTAATGAATGTTCACTGGCCCCCCCTGCGGATGCCCATGAAAAACGATACAAATTGTTACTTTAAAGATGTAGGAAAACTAATTAATTAATTTTGTGAAACGTTTCTGATGGGGCCGTTATAATCCCAATACTGTATATGTGCCCATATCAGATATTGGAATGGTAACACCAAATATCGTCTACTTGGCTTAGGGCTTGTCAAAACTCATAAGTTTTCATCGTTTTTTTTAGTTGTCTTCAAGGCAAAATTGTGTCTATTTTTTGTACTATGCAATGACCCCTAATCCATCACATTTTATCACATTTAACTGTTTATAACGAATAGCACTGAATTTCGTCTTAATCCACTTTGTTGTGAACAAGTTAAGTAAATAAACTTTTAAACAAAACAAACAAATAATTAAAACTTAAATGCAGATCCTAAGTGCTATTTTTCACTAGCCGATAATAAATTAAATACAAAAGCTAGAATAAATTTATTGTATCTAATTGTATTGTATCTAACTTGAACTTTGATAGAAAAAAATTGAAAGCAAATCTACGATAACTACAGGCAAACAAAATAGCCTCGGTCAATAATGGAAAACTTTTATAAGAAGTCTGTTCATACATTTATGCCGTGATGCATTAAAAACAAATGTCGATTTTATTATCTAAGAAATGTGATTACATTTGCTGCGTTTAAACACGTAGATAATTATAAAAACCAATAAATTGTTTGCTTATACATATTTATAAAGAGCATTTCAACAATATATTACTTAGCAAAGTGGAAGTTTAATAAATATGGTTTAAAAAAAATAAAATTTTATTATGTGAAGTATTTTTTAAATGAAAACTTCTTAAGGCACGTTGAGCTATTTTTGGTAGGGGAAAATTTTTGATCTTTGAAACCCTTACTCACGACACGACACCTACAAATTAAGAAAGATACTAATGGCGTTTTCTTTTCTTGGCAAAAAATGCTGCCCTCTGAGATGCAGAATTTTTTAAATTTTAACCTGAACTCAAAATATGTTTACCTGTTATTAGTCGAGAAAAGATCAGAAAAAATTCATATTTTTTGCAATGATACACTGGCTACACTGTTGCTTACTTTTGAGAAACAAATTAAATTGCAAAACAACAAATGTAAAAATTTTAAAAAAATTCTTACGAAGGAATGTTTCGAAAAAAGGTAAATAGAAGAAGGTAATCATATATTCTTTCTTTCATTATATTGTTTTCAGTAATGGAGAATCATAAAGTCATTGGATGAGGACGAAGACGTTTTAAGCAACTCTTTTATAATAACATTAATTCCAGACCCAACTGTTGCGTGTATATTTGCCACATAACAAATTTTATAATATTTATTTTGTCATCCGTGAAAAAGCTTAAACTTAAATGAAATGTCTATGATAATCTTACTTCATTATTCTGTATCATGAAGCAGCACACCAACGACAAGCAAGACACGAGAAGTAATACTTTTTCTATACGAAATTCTATTGTTTCTCGTGTCTTGCTTGTCGTTGATGTGCATTTTCGTTAGAGAATAAAGCAGTTATTATAAAGGGTGTCCCAACAAGAGCGCAGTTTCTAAATTTTAAATAAAACACAGATATTTTAAAAAAAATCGTGAAACTTTATTATATCGTAAAGTAGACAGAATGAGGTTATGTATGGAACAATATATCGTGCCGCCGCGGCTTTGCTGGCATACACGCGATCTTTTAATGAAATTTTCAATGACCGTTTTGCATAAATGCTGCGGTAGTTCATTAATGCAGCATCCAATTTCCTCTTTTAAGGCTTGAGTCGTCGTCGGCTTATTCGCGTAAACCATCGACTTCAAAAAACCCCAAAGAAAAAAATCTAATGATGTTAAATCGAACGATCTAGGCGGCCAATTCTGATCTCCAAAACGCGAAATAACACGACCGGGAAATGACTGATGCAGCAATTGAATTGTTTCTCTGGCTGTATGACATGTGGCGCCGTCTTGTTGGAACCACATGCCCTCCACATTCATTTCTTCAATTCTAGGCAAGAAAAAACTGGTTATCATTTCACGATACCGAACACCATTGACTGTTTGCGCTTGACCTGCCTCATTTTCATAAAAAAGGTCCAATGATTCCTCCAGCCCAAAAACCACACCACACAGTGACACGTTGAGGATGCATTTGCTTCTCGTGAATCACTCGAGGATTTTCCTCACCCCAAATGCGACAATTCTGCCTATTGACGAAGCCATCAAGATGGAAATGGGCCTCGTCACTGAAGATGATTTTAGCGGCAAAATCAGCATTTTCATGTTGTCTCTCCAATACCCAATTAACGAACTCCCTTCGCTGTCCATGGTATAACAATAACAATTGTTCAAATGTCAAACAATGACACTTCGAATGGCGCCAAATTTAAAAATTGCGTTCTTGTTGGGACACCCTTTATAAAAGGCAAGCACGCTGCTACGTGCCGAATATCTCTCAGACTGTTCTCAAAAATTTTCAGCCTGAAAATATGCACAGAAAATATATTTGATACTTATCAGTGACAATATTGGGTTTTTACAATAGTACGTTTTTGATCTATCTCTTTTTTTCATCCTTTTATAAAAAAGTTATGACGAATTTCATTAAATTATTTTGATTCGCTTTGAGTTGATTGTACCAAAAAATATAATTGTATCAGCCGCGAAACGACATCTGAGTTGCTACGTATATGATGGTTGCAAGGCCAGTTTATAAAGTTGTGTATGAATATGATTGCTACCAAACTCGACTTTTTGCACTTTTACATTTGAACTGATTTTTCAACACTGCTTCAATACTTAAAGTGCAATTCAAAGTGGTACATTAGTATTTTGCAAAAATCAAGTGAAGAAAAAATCAAATTTTAAAAAGACAAAAAAGTGCGACAAATGGCTTCAAAAAGGAAGTGTACGGAGGACCTGTCGTAGGACCGGCTTTTATACTAGTGTTTAATATTTTCCTAACATGTCACTTTTTGTTCATTCAGTTGGTAGCATTTGAGCGCAAAATTTTAAAACCGTCGATCTTGAAAGTGTCAAAATTCTGAATTTTTTCTACTTCTGAGGTCAACATTTTCGAGAAAATACGATTCCATTTTAGAGGTCAGAATTTTTTCGATAAAAGAACGGAAACGATTTGTACCAAAGAATTTTTCGAGAAAAGAAAACGCCATAAAATTTGGTAGCTTAGTTCGTGTGGGTACTGTCGAAAGCTGTACTAAAAATTAACGTGGTCACACTCATCACAATAATGGAAATTTTTCAAAACTCAAGAAGAATATATTCATGTTTAGAATCTATGTTAAAAATTACATTTTTTAATTACAAATTTAAAAAATGTTTTACAAATATTTTTTATAATAATGTTATGCAGGACTTATTAAAAAATCAAAATACAGAAAAAGCCAAGCAACTTTATGTTACCATAACAATTACTGTAAGAAGGTAATAAAAATTAACTAAAGTACCTAATTTTTTAATATTTTTACCATTTTTTAATTATTAAGCAAACACAAATATTTTTATATTTGGCATTTAAAGATAAAAAAAATACTTTAATTTCAAGATTTCAAATTTCTGCATGGTATTTAATATTTTTATCGCAGGCGAAGCAGCGGGTATTTGCTAGTTTCTTATAAAACAAAACTTATTTTTCACTTTTGAGCTTAAATTGAGCGCAACTCTCAAAATGTGTTTCAAAGGTGTTTCATTTCTTTAATTTTAAGGGGAATTTTTCAAAAAAGGGATTTTTGTATTTAACATATATGAAAAAAGGGATAAGTTTTTGCATTGATTTTCTGTAGTTTTGTTCGTTGAATGAGGGGAAAGATATTTTATAAGCATCTATCAAAATGTAGTCAGGATTAAACAACAGGTTGAACGCTAGTTTTATGAAAGTTGCTTAAGAGATGAGATAAGGCCCAACCAAAATAGACGTTTTGCTCCATAACGACTAAAAACGTAAGTGTTTGGTTAAATACATATTAATGTTGTTACCCAAAATGAGCAAACGTAACTGAACGAAACTAAACGAAACAGTTTGACAAGACGCATTATTCCGTAAGAACCGAACTGCTAGCGTAGCAACTCGTCAACAACAGCTGTGCAGAGTGCGTTTTTATTTTATTTTCATCAATTTGTTTTAACTTCGCCATTATTTCACTCATTTTTCACAAAATTTTATTAAAAATTTCAAAATGCACAATATAAATAAATAAATAATACTCGATTGCCTACTGATCAGCTGTTTCAGACGATTTGAGCAAATCGTTTCATTTTGGGTTAAATCCGTAAACAGCCGTAACGAGTGCAGACGTTCGTCAAAATGCTATCGTCTCGTTTCGTCTATTTTGGTTGGGCCTTTAGTTGTGTTCCTATACTATTGCAAAAATGGACGTGACATTTAATTTAATATGCTTAAATCCGATATATATCTTGATGCTAGAATAATTAAATTTGGTGCAAAAATAGGTAGAACATTCTCAAGGGGATTTGTGTTAAGTGAGCAGGGTTGCCTGAATGTTGTGATACTTTCATACAATAAAAATTTGTTTATTAGTGTATAATGTAGTTTCGTTAATAGAATATGGTACATATGTGACTTAAGTATGTTCCTCTAAAAAAATGTATGTATCTTGACTTTTATTAAAACAACAGTTGTATAGCAAAATTAATAAAATTGTTTAGCTTCCCAAAATTTTCTATACAAATATATCGTAGGTTTAAAAAAATTACAGTATAGTGTGCATACAGTACAGAAAAGAAACTTGTTATAATTAAAAAAAGATAAATTTTTATATATTAAATAGAATATAGTAAATTAGATTCTTATAATTAAGAATAAGAGAGATTTCTGTAAAAAACAACAGAGAGCAAGAGAGAGAGAGAGAGAACATCTCAAAAGAAATACAATACAAAATTTGCATAGAAAATATTTTGTTTATTTAATATTTACACTGTCATTGGTTGCTGCTTTAATTGGTTATACTGATATAAATAGTTGGTGATGACTAAAATATGAGATACATGTCCGTGGTTTGATATTTACGAGATAACGTAAAAAAATGCATCTATGGGATCTATTGTGGGAGTCCCCAAACAATAAACACAAAAGATATGTTATAAGAAATAGCTTTTATAGCTAAAATCAAAAAATCGATGACCCTAGTGGGATTGAATATATAAGCTGGTCCTATTAATTGTTCCTCCTTAACATTTTTTTGAACTTACCTATTGTCTATCTACCACCCTTCTGGGGGTCCCGATAAAAAAAACACAAAATGTAACAATGTATATTTTACTTAATATCAAAAAATCTATGACCGTTAGGGGGTCTAATGTATGAGCTGATCTTACTGATTTTTCTCATTCAACATTTCTTCTAAAACAGCAACACTCTATCTACCACCCTTCCCATACAAAAAAAAAAAAATTAAAAAATGTCTATTTTAGTCTATATCAAAAATCGATAACCCCTAGGGAGATCAAATATTTGAGCTGGTCCTATTGTTTTCTATTTATTTAACATTTCTTCTAAGCACACCTACACTCTATCTGCCACCTTTCTGGGGGATTCCATACAAAAAACACAAAAAAAAATATCATTGGTCATGACACAATTTTTCGTGACGAGACTCGAAAACTGTACCCTCTTTAATAACCGCATAAGAAGTTTCACTTCACTAAAGATATACGAAAACATATAACTCGAAATAGTAAAAACGGCCCTTTTTTATCATTATGCAACATTTAATTTTTACAGCACACTTGATTTCCTTGTTAAAATATTTGAGTATTTTCTCTTCATTCAAAGTAAAACGAACAAACGGAAATATTTGCTCGAGGAGACTCTGTTTCGTGCTAAACATAACTCTGTTTCAGCTTTAAAATGCAAAGATGAACTTCATAGATGGTTGCGATAAGTTTTAATGGAGTTAAAAGGACAAGTGTTCGGAGAAGATGCAGAGTTAGTTTGAAACTTCTTTTAATTTATTTCAAGTTTTAAAAATGAATTGTATCAAGCGAAAAAGTTGCATTTAACAAAAAAAAATATTGATGTAATTCATTTGGCTTTTTACGGCAACGAAACGTTTTTAACTTCTCAAAAACACTTTTGACTCACGAAAAAACTCGAGTACTACTTATTTTTAAGTATTCGTTGCAGATCTCTGATAGACACATGCTAAACATGATCTCCCACGCAACCCCTTTCTCTATAGCATATACTCGGCTTATGTTCGCACGCAACCCTTCGACTTATATTTGATGTTCAACACAACATACAATGAATCGTTTTTGTTTTTACAAATTTTATGCTACATTTTTGCTTTCACAAAAAATATTTCCTTCTTTTGGTTTAAGCGCGCCATATGGTTTTAGTTGTATCAGACTGACATTTGGTAGTTTAGTTTGTGTGCTTACTATCGTGTGATATTTACTAAAAATGGGCGAGGTCGCACTATTTCTACGCTAGCTTTTCAGAAATTTCTTGAGTTGTGCATGATTTGTTAATTTAAAGTAGTTAAAAAAACTTGAATGACCCCTCTTCTCTGCTGCATTTTTAATAAAGAATATCGTACTTGTTTTTAAAGACTCTTTTCTGTTAAGAACCTCATAAATAAAAAGTAAACAGCTTTTAAATAAAATCTTGGTAGTGGCGATTTTCAAAGGATTTGGATTGTTTAAAGTAAAGGTCTATCCATGGTATAATAACGCAGGTAGATTTATTAGAATGCCAGAAAAAATGTATACCCATACCAAAGAAATAATAAAGTGATATTACTTCCTTAAAAACAAAAATGTTCAATGCCTTGAGTTTAAGCAAAACGTTATCAAGCGATAACCTCTTAGTTATTTGAACTTCCCGAAGGACATCATGCCAAAAGTATAAGTATTACGATTTATATTACATACTTAACGGACCACTTCCAAAAAACCATTTCATAATCTTGGTTCCTATTCAGTTACATAAAAGCTCAAGTTATATTCATATAGCAAAACTTTATATTATATGAAAAAATTGTGACATCAATCTAATTATTACTCAATATAAAACTAGCAAATACCCGCTGCTTCGCCTGCGACAAAAAGATTAAATACCATGATAAAAATTTGAAATATTAAAATTATAGTATTTAGTTGAATTAAATCAAATGCAAAATATAAAAATTATTGTGTTACTTACTTACTTAGTTGGCGCTACAACCGTATGTCGGTCTTGGCCTCATCTAAGAATTTGCGCCAGCCATTTCTGTCTTTCGCTTGCTGGCGCCAGTTGGAAATTCCAAGCTTCATCAGGTTGTCCTCTACTTGGTCTTTTCAACGAAGATGCGGTCGTCCTCTTCTGCGTTGACCACCGTTGGGTACCGAATCGAATGTTTTCTTCACTGGAGCATCGTCTTTCATGCGCTGAATATGACCGAGCCAGCGAAGCCGCTTGATTTTAATGCGCTTGACTATGTCGATGTCAGCGTACAGCTCGTACAGTTCATCATTCCACCGTATTCGGTACTCGCCGTTGATGCAGATTGGTCCGTAGATCTTACGAAGAATCTTTCTCTCGAATGCTCCTAAAGTCTTTTCATCTGAACTGCTCAGCGTCCAGGTTTGTGATGCATAAAGTAGGACGGGCATGATGAGCGATTTAAAGAGCGTGATTTTCATTCGTCGAGAGAGGGCTCTGCTTCTCAATTGCCTACTGAGCCCAAAGTAACACCTGTTGGCAAGAGTTATTGTTCGTTTAATCTCAATGCTGTTGTCGTTGGTTGAGTTTATGCTGGATCCCAGATAAATGAAGTCCTTCACAACCTCGAAGGAGGTATTGTCAACGGTAACGTGGGTTCCAAGACGCTGGGACTGTTTGTTTGTTGACACCAAGTATTTCGTCTTATCTGCATTCACTGCCAGACCCATTCGACAAAAAGTCGCACTATAAGGAATTACCTTGTCTGAAACCTCGTTTGGTAATAAATGGTGGGGAGAGGTCCTTCCCGATTTTAACTGCGCTCCTGGTGTTGCTCAGTGTCATCCTACAAAGTCATATTAGTTTTGCAGGAATACCAAATTCAGACATGGTGGAGTACAGGTGCTTCCTTATTGGGCTGTCGAAGGCGGCTTTGTAGTCGACAAAAAGATGGTGGGTGTCGACTTGTTTTTCTTGAGTCTTCTCTAAGATTTGTCGTAGCGTGAAAATCTGGTCGATGGTAGACTTTCCAGGTCTGAACCCACACCGATGAGGTCCGATCAGTTCGTTTACAATGGGCTTCAATCTTTCACATAAAACGCTCGACAGGACCTTATATGCGATATTAAGAAGGCTTATCCTACGGTAATTGGTACAGATATTCTGCATAGAAGCTCGTGAATGCATTTAAGTAGAGCTTCGACTCCATTCTTAAACAGCTCTGCAGGTAAGCCATCAGCTCCCGCGGCTTTGTTATTTCTAAGCCGAGCTATAGCTGTAAGAACTTCATCATAGTCGGGCAGCGGAACCTCAACGCTGTCATCCAAAATTGGGGTTTCCGGAATATCATCTCTATTGGCGGGATTGTTGTCAGCGTCGCCATTTAGAAGCTTAGAGAAGTGTTCCCTCCATGACGTCAGTGTACTCTGGACATCTGTCACTAGATTCCCGTTTTCATCCTTGCAGGAAGAGGCCCCGGTTTTAAAACCATCGGCAAGGCGTCTTATTTTTTGGAAAAATTTTCGGGCCTCATTCCTGTCACCATACATCTCAATCTTCACCTGCTCGCGCTTTTCTGCCTCTCTTTTTTTTCCGCCTGAAAATACGTTTCTCTTCCCTCCTCTTTTCTTTGTATCGCTCCTTAGCAACGCGCGTTACAACCGACTCCAGGGTGGCTTTGTAGGCGGCGTCTTTCTCTGCAGTGGCGTCGCGAGGGCGGTGGTAGCCAATCACCTCTTCAGCAGCCGCACGCATGGAGTTGGAAATGTGTGTCCACTGCGCGCATATTTTATCGATTGGAGGAGTGCTTTGAAGCAGGAGTGAGAGTCGAGTGGCGAAAGCATCGGCTGTCTGTTTCGATTGCAGCTTGTCGACGTCTAGCTTTCTCTGTGTAGGGTTGCGTGTATTCTTAGCTGCGCACAGACGGATTTTGGCTGCAACAAAATAGTGATCCGAGTCAATGTTTACACCACGGATCGTGCGTACATCCAATACACTGGAAGAGTGCCTTCCGTCGATCAAAACGTGATCAATTTGATTCTTGGTTTTTTAATCAAGGGACATCCAGGTGGCTTTATGAATATTGAGATGCTTGAATCTAGTGCTACTTACGACCATGTTTCGTGCTGCGGCGAAGTCAATCAGCCTCATTCCGTTATCGGAGGTGTTGTCGTGGAGGCTGAACTTTCCGACTGTTGGACCAAAAATATTTTCCTTGCCCACCTTAGCGTTGAAGTCACCAAGCAGGATTTTTACGTCGTAACTGGGGCAGCGCTCGTAAGCATTTTCAAGGCGCTCGTAGAAAATTTCCTTGATCTCATCGTCCTTGTGCGCACATGTTAGGCTTATATTGAAAAATTTAACCTTGATGCGGATTATGGCAAGTCATTCGTTCGCAGGTGTGAATCGCAGGACGTGGGGCCGTAGTCTCTTGCCAACTACAAATCCGCATCCAAACTCGTGCTTCTCCGCATGGCCGCTGTAGTAGATATCACAGGGTGCATGCCGAATGCAACCCTGTCCCCTCCATCGCATTTCTTGGATAGCAGTGATATCAGCTTTGTATCTTTCCAAGACATCAGTCAGTTGGATAGAGGCACCTTCCCAATTAAGGGTTCGGACATTCCAGGTGCATATCCGTAAATCATTATCAGTTTTTCGTTTGCGGAGGTCGTCATCAGATTTGAGGATCAGTTTTCTTCTTTTCTTAGTTGTTTTCATTGAAATGGGTTTTTACGGGTGGGTTTCAAACCCGACGCACAACCTATTTTAAGCCTAGGAGGGCCCGCCGCTCAGATTAGCCGCCAAAGTAACGGTTGTCAGTTTTGACGTTGCCCAGGAAACACCACGTGGAGGTTTGCGTCGACTTGAGGCGATTTCACAAAGATTATGCTGGCCTCGCCAGGTTGAGACAGTCAGACATGTTACATTGTAAAGGTTCGCCCCCAGTTTCCCAATTACAGTTTACTAACAATTAATGTGTTAGTTTGGTTTAATTATGACAAAACTGTATAAATATTAAAAAAATTACTTAAACTAATTTGAATACCTTTTTCAAACGCTTGGATTTTTTTTTTGTATTTTGACTTTTAAAAAAGTCCTGTATAACAGGGTTTTAAAAAATTTCTGTAATAAATTTTTAAAAATTGTAATTAAAAAATGTAATTTTTTTAACATATATTCTAAACATAAATAGATATATATACTCTTCTTAAATTTAAAAAATCTGTTATTATGACAACAAACTTTTAGCGATATCTCGAAAACTATAGATTTTCTGAGTACAACGCATTTTCTTAAGCCTCAAAATGAGATAAGCAAATTGAAATTTCAAGTAATTCAAGTAATTTCAAGCAAGCAAACATATCCTTAATTTTCAAATAGATTTTCACCAAAATTTTCTTTGTCTGAAACTTCGATTAAGTGAATTGGGAATATTATTAAAGGCTTACCGTTACCTCGCCAATGCAATGTTGTATATTGTTTTCAAAAATAAACCTCTAAAATATCGAGTTTGTGCTTAAAAAATAGGCCAAAAGTTGTTTTTTTTTACATTTTTTTTTTAAATATTCATTTTCCCTACTCTTTCATATGACATATCATTAATCTGCAAAAATTTTGACACATAAATAGTTTCTATCATTAAGAATCATGGGCCACCTACCCCCCTCCCCTATGATTGTTTTGATGAAAATTAATTTGCTAAAAATGTTGTTTTTGTATTTTTTACAATGTTCTACAGCTTAAAAACGAATTTTTGTGAACAAATTTTCAAATATTTTAAACCAGTCCAAAGTAATACATATAGATAAATCTATGTTTTAAGCGATTTCCTTATACAGGGTGTCTCAGATCAACGATTCAATCTGAAGCTGGTTGATTCCTTGGGTCAAGATAAGAAAAAAATTGTATGGCAGGGGGAGGGTCCATCTCCTCCCTGTTTCGAGTAATAAGCGGAAGTATAGCAAAAAACTAAATTCATAGGTGTCATCAATTTTAACGCAAAAACTTGCAAAGTATTACAGAAGAAACCAATTTGAAACGGTTTAAAGCTTGTTTACTAATATCTGTTAAAGTTTTTAGGTATTTTAAACCACGGAATTATTTAAAGCCACTTAAATATGAAAAATAGGTTTTTTGTTTTATTTATTTCACTTTAAGCTCGTTTTACAAAAAAAAAGTTCTAGGTTTTTGTTTTTTTTTTGATGCAGTTTTAATTTCCAAATAATTCTGTACAATATTTCATTATGAGTCTTTATCGTAAAGCAACAAATAAGAGCAATTTAATTATTTTATGAAAACATACACTCAAAAAGCATTTACGAATTAACACGGAAACAGTAACGTTTCTCTTGAGATAATGTTTTTTAGACATTAAACCATAATTAAGAAGTCCATATCTCTTTATTTTTTTCATAAATAATATTTTTTAATTTTCTTAAAAAATAATTTAGATTCAAATGTAAAGAAATGCTGAAAAATTTATTTGCTCAAAGTGGCTTCCTTCAGCATTAATGCATGCTTCAGCTCTATTTTTTAAAATTACGGTAACAACAAGCTCGGCTAAAGTGCCTCTTATATGGGCTGCGGCTACTTCAATTCTTTCTGTAAGCTCTTCTATGCTGCCTACTTCTTTGCAGTAGACCATTTCTTTCATTGTTCCCCAAAAGTTTATTTCATTGCTCCAAACTAAATTACTTTAGTTTATAATCTTCTGCTTATTACTTGAAACACGATGGAGATGGACCCCCCTTCCATAAAAATTTTTCTTGTCTTGACCCAAGGAATCAACCAGCTTCGGACTGCAACGTTGATCTGGGACACCCTGTATAATATTAGGCCCAACAGACGTTGTCCTGACTCAATTAAATGAACTTTCTCGTTTAGTGAATTTGTGAAAGTGTGTAAATTTCCCTATGAACAACAAGTGCCAGACGTTTCCTTTTAAAACATCAATGCATGACGATCAGAACCATCTGATATATACAGCATTCTAATTGATTTATAGTATTCCCCGGCAGTTTATATACTTACAGCCATATTCTGGTTGTTAGCTTAACAAGAAATAGTTAAGGAGCTCTTGTTAAGCTGATTGTTATGTTATGTAAATGTTGGTATTCTTAAAAATCATTAACAACATAAAAGCTTAAAAAGCTTTTAAAGTTCACCATGCATGGTGAAAATCGATTCGCCTATTGAAAGAAGAGATGCGCTATATAAGCAGATGCTTCGAGTGCAGCTTGTGACTTTGCAAGCGCTTGAAAAATTTGCCACGGCTACTGAAAGATTTCATTACCAACACTTAAAATAAGTAAAAAATTCTTCCATTTTTTCAGTTTAATGTATTTAAACTCAATATTATATTAAAATTTGTATATTTTTATTATTTTCACAACATTTTTCTATCTAAGCACATACATTTCATTCATTGTTAAGACTCTTTCTGTTATTAACAAAATTGTAAAGAAAAGAGCTTTTAAATTTGCAGCAGAATACGAAACCTTAACAAATAGTTAATATTAACTATTTTGTTAATGTGCTGAGCTTAGTTTAGCTGCCAGAATAGGGCTGTAACTCACCAAATTTTAGTCGAATACGACCAAAACCGTTAGAAATATACCATTTTTGTTTATAAGTGTTGCAACATTTTTTCACTTAAACCATCTCGTACTCGAAACAAATCGACTGCCAGAATTTCAGCCCAATTTAGCTTAAACCTAGTGCGCTTTCCTTTACTCCACGCTTATCCCCCGAAAAATGGACGAAACCAAAGTGGGTCACGACCATTTTAAGTAAAGTTAGCGAAAGTAACCATAAAAAGTAAATTACCAATTTGTAGTTCTATACCACCAAAACCGTCTAAAATATACCCTTTTTTCAAATAGTGGGCGTGAAAAGAAGGCGTGGTAAATCCAACATAGCATATTACGATTAAGTGGAAATAAAAACTTGTTTGGTACCTATATCGTCTTACAGCCCTATTCTGGTTGTTAGCTTAACAAGAAATAGTTAAGGAGCTCTTGTTAAGTTGATTGTTATGTTATGTAAATGTTGGTATTCTTAAAAATCATTAACAACATAAAAGCTTAAAAAGCTTTTAAAGTTCACCATGCATGGTGAAAATCGATATGTCTATTGAAAGAAGAGATGCGCTATATAAACAGATGCTTCGAGTGCAGCTTGTGACTTTGCAAGCGCTTGAAAAATTTGTTACTTCTACTGAAAGATTTCATTATCAACACTTAAAATAAGTAAAAAATTCTTCCATTTTTCAGTTTAATGTATTTAAACTCAATATTATATTATAATTTGTATATTTTTATTATTTTCAAAACAATTTTCTATCTAAGCACATACATTTCATTCGTTGTTAAGACTTTTTCTGTTATTAACAAAATTGTAAGGAAAAGAGCTTTTAAATTTGAAGCAGAATACGAAACCTTAACAAATTGTTATATTAACTATTTTGTTAATGTGGTGAGCTTAGTTAAGCTGCCAGAATAGGGATGTTAATTGGTTCGGTGGTTCTTGCGTGGTTGTCAAACATCCGACCAGTGTCACAAGGCTTATATATAGCTGAGGAAAGCTGATTAACAAGGATGCAAAACATAATTTTTGCTTATAATTCAATTCTGGCAACTCTCTTAAAACATTTGCAAATGCCCATATTACACCATGTTTGTGTGTACGACGAAAAAAATATATTAATAGTATTCAATAAACGTCGTACATATACTGAAAGCGTATAGCTATAAATTTGCACCCTAAATAAAAACCGAGTAAATTGCGCAATGGTATGATATAAATAAATTGCCGTTACAAAATTATTTTAAACTTTACAGAAATTTTAGATCCATTAATGGCAAGTTCATTTTTAAATTGTTAAATTTAATTTAAACACTACTTAAATTAAACCACGGTCGCATAATACGCCATACGCTCTCTATTTAGTTTTTTTTTTTGCTTTACATTCGATAAACGCAACACTCTGTCAGGCAACAACTGTCAATACTACCTTTATTATTATACCATGCACTGGCTTAAACGCTGAATATTATCGAATAATTTTTGTTCATTAGCACTCTGAATTCACTTAAGTACAACTTCTAAATTTAAAACATTAAGCTTTTAATATTAAGGCATATAACTTTTTGTAATAATTTTTAATAACTATCGTGATTTTTTGATAATTTAAGAAAAATATGACCATTTTTATGGCTATTTTCAGGAGAGCATCTAACTGGCGAATACCGCGATAAAGTTAATCGCTTTAAAAATGTTCCAGCGATTACTGATCAAGACTTTCAACTCTCTGACAGTGTTGCCATCTTCCGGCACTTATCGCGAGAGAAACTTGTACCAGAACATTGGTATCCCCGTCGCAATTTATGCCGAAGTCGCATTGATGAATACCTCGAGTGGCAACAGAAGAACATGAATATCGCTTGTAGCAATTATTTTCAGGAAAAATGGTTCTTGCCATATATCCAAAAAACGGGCCGCAATGAAAACTCGGTGAGTAATTTTATTTTTTTCCAATGAAATGAAACTTTTAGGCCCATAATAGGTCTGTTTCCGTCTACTATGAGCTGCGTTCGATCTTCGACTGAAATCGAACGAATATACATTTTGTATTAGGTCTGTTTCCGTACTAACTTCAAGTAATTGTAATAGAATAGAAGGCGACATTTTGCTTGTTATTTTTCTCTTTCGAGTGTAAAAATGTGTAAAATAACGCTTTTAAACAACTTCAAGTTACTTGAATCGAGTACGGAAACATACCTAGTTAATAGGTGTCTATTGTAACGTGCTTTTGACAAGTGCTATTGTGAATTTCGTTCGTTTGGCTTGTTCACAGTAGTACATTTCTATCATCTGTAGCGGGATTCCCAAACATGTTAACGTTATTTACGTTAACGTTAACTGGTCTAAGCTACAATTATCGTTAACTCGTATTCCAAAACTAAGCCTAAGCTATTTTTGACGATAACTTTGACAGTTATTTAACAATATCTGTTGCTCGCTTAACGACGAATTTTTAGCCATTGTTAACTATAAAAATAACAACGTTAAGGAATTTTGTGCTATATTTTTTACTTTATCCGTAAATTTGAGTGGTTTTTTAATAAAATAAAAATATTTAATGGCATTTCAATATTTGGCAATGGATGCAGCTGTGTTGGAGAGCGAAATTGAAATGCGCGACAGCGCAAGGGACTGTGCTGATCTTCGCCAAATGGACAGCCCCTTTCATTTGGAGCAATCCAAATTTATAAAGCTTTACCACTTGACGCCCGAGACAGCTCATAGCCGCATAGAGCCATTTTGATCACAGAGAGATAAATTTATCCCCGAGTTAATTCTATGATTTTTCCAGTTTTTCATTTGTTCACAGTGAGTTAAGCATTTAACTCTTCAGGCTGGAGATAAAAATGGTGGCGAGATAGCTTAACCCCAGAAATATTTAACTCGTGAAAATTGGTGAGTTAAGATTTTTAATTCGCTCTCATCACTCTCATTTTAATATTTTTTATTTACTTGGTGTCCAAATATTGAAAATACTGATTTTTAAACATAGGGAAACAGTATTGGGGGTTACTGATTTCGAATCTGGTGTCAGAATTTTAAAGTTCAAGATGTTGCATAGGGCTGTCACATAATAATATCTATTTTTCAAAAGTAAAAGCAACCCTATTATTTCCAAATTTTATAATTTTTAAATTCTGACCATGGATTTGGATTCAGCGGCCCATTTTAGCCATACCATTTTTTTTGCCAGCCCCGAATTCATAAAAATTCAAAAAATTAAGGTGGCAACCCTATCCTCAATTTTAAATTTTAAAATTCTGACCTCAGATTCAAAATCAGTGACTTCCGAACACTGTTAAATAATGTTTAGAATTCTTAAAAATACATATTATTAGGTGGCAACCCTATTATTTCAAAACTTTATAATTTTGAAATTCTGACCATGGATTCGTATTCAGCGACCCATTTTTACCCTTTAGTTCGCGCCATTAACGAACGTATTTTTCGATTTTTCTTTCTAATCTTATATTTTCCTTTCAACCCTTTCCCAAAATTTTGCTGTCAAACTTATGTTTGTTATATTTTAAGATTATGTACTGTTATATTTTAAAAAAATTATTTTCAAGTTGTCGGGCTCAAGGTCTTATTTATACATAAATAATTAAAAACTTTTAATGTTGTTTTTATTAATTTATTGTTTTTCCAATATTTCGACTTCCATCGGAAGTCATCCTCAGGGAAAACTGTTTTAGTAAACATGTATACGTTAGAAAACATACAATTTTCTTTCACATTAAAGTTTATCTTATTGGGGGTTGGAATTAATTTTAAAGGTTTTTTTCGGTTTTTGAGCATTTATTTAGAAACAACGGTACAATGTATATTATTCAAAGTATTGTCCATCGTTAGCTACAACATTTTCCCATCTTTCTGGCAGCATATGGATTCCGCGCCGGAAGAACGATTCGTCTTTTGAGGCAATCCACGAATCGACCCATTTTTTGGTATCCTCGTAAGAAGTGAAGCGCTGCTCAGCCAAGCCATGCGTCATCGATCTGAATAGGTGGTAGTCGGAAGGGGTTATGTCTGGGCTATAAGGCGGGTGGGGTAGCACATCCCAATTCAGCGCCTCCAACGTTTCCTTGACGGTTCTTGCAACATGTGGCCGCGTTGTCATGTTGAAAAACCACTTTGTCGTGTCTTTTGGCATATTCCGGCCGTTTAACCTTTAATGCTCGGCTCAATTACATCAATTGTTGTTGGTAGCGTTCCCCAGTGATGGTTTCGTTAGGTTTTAGCAGCTCATAGTACACGACACCCTTCTGATCCCACCAAATACACAGCATAAGCTTGGCGCCATGAATATTCGGCTTGGCCCTCGATGTTGATGCATGGCCGGGTGGTGCCCACGATTTTTTTCGCTTAGGATTATCGTAATGGATCCACTTTTCATCGCCAGTGACAATACGATGCAAAAAACTCTTCCTTTTATGCCGTTGAAGCAGTTGTTCGCACATGCAAAATCGCCGTTCAACGTCTCTCGGCTTCAACTGGTACGGCACCCAATTTCCTTGCTTTTGAATCATTCCCATGGCCTTCAAGCGTTTGTCGACCGTTGATAAGTCGACTCCCTATGATTCTGACAATTCTTGAAGGGTTTGACACGGGTCTTCATCGAGCAAAGCCTCCAATTCCTCATCTTCAAACTTTTTCGGCTGGCCCGGACGCTCTTTGTCTTCCGTATCAAAATCACCACTTTTAAACCGACGGAACCAGTACTCACAAGTAGAAATCGATGGAGCATAGTCCCCGTAAGCCTCAGTAAGCGTGCGTTGTGCTTCAATCGCTTTTTTCTTCAAATGGAAGCACAAAAGTAAACCTTCCCGCAAATTGCGTTTTGTTGGAACGAAAGTCGACATGTTCACAGAGAAAAAAAATATATGTTGTTTACACTTCAGTGGAATGACACATACTGAAAAATGAAGCTTAGACAATGTGCTTTGAAATGAATATAGTCACAGGTGTGCCCGATGCGATCTATTGATAGTTACGCCATCTCTTAGAAAACCTTTAAAACTAATTCCAACCCCCAATACATTAATATTTTTTTTTAAACGTTACATTAAACAATTTTTAAACGCGATTATATATTATTACTGACTTAAGCACATATAAGACATTAAACATTGAAAAACGATTACTACAATAAACACTTCTTTTGCATCCGGCGCTTAGTTTCTGACTGTGTTGCGTTTTTCTACATATCGTCTGTAAATGAGCGCATTTGTCCGTATCCATTTTAAAATTGAGTCGTTTTTGTGGGGGTAAATTTATGATGTGGAGCATCTCTAGAGTGTAGCGTCTCGCGTAATTATTTTCCTGTTGAAAAATTCTCGTATTTTCCAAGTCCGGTGTGTGCTTATGTTTAATGCAGTGGGCCGCTAATGATGTTTTTTGCTCTATTGGTCCGTTGAGTAATCTCTGGTCTGATTTGTGCGAAGCTATTCTTGTCCGTAGTTTGTTTCTTGTTGTCCCCACATATGCTTGGTCACATACGTTGGACCCGTCTCCATTGCATGTTATTTTATAAATAACATTTGCCTTGTCAAATTTATCCACTTTTGATTTCGTGTTGCTGTAAAGTTGTTTTAAAGTGTTGTCAGTCTTCATCGCAATTTGATACTTGTCCTTATCGTAAATGTCCGATTTTGTGAATCTCTCTGAAAGACCAGGGATATATGTGAGAGCTTTGTATGTTTTTTTAAGTTTTTCATCTCGTTGATGTGTTCCTTCCTTTTTATACTTTCTGATTAAATTATTCGTTGTTTTTACTGGAAATTCATTGTCATGTAGAATTGTTTTTATTCTTCTTATATTGTTTTGATGGAATTCCTCGTCGCTTGTGTCTAGTATTTTTTTAATAAAATTGTTTGCTGTGTTTTATTTTTATTTTTTTTATTTATAAAATTTTTTAACAATATTTACGCTAACTTTTCTAACGCAACTCTTAGCTATTGTTGTAGCTAAGCCTCGAAATGAGAATACGGCAAACGTTACTGCAAGCTATAAACGTTGTTAGTTAACGTTAGCGATTAAAGCACGTTAAGATTTTGGGAATTCCGCTACTGATCGTCATTTCATTTCAACTAAATACGATTGGTTTGAAAGTTGACTGCGAAAAATAAGACAAACTAGTTATGACCATGGCAGAATAATGAGGTAGGGTAAGTAGCTTTGACAAGACCTATCGTTAATGTCAAAATCATAAAATATAGTGCTGCCATATCACAAAATAAAATCCAAACTTTGTCTAAGTGTTTCTGCTGAAATCCTTTGCTAAAAATACTTCAAAACGGGGAAGTACAGATTTTTTTGTCTTAGGCAAGCTTGAAGCGCATTTATTTTGCGAAATATTTTTGTATGTTATAATTCAGCTTAAGCCTTCCAATTCAAATTTATTTTTCGTTATATATAAGTGTGTAATTGTGGTTTTCATAGTGAATTTTGTGTGAAGTTACATTTATTTTAATAAATTTTAAAATTATAAAAATTTCAAAAAGAAGTTGTGCAATTTGTTGGACAACGTGGAATAAAGAAAATTCAGGTTTTTTAGTGTTTTAAGTGATGATGTGAAGAGGCGAAAGTGGGTGGAGTCTTGTGGCTTAGACTTGGAATTTACAGTAAAAGTTTGTGAAAAACATTCTTCAGAAACCGATTTCATCAACGCTCTACGTAATTCGTGCTGCAAGCCACCTTGTTTGATGCCGAATGCAGTGCCGTCGTTGTATATCAGTCATTTGGTACAAAGTGGTCCATTTTGCAAAAAACAACGTTCGGTCCCGAATGCATTGCCGTCGTTGCAAGTATGTTTAATGGTTTAAAAATTGAGCACTGTCCCAATTTAAAAAATGTTCGATTTATGTTTGTCCATTGCATTAGAAAACGATATAAAGAAATTATTTATAAGATACAGGATGCAAATGAGAATCAAATTCTTGAATAAAAAATTCAAAATTCAAAAAGCCAAACAAAAAATTGTGGGCAATAATAAATTAGTCAAGATTATGCTATAAAACTTCTTTAAAGCTTATTTATTTCATAATAGATACATAAATCCTCATTTAATATTAATTACCCTTTATAAAATTCCTTTTCAAGTGTTTATCCCAGAAACAACATCAATAAAGAAAACTGGCAACTCTAAAACACACTTTGACATTTACGATAGGTCTTGTCAAAGCTACTTACCCTACCTTATTATTCGCCATGGTTATGGCTACGACGGAATTATGGGTTCGACGATTCGTCAGAAGAGGACGAAAACTTGATGGAACTGACTAGAAGTAGAAAACGGTTGAGCGACGCTTTCTTTAGCTACCCTTAAGCCACTTTACTGTTGTTCTAACTGGTGGTCCTAAGCAATTTAATTCCAGCGTGAATTCTTTCCATTTCTTTGTCACCTGAACTTTAAAACAAATACCCTTTGCAGTTAAAGTTTGCCTTCATCAACGAGATCAGTTTTTTAACTACGATTTGTTGCTACCACCTTAGAATTGCATAAAATTTTCAAAAACAGTTCAATATTAATGGTATTCACTACATTTGTTAAGCCCTGCTAACATGCAAAACTTAACAAATTTGTTAACTCCTGTCAAAATTTTGTTTGGGAAAAGACTTACAGTGCACCCTAAACAAGTGCGCGTTGCGCTGCGTACCCAAACGCCACGTAATTTTATTTTACGCTTAACCTAAACAAGTGCGCTGCGGAAAGAACTGCTGCTCTCGAACCAGCTCAGTCTGATGGTTTAAAAATCTTAAAGAAACTTTTAGAATTGTGTAAAAATCTATTAATATAGCAAATACTTCCATTTGCAATTGAGATTAATTAATTAAAAGCAGCTAATTGCTCTTTGTTCTAATACTTTGGTTTTATGCAGCCAACTTCACATCCGAACGCACTGTCAAAATTGGAAATTCGATTCATGTTGCGGTAGTCCGGTGCGTGTTTCGGTAGGCTTCATACAAAATGTATGTGCATGAGCCGATTTTGACAGTTAAACCACGCACGCGCACTTGTTTAGGGTGGACTGTTAGCAGCTTGTTAGCAAGTTAACAAGCTCAGCACCGTGTTTTTGTTTAGCAGATACCATTTGTTAAGTCTAAAACGTCAAAGTTATTGAGTGTAGTGATGAACCGTTTTGTGAATGAGTCTTAACAAGTACCAAATTATTTATAATTTGCAGCTTCAAAGTCTAAAAACTTCCCCTTTTTAATAAAAAAACAAAAATTTTATAAAGATGTTTGTAGATATTTAAGACATTTCAAAGTTTCTGAGTAGCAAATATATCAAAAGTGTTAACGCACTGTTATATAAAAACAAAAATACATTTTTGGTTACTGAGTACTGGTTACACGAATTATTAAAACCACAGATCTATTGCTACATTGAAAGTAACATTTGCAAACAATTTTTGCAAAATATTTGCAATTTATTTATAAATGGTTGAAGTAAGAAAGTTATATTTCTATTTAATTAAGCTTTATTTTTTATTTATTAGCTAAGTGCAAAAAAACCCCTCAGTGCGATATAAACGCTAAGTGCAATAAACATAATAATTCAGTTTTTTCAATTTTAAGCTGTAGAAGTCTTCCAGCTGATTTTGACATATCAGTTTAGCACTTGATTGTAAAATGTTTTAGCAGGTACGTTCACATCAACAGCTGCTAACTTTAACAATTTAGCAGTTTAGCAGGACTTAACAAATTTTAATGAATACCATTATTAGTGTTTAGTCTTCAAAAAGCAAAACACAATTGCAAAACACTCACATTTTTAACAATTATTGCACAGCACGCATCGCATCGAAAGCAAAATTCTATTCGACTGAAAATTCGATGAACAACGAACATTTCGATAGGGTTGTACTGATCATAATAAGAATTTAACGTTCGATACTCGTTGTGCGATAATCCATATAAACACCATTTTTCCGCGGCGATACTGACATCAATAGTTCGATTTAGCATTGTTTCTAGAAAATAAAAATAGCTAAGACTCTCCCAAGTTGGTGAGGATTTTTTAGATCGATTTTTCGATCTTTTTTAAGTTCGAAACTTTTTTTTAAGTTTTGAAAAATATGTCTCCAGTTATGATCCTATAACTTCAAAAGTGTTTCTTATATAACAAAATTTATACATGTTTACAAATGAGACATTTATGTCTTTCATTTAAGCTATCATTTGTATTGATCCAACGATTTTTGTAGAAATTTTCTAAATACATACTACATTTGTGAAAGAGTTTAGAAAATATGATTTTTTTTCTATATTTCCCATTTTAAAGTACACAAAAATATAACTTTGATGTATATTTTGGCTTTGATTTTTCTTTGATGCTAAAAAAAAATTTAAGATACAAAGTATGTTTGTAGCAGATTGGATACTTTACTAATTTCGATTTTAGTGAAAATACTCAAAATTACCACCCACACAGGCCAAATATGCGATATCGAATAGCTGTATAATTATATTTCGCAAAGCCTTGGAATTCGGTATTCGACCACAATTTACAAGTAGCGTTTCCCTGATAACATGTGATGGGCGTTGGACAAGAGTTAGTGGCGCCTCCTACACCACCCAAATTTGCGATATTGAATAGCTTTGGAGTTATGGGCCGCATAGCCTTGGAATTCGGTATTCGAGTACAATTTACTTGTGCCGTTTCACTGATAGCATTTTTTTGGCGTTAGGCAAGGAGGCGTGTCCCCTCCCACACAACCTAAATTTTTGATCTCGGTACTCGACTCGAATTTACTCGTGCCGTTTCACTGAATACATATATTGAATAGCTTTGGAGTTATAGGTAGCATAGCCTCGCAATTCAATATTCGAACTTAATTCCAAATTTCCAAATTTGCTAAATTCCTAAATTGAATAGCTTTTGAGTTATAGGTCTCACAGCTACGGAATTCAGTATTCAACCTCAATTTACACATGTAGTTTCACTGATAACATTTTATGGGCATTTTGCAACGGGGGCGTGGCAGCAACGCGCAGTGTTTCAGCTAGTTATTTATACCAGCGCGAAGATTTCGTTGTTTTGTTTTGAAATATTTTTCAAAACTCAAAAAAATCGAAAATTTTTTCTAAAAAAAGGAAAAGCAGTGAGGGGACTGCCGACCGAAGCGAAATTATATATGTAAAATATTAGTATTCCCTAGAAGACTTTGTCCTGCCACGGACCGCCTTGCTGCTGCATAAGAATTTTCATACTAATCGGAAAAAATGTTTATATTTTCACCCCCTCATCCTTTGATTATTTCTTTCAAAATCTTTTTTATTCAGATAGCATTTTTATTTTATCATTACACCAAACTATATTATTACATTTAAATTGAATATTGTTAATATACAAATAAAATACAGGGAGCACTATTAAATGAAAAATAGTCCTCAAGAAGGTTATTTAATTTTTTCTTCCAATGTATATGTAGAGCTGTAGGTAAAATATAATAAATTTACTTTTTTTTATATATAATATTTTGTTTGATGGGTCTTGAAGTCTCTTTTAATGCCTGCATTTGAGATCTTGCTACAAGGAAAACAGAAAACATAGCAAGTAAAGTGCAGTTTATTTTCTGCCCCGATTCGGTTCATCCGTACATCCGGTTCATCATTAATGCACATTATTTTCATCTTTTATCACTTCATTATATTTTAAATTATGGGTTTTAATATTAAAAACAAAGTAAAACATAAACAAAAATATAAATTAAACTTATTGAAATAATTAATATACACTTAATACATAATAATACACACATACATAAAATTTGTATTTACATACATTTCATTGAATTTCATTTACATTATTGTCACTGTTTGCGTCATTAATCATTGCATTATATTTTTAAAAAAGATACTATAGGCTTATGGTAGCTGAAATAAGAAACAAAAAATTTTGGACGATGCAGTCCCACTCATGATAAAATTACTATTAGGTAGCCTTGACAACTACTTATTTTCTCACGAGCTGCAATTTCAAACAAAAGAACAATAAGGGTTCTCATCTACGCATGTAAACATGTAAACATGTATAGCATTTAAACTTTTGATGAGCGATAAAGTGTAAATAGCGTAAATGTCGACAAAATGGCGGCTGCGACAACATTACGACTTTTTTAAATTTTAAACCTTTTAAATACCTTCATTAACATAGAAAAATAAATAAAACGTGCTCATATTTACTTCAACTAATTTAAATATGTAATGATAAGCGCCAAAGACAACCCTCATTCACACACGTAGATTAACACGCTAGTTTACACTACAAAATAGGCTCAGAAATGATGTAAACTCACACTCATACAAATTTTGACAGATAGTTTACGCGCATGTAAGTTCACAAGGTTTACGGGTCAGTTACATGCTTAGATGAGAACCCTTATTATAAAGTGCGTGTGTCACACACTAGTGATGGGCACTATCGAATGATTTCAACTATCGAACAATTCGTTCGAATATTTCGTTCATTCATTTACTTTAAAAAATAGTAAATAGTGCACGAAACTATCGAATGATTTGATCTATCGAATAATTCACTCATTCATTCGAATTAAAGAAATAGTAACTAGTACAAAGAACTATCGTACGATTTTTACTATCGAATAAATTATTCATTCATTCGAATTATAAAAAATTGTAGCTAGTACAAAGCAAATGATTTTTTCTATCAATTCAAGTATTCATTAATCAGACTTAAAAACTTCTAAGTAGCTTATAACTGGTGCGATTTCATTATAATTTTCATTTAAACACAAATCAATCAGTTAAACGTACTTTTTCAGTTAAATTTTCAGTACTCACGATGCGTTCAATCAGTTGAAAGTAAGCAAACGAAGTGCAAATTAAAAAACTATCGAATAAAAAAAACTATCGAATGAATGAATGATTTTGAACTATCGAATAATTCGAATATTTTTATTCGATAGTTCCCATCATTAAATGATCCATTCACAGCAGATGACTCCTCTGAATGCGGCCAATGTGTGTGACACACGTTCTCTATTTTGTTTTCTTTTGCTTGACATTCGATGGTCGAAACACGAAATGTCACTCCTACCTATTACTTATTATACCATGTCCCATGTCCCAGTCAGAGAATATGCTGGCGACATTTATAAAACTACAAATGTTTTTATGTTGGTCATGAAACTCAAATAATCGCAATGGTAGTGTTAATAATAAACCAGGCAATGGTAGTGTTAGGGCGGAGCGCCGGTGACCGAAACTGTAAAAACGAAGTTGACATTTCATACAAAATCTGCAACCAATGAGAATGCAATATGAAAGCAAGAATTGGCAAATATATCAAAATGGATGAGTTTGACAGTTATGGTCACTTAGAAAGAGAACACATTCAGCACTAACACTACCTTGTCTAATTCTACTATGGCAGCAAGCAACCATCAATTAGTTTCCCTGCTGACAAATCGTTCCTTCATAAAGAAATCATTAAGGATATTTACTCTTTTTCTGTCAATGTATCTGTAGATCTTTAGCTGAACTAAAATACATTTACAACAACAATTACCAAGCAAATCTACTACAACGACGAACAGAGAACCGAACATGAACCGAATTGGCGGCGGAAAATAAACAGCACTTTGCTTGCTATGTTTTTTGTTTGCCTGGTAGCAAGATAGATGGTATAAGAAAACCAGGTGTTAGTGAGTTTTTGACAACACCATGAATTTCTTTGCTTCTGTCAAAAAATTGTGAGCGAAAGAGCGGAACTGTTGATAGTTGTCAAATTGTGTTATATTTTTGAGTTGCTAGATGATGTGCTATAGTTTTTATTGTGCGAATTAAGTATAAATAAATATTAAATGCAATTAATTGTGCCGTGTTGTGTTGACAAAAAGTTATTGCAGTTGTCTTCACCGATTTGACAAGTTTGTCCTGTTTTTTTTGTTTGTCATGTTTTAGCCATTTTATCAGAAACATGCACTGGAAGGTGCCGCCGACATGAAGCTTTGTCCAGCATGCAAATTGTCTTACATTCACATCGTTTTTTTTTTGCATAACTCACAGCGTCTCATATTTTTTTTAGTTTTCCATATCACTTTATTCTCACTTTAGTCTCAGTAAAAATCTTATAAACTTGCAGAAAGACACGAATTTAACAAAATTTGTTTTCATTGCAATTCACCGTCAGCTGTTTTTGATAAGAGCGGGGAAACATAGTTTTATCATTTTGAGAGAGAAGTGTCAAACTCACTAACACCTCTTTTTCTTACACCATGGGCCAGTCAAACAAAAACCAAATATCAAAAATTTTAAATTTATTTTATTTTAGCCTACAGCTAGCTCTACATATACATTGAAAAAAACAGTAACATTGAATAGCTGCTTTCCCGTGATCGTTGATCTAGAGCGCGGCTCTATTTTATTCACAAAACAAAAACCAAAATTAAAACCAGCTCGATTTCTAGCTCTATTTCTGATCTTAAAACATAGTTGGCAAATCTAAATAACTATTCATTTTCCTTTTTTGACGTTTCACCGCTCAATGGGCGTTTTGGTATTGTTGTTTTCTTTTGCTATTGTTCTTAAAACAGCTGTTTTAAGACTGTGATGACAAATTGATATAAAGTTGAACTAACGTTGTTTTACTGAGATTTGATCTGATCTAGTGCCACGGCAATTCAGCTAATGTTTCGCAGCGGAGCAAAGGGAGGGAAAAGAACGATGCGTCAGCAGAGGAACTTATTGATGGTTGCTTGCTTATGTTTTCTAAGTTTCCTATCTTGTTATCTTTGCTGTCTGTATTGATGACGAGAGTTACTCGGAAAAAGACAATGACGTAAACCAAAGATTTACCCTCTACCAAAATTGTTCAACGCGCCTAGACAAGTTTTCACTTCAAAAAATTTTAGTCAAAGTTTTAGTGATTTTTATTATTTAGAAACAATCGAACTAGCAATGTCGTTTTCGTCGCACAAAAATTTTGTTCCAAACTGTTCACTAGTGTAACCAGCGAAGATCGAACGTCGAAAGCAACTCATAATGAGGACCTTACTGTAAAACCTAAGCAAGAGCGTTGAGCGGCGTGTTGCCAGCCGCTTTGCGTTAACGGTGAATTTTAATACCTAAATAAGAGCGGCGTCCTTATGTCAGATGTTGTCAAAAAGCTTTTGGCATATAGCATGTCCAAGGTTGATTTATATAGGTGCAGTCACTTGAGAGAAAAGCACTCTTTTTTTCGCCCTTGGTCGAACTGTCAAAGTAGCTGTTAGCTAAAAATTGTACAGATTCAGAATTGTTTTTTTTTCTTGATTTCCTTTCATCCATTTTAACAGTTCGATCGAGCTTCTCTCAAGTGACTTATGGGGCGTCCATTAATTACGTGTGGTGTTTAGGGGGTGGGGGTTAAGCAGAATCTCACTAACTCTCACGTGGGGGAGAGGGGGGTTCTCGCAAAAATGACGTCATTTTTTATCAGAAAGAAATAGTGTAGAATTATGATATAACTGGTTAAATTGACTGGTTGAATCAACACTATAATATTTTTCGCGGTTATGCGAGTGCAACAAAGTAGCATAGTAGCTCGTCGACAGTGACGCATGGACAAGTCTCTACTTGGTGCGTTTACGTCCGTAAATATTTAGTTTGGTGGTCGGCACACATGAAGCACATCCCAGTTAGTATATTCATGCATACAGAAGTGATGACGTAGGCATACGTTTCACTTTGTATATGCATGCCAGCATAAATGCAAGCTCATTTCCATTTTACATGGCGATGTCATACAATAGCATTTGTACTGTGTACCCGCACAATTACTAATGCTGTATGCATGGGGAATTAGTAGTACTCTATGCATTCATTGTCATTAATACTGTATGCATCCATTACCATTAATACTGTATGCATACAAAAAAAATAAAATAAACTGGCCATTTCAGCTCTTGGAACGACTTTGACCTAGCTTCTATTGATGAATTGTGTTGTGCGTGTTATTAAATGTTTGATCACAAATGATCGAGAACTGGACCTAAGTGTTTTATGCCGACTCCGAACGGCTTATATTCTCAATAATTTTTACATGGCAATTTTTACTCTCTGAGGTTTGCCATTGTCTGCAGAGAGGTGACGACCGAACAGAAAAATTAATTCAATTGAAAAACTTTCTGTCTGAGCTGGAATTGAACCCGGGCTACCGCGGTTCTTTAGCTTAGGGGCCATGCACTCTACCCACTAGGCTACGGTCGCCACATGCATACTGTATGCATACATTGTCAAAAATGTTGTAAGAAAAAAAATGCGGTTGTAATTAGTTAATCATCTTATTTATTTTTGTTTTTAAAGTTGTTATATTCTGTTATATTAATTTATATTTTGTTAATAAATTATGTACAACCGCACTCCTTAAAGTTTAAATGCACAATGGGAGTTCATATTTTTTTAGCAAGACTATTATGCATGCAAGGTTCATGCCTCAGTGCCAATACAGCATGCATATTTTAGTATGCATGCTACTGTGTATAAGCAACACGCATATTTCTAGCATAAAATAACGGCAACACAAGCATTTCATCAAATTTGGATAATTGTAACTAGCGATACTCATCCGTGAGCTGGAATGATTTGAAATAACCTCTAAAAATAAATGCGGTATTAAATTTTCATCCATCACAAGAGCTACAGAGCATCGGCGTGCAGTCCACCGTGCACCAGCGCGTAAAGTGCGACCTTCACCATTGGCGTCGGAAGCGGGGGGGCAAGGGGGGCAGTTGCCCCCGCACTTTTTTAGCTAGATAAACAATTTAAAAGGAAAAGTTATTCAAAATATCAGTTTTTTTTACAACGATAATATTTTTGTATTATATATTTTCCTGTTCTTTCTCTCTTCTTCATGTTTCATGTGAAGAAATTTTGGTGAACTTTTTTTGCACCACCATTTGTACTGCCCCCCCATTTGTACTGCCCCCCCAGATGAAATTCGCTTCCGACGCGCTTGACCTTCACGTATTATCACACGACGAGCTAATGAGCTTCTGTGTGCAAGCAATAACGGTTTAGAGTGGCTAAATCAGAGCGAGGTTGAAGGAGCAGATGATTTTACTGAAAATCACATGGACATGCTGGTTCCAGTAGCCACTCTCGAGACCGTAAATAAGTCCCCATGGACTGAATTAGAATGAATATTCCTTCACCAATTTTTTAAGTTCTCATTTTAAATGGCTTACTTTTACTTAAAAAGTATTTTATTGTTTGATTTTTTTTCATTGTGATTTTAAACTACGACTACAGTACTAAATTCTAGTCTCAACTAGTCCTAAATAAAAATAATGAAATAAATTACGAGTTTTTTTAAAATAAATCCATCACAATGAAGCATAGACTACATATTTACACTAAAAACACGCATTTTGAACAATCTCACGTGAGATTAGAGGGGGGGAGGGGGTGGAGCAAAATATCACGATATATCACTAGGGGAGAGGGGGTTCAAAAAATCGCAAAAATCACCTCTCGTAATTAATGGACGCCCCCTTAACCTATATTAATCAACCGTGGCCATGTCAAAGTAATTTCCCAATTGGCCCGCGTGGCCCTTCATACAAATTTTATTCTAATTTAATTTTGTCTTTGTGCTAAGCCAAAAACAAAGAACACCTGCATAAAACAACAGCGCAAACCGCACTCGTTCGCTGTTCAGCACATTTTAAAAGTGCTTTACAACAACAAATGCATGCAAAGACATTATGAAGATTGTCCCGTTACTTGTGTGCTAAATAATTTTTGCATGCAAGTTTTGTTATTAGGGGTATTCACGATTCAGTGCACTTGCCTGTGCAGTTGAGGACTTGAGGACTTGTGCACTTTACAAAAACAAATTGTATGTACGTCAAAAATCTGCACAAGTGCTTTTCTACTTTTACCTTTAACTTGAGGACTTGAGCTGTTGTGCACTTGAGTGCATTGAAAAATGTTGACAGCTTTGAAATGGTGATGGAAGTGTGTTCACGAAAACCTAACTGCACAACTGCACAAGTCCTCAAGTCCTCAACTGCACAGGCAAGTGCACTGAATCGTGAATATCCCTATTGTAATATAAATTATTAAAATTGTCTTATTTCATTGATAATTGTTTTTGTTTTGTTTAATTTCTTGACAAACGCAACGATGTGCAACATTTTGTGTTTGTTTCTTTGTTTTTGAAAGCATTGGCCCGCGCTTAAAATTTCTTGGGCTCCACTGGCTAGCGTTGCCATCATATCTCTTTTAAAGAGGACATGTTCTCTTTTTTTCTCGAGATCTTTTTTATCTTTTTTAAAATGAAAGTCTCCTTTTTTTGTTGAAGACAATATATATCTATCAATAAAAAATGTACTAAAAATGCACACAAAGAACGCCATCCCTGAACAAACGTAACTTAACCCTATCTGTGACCACTATATTTTTGCATTCGTTGTGTCCAGTATGACGATTTCGTCCTAGCTATTTTTTCACCCCTTTAGAGACATCGGTTAGCTCTAAATTTGTTTTAAAAGTTCAGTTTTAGGTTTAAATGAAAGAGAAAAGGTTTTGTTCAAAATTATTTGTACAGTATTGCGCAATCAATTTTGGAACAGTCGAGAACAATAATTTTTTACATTTTAATAACTAATATAAAAAAAAGTTCCAGGGAATTTTACTTGCTATATAGATCTTTCAAAAAAACCTACCTTAACCTGCACAAAATATCTTATGATTATTTAAAAGCATGGTCCAAGGTATTGAAAATTTTTTCAGTTTTTGAATGGATAAATTTAAATAAAATACTTAACTGTATGGAATTTATTAACTTATGGAAAACAGATTGCATAAATGACGCTTAGTAATATATTAATTAAATTTGCCAACCAAAACTTGGTGATATACTTTTAAAGTTTAAAAAATTTGTCAGTTCTTTTTTTCGTTGCTTGCATAAAATGCTAACGTCGAAAGAATTTTTCACCAATGGGCTTGAACAACGAGTATATATAATAAAAGGTTTCACGCGTCGCTCGTTGGTTTTTACTCGCTGATATCAACGAGTATATATTATAAGAGATTTCACGCGTCGCTCGTTAGTTTTTACTCGCTGATATTAGCCATCCATCGACAGAACAGGATATTTTGATGGGACATTTATTTTATACCCCTTCAAAAGTGTGATTTTGTTTACATTTTGATTTCTATATTTTTGATCTTTTCGGCTGTGTGCACAAGGGAGCAAAAATATCGGTTTTTTAATGGACTTGCCTGTTCCTTCCTATTTGAATATCTGAAGAAATATTGCAAATTTTATGAATGAAAATAAAATTTGACAGCTTCTTATTTTCATGTATTTATATGGTTGCCCAATTTATTTTGTTTGCAGCTGGACATTTTTGTTGTGATTTTGTTGTGTCAATATTTTTTTTCTGCTGCAGAGAAGCATTTTTAGATTTTTCATTAGCTGAATAGAAAGACAGAATTCTGATTGGGCTAATTAAATAATTATTAAATATATAATAAAAAAATATAGATTATAAAAAAAATGTAGCAATATAATAGAATTGATCTAGCAGTATTTTATAAATTTAAAATAAAGCACAGAAATATTGTAGATTTTATGAATGAGAATAAAAATTCTATTTGATACAAGTTTTACAGCTTATTATTTATATGTGTGTGTGTGTTTTTTTTCTTCAATCTTCTTGTTGTTGCCGAATTTAGTTTGATTCTAGCTGGAAATTTTCCTTGTAGCAATATTTTGGTTGCTACTCTGGATACTCAAGCATTATTTTTAGATACTTCATTAGCCGAATAGATAGACGGAATTCTGATTCGGCTAATGAAATAATTATTGCTTAGTCAGAACTTGAAAAAAATGTTTGTTCAAGGTTTATTTTGGCAATTTTTATTTATAATAAATATTTGTTTAAATTATTTTTCGTCCAAAGTGGACACCTAAAAGAAAGTTGTGTTGCTGGCACGGGTGATTACGGCAATTTCTAAGCAGACATTGACAAATATCATGGTTTCTTTTCCTTCGGGGTACAAAATAGGAAAAAATACTAAAAATTATCAATTCTACTACTGCTGGAGCCATTGGCTGTAGAATAACGCATTGAAATTTCAGTCCAATCGGCTTGATAGATTTTTTAAACACCCTGGCCGATCAAAAAAACTTTTTTTCGAGAAAATCACTTTTCTATAGACGAAATCGTCGTAATTGTTTTGTAAAGTATTAGATTTGAAAAAATTTAATATAAATATAATTTTTATAATTGAATAATAGTAAATATTGAAACTAGGTTATTTTTTAGATAAAATTAGGGCGAACTAACGAGTGACGCGTGAAACCTCTTATAATATATACTCGTTGGCTTGAAGTGGTCAAATGAAAGAAGCAGACTAAAAATATCAACGGTTCGAGCTTATTTAACAAAAACTTATATTTCAAAAACGTATCGTGTTTGGAGTTTTTCGACGCCTGTTAAAAACAAACGGTTATTAAAACAAGCTCAAGAATGCTTTAAGTATGATTCTGAGGAAGCTTGATAAGTTAATCACAATTTGATCTCGTTTGTTACTTCAGTTGAAAAGATTTTATAAAAAAAAAATCAAATATGATTATTTATTTGGTTTCATTTACTTGAACCTCAAGTTTGTTTAACTTTTTGAAATAATAAGTGTAAAATGTTTTTTATTTACATTTTTATTTATCTATTTATCTATCTATCTATAAACAAATTTTATTAAACTGAAAAACTGAAAAAATAATATTTTAAAAAATGTTTATTTGATGTTTTTATTTAGCAAAAAATTTTATTGAATTTTAAAAAGTCTATTTTTGCCCTCTTTTCTTTGTCAAAAGTTCTATTATTTTAATCTAGATTTCTGGTAACCTTACCACTGGCATATAGACTGCACTCAGCGAAGTCAACAATTGTAGTTGTGAACTGTTATAGTAGCGATACCTTGAGCGATTTCTTTATCTGAATGTATTGTTATTCTATAATTCAGAAAAGTAAGTAAATACAAATAATATAATAGTAAAAGTTAATTATCAATAAATAATTTAATTACAAATTGTACCATTCAGCGGATTTTAACACAAATCAGGGCTCGCAAACAAATTCTAAAGAAAAGTATTTTTCTGTTCTGTTTGTTTCTTCTTAAGATCACAAGTATTTTGGTTTGTTTAGTTTTCTCTCTTCAATTCAAAAAGTAGCACAAACCGAAGCAAGTAGAGATGAGAGAGAAAATCAAAATGAAATGTTTCTTTTTTCGAATAGAAAAAACATTCTTCTACCATGCTCTCACTGTTATGCTTTTGAATCGCGCGGCTACAAAAACAATCAAAGTAAAGTATCTTTAGCGTTCTCTTGTAGGTTGATGGAAACCAGGGCTCGCAAACAAACTCTAAAGAAAAGTATTTTTCTGTTCTGTTTGTTTCTTCTTAAGATCACAACAAGTATTTTGGTTTGTTAAGTTTTCTCTCTCCGATTCAAAAAGTAGCACAAACCGAAGCAAGCAGAGATGAGAGAGAAAAGCAAAATGAAATGTTTTTTTTTCGAATAGAAAAAACTTCCTCTCGGAGTTATGCTTTTGAATCGCGGGCACAAAAACAATCAAAGTAAAGTATCTTTAGCGATCTCTTGTAGGTTGATGGAAGCACCAAAATACGAAGAGAGGTCTGCAATGTTTGTTCGTTTCATTTATGATGCGACTTTTTTTTGTGTTGAAAAAGTTATTGCGTTGGAATTTTTCTTTGTTTTGTTGCTTTTATTGAATTTGTTGTTTTATATAGATGCGTTGTGCTTTTGTACATATGTATATGAGGTAACGTTTTGTTCGTGAAAAATACAATGTCTCGGCGATTGGACAGTGCACAGCGGGGAAGATAGGTTATTTCAAATTTAAGGAATGGTCTAGATATTAGAAATGACATTTTTAATTTCTATCCTAATTTTTTGCGAGTAAGGAGTTTTTAAAAATGAAATTATTATTATATTTATGAATAATATGCACTTTTTGCATTATTAATTTTTTGATATCCGCCTCCGCATCCGCATCTAAGATCTGTATTTTATTATCAACAAAAAAAGAAGAAGTTAAAAAAACTAAAAAGCTATCAAGTATATACTTTACTTTTTATAAAATACAATTTACCCTTTATAAAAAATTAAATACAGTAAAACCTCAGAAATAAGAAGCTAATAAAATTATAATCATCTAGAAATTAGAAGTTGAATTTTGAAAACATTAAAGCTTCTGAAATTAGAAGATTGTATTTTAATTTCCGAGGTAATTGTTTGTGCAATTTATATTTAACAGTGCAGCGTTTTCTACGAAAAATTTAAAATGAAGCTTGTGACCTTATTATAGTGTAGAATATTCGGTTTCGGTTTCGGTTACGGCCAGTTTCGGCCTTTTTTGTTTGTTTTGGCTATATTGAGGCCATATTGAGGTATTTTTGCTAAAAATTTCTTGCATCAGTTATTTAATTCAAATACATATGTTTGGTTTAATAAAAATATTTCCAACGCATTGTACTAATCAAAAATTATGAATAAGTCTATTATTTGATTTATCGTGTCAACGCAAAATATTTTGGTTAATTTAATGCGTTCGATATTATCATTTTCGATTTTATCATACTTATTGTAATTAATATTAAAGTTTTATAGGTACTGAAGCCAAAATTGTTAATTAAACTTACGAACGAATTTTGTGTGTGTGGAATAAAGGAAAAGAAAACAAAATATTTCCATTTTTATAATACTAAACCTTTAAAAAACAAAAAGACTGCTTTGTAGTTCTATAAAAATGTACATTGTAGGTGCATACTATTTTGAGTGTGTACGGAAGATATAAAGTAGGCAATACTTTAGTAATAAAAAATAAATTAAAAAATAGTCTCATTTATTATTTTAGCAAACTTAAATTATTTATTATAAACCGCAATATTCAAGTAATACTTTATTTTGTATTAATTTTTTTTCTTTTTTGTATGAGAGTTCCTTTTTTTTCTTTTAAATAAAAAATTATTTGATAAAACTTAAATTATAAATAACCAGTTTCGGTTCTGGTTTCGGCTAGGCCGAATATTCGGTTTCGGCCAAAATTACGGTATCGGTCGAACACTACTTATTATGCTTAATGTACGCAATCAATTCACTTGGAGTCTTTTATGTGGCAATAATTTTCATAAGAAAATTTCAGTAAGAGAAAAAGATTTTGTTTTGCTTCATATGAAAACGAAATTTACCAGACAAAAGGACGTTTTACAAAATAAGGCCATTTACATAAAAATGTGTATAATTTTCTACACATTATAAGTGTGTTATTTTTATCCAGTAACTATATCTTTAAATTATTGCTTGAGCAATATTATTATAAATTCAACTTTACAAATTTTAACTCCGAAATGATAAGATTTCAGAAATTAGAAAATCCCTACTTAAAAACAGCTTCTAACTTCTGAGGTACTGTATTAACATAATTTTTAAAATAATTTTAATAATTAAAGTTCTGCTTTAGGTTTGTCTAGTTGAGCTAAATAACTATAAAAGTCTTTTAAATTTAATATTTATACTTTTTTTTTGTAATTAATGAGTTTGTTATTTTATTCCTTAAAAAGGTGTACAAAAAAAAATAAATATTAGCAATAATAAAAAAATATTTACTAAAGTATGATTTAAACTATCAATTGTCCGCATCCGCATCCTCAAAGAAGGCCTTTTACAGATCCGCATCCGCAAAATGACATCCGTCACATACCTAGTTCTTTATTGAAACGAATAAAGACAAAATTGTTCAACTTATTTTATTTGAATAAAAAAGTATGATTTTAATAAGTGCATTAGAGTGGAACGAATTTTTAACCTCACCGGCTTATTATATTTTTGAAAACTACTCGTCAAAACCAATTTTTCTGCATCCTTGGTATTTTTCTGTGACGAAACTTTTGACTTTGCCCGAGGGTTTTTGTGAATGAAAACCTCTTACTACAGAATTACTTCAATTTGATACCATGTACGCACTTAAAGATATTTGTGCACAAAGTTCACCGAAGTCAATCATTCGCCAATATCTCCGCTCCTTTATGTCAGAGGTAAAATATGCATGCAACAAAATTGTAAATCAGATAGTTATCTTCAAAAATACTTCATATCTTCAGAATTTTAATGTATGTTTGTTATTTTCTCACTTCGAACATTGTTTTTCAAAGAAACACATCGTCTAATAAATGTACATATATGCAGTTTAAATCGCTTAGCTGCCTATTCGCTTAAGAGATTATGTATGTTAACAGCACAAAATCAATGTTCTGCTTCATTTCTTAGCGTTATTGTAAAAAAATTTAATTTTTAGCTGTCTCCCGCCTAAGGGAACATTTGCTTTAACATGTCCCAATGGTCGTACAGGGTTAAAATCAAAAAGTAGACTAGAAGTGAAACTAATAACCGTATAAATTAATTTTGGCTACCTAAATCGGTCAAATACCCCAATGTGCACTGCTTAACAAATTTGTTTGCAATGTTGAATAGTGTTGCATATGTCCCAATGGCCGTGCAGGGTTAAAATCAAATAACAGACTTGAATAGAAAATTTTTACCGAATAAATTAATTTTGGCTGCCTAAATCGGTCATATACCCCTACGTGCGCTGCTAAACGAATTTTCTCAGAAACGAGACCAAGGTAGATCGCTTTTTCGCCCCTGTAAATCCCTATACTGAAAGTTTCATCAAAATCGTTTGGGCCGTTAACAAACAAACATATAAACAAATAAACAAACAAATAAATATTGCTCGTTTAAAAGTATAAGAAAGATATCAAAAATTCGATAACTAGGAGCGTGAAATGTATGAGCTGGTCATATTAATTTTTCCCCCTCAAAAATTCTTCTGAAAACACCTACATTCTACCTGCCACCCTTCTGGGTGTCCGCTTACAAACAATCATGTCACTAAAACCATGTCGTACAAATCTATCGGTTATTGAAATTTTCATGCAAGCAAATCAACAGAACGAGACTTAAAAAATCTTAGCTTCCAAAAAAAAAAAATGCTGTTTAAAACATGACGAAATTCTTTTTGAATTGTTACTTGTTGTGGTTGTGATCATGACAACAAAATCTAAAAAACGAAATACTTGTTGTTTTCTTAGAACACAAAACAATAGTTTTCTTTCTCTCTTAATTTTCTGTTCGCTTTGGTACGCATTTCTGTTTGTAGCAAAGATCCAAACCTAAGCAGATAGTGAAACTGTTTGCTTTCGCAGATTTAGCAGATGAAGAGTTTGTTTTTTCGTACAGTTTATTTTCAACCTCTGATGGAAACACCTATGTAAATCCGAAGAGAGATCTGCAATATTTGTTCGTTTCATTTATGATGCGACTTTTTTTATGTGTTGAAAAAGTTATTGCGTTAGAATTTTTCTTTGTTTTGTTGCTTTTATTGAATTTGTTGTTTTATATAGATGCGTTGTGCTTTTGTGCATATGTATATGAGGTAACGTTTTGTTCGTGAAAAATACAATAGGGCAGTTCACGATCTTGTTGCATCGTTGCAAACGCAAAATGAACAGCTTTTACAAAAACAAAAAGCATTGAAAAGCTTTTGCAACATATGCTTTTTGCTTTTGTAAAAGCTGTTTATTTTGCATTTGCAACAAGATCGTGAACTGCCCTAATGTCTCGGTTAGAATAAATGCTGGAGTAATAAAATGAAGTGGTTGTGATTGGACAGTGCACAGCGGGGAAGATAGGTTATTTCAAATTTAATGAATGGTCTTGATATTAGAAATGACATTTTTAATTTCTATCCTAATTTTTTGCGAGTAAGGAGTTCTTAAAAATGAAAAAATTATTAACATTATTAAAATATGCACTTTTGTATAGTTATTTCTAGGGATGTGACGGAGCTCCGTATCCGCATCCGCATTTTTAATTTTTTGGTATCCTCATCCGCATCTAAGATCTGTATTTTATTATCAACTCAAGAAGAAGTTGAGAAACTAAGAAGCCATCAAGCATATACTTTACTTTTTATAAAATACAATTTACCCTATATTAAATTTAAATACAGTAAAACTCCAGAAATTAGGAGCTAAAAAAATTAGAATCATCTAGAAATTAGAAGTTGAATTTTCAAAACATTAAAGCTTCTGATATTAGAAGATTGTATTCTAATTTTCGAGGTAATTGCTTATGCAATTTATATTTAACACTACAGCGTTTTCTACGAATAGTTGAATATGAAGCTAGTAACCTTATTTTGTAAAATGTACGCAATCACCTCACTTTGAGTTTTTTCTGTGGCAATAATTTTCATAAGAAAATTTCAGTGAGAGAAAAAGATTTTGTTTTACTTCATATGAAAACGAAATTTACCAGACAAAAGAAATTTACCTAGTTCTTTATTGAAAACCAAAAGAGATAAAATTGTTCAACTTATTTATTTGAATAAAAAAGTATAAGATTTTGATTTGTGCATTAGAGTGGAACGAATTTTTGACCTAACCGGCTTCATATATTTTTTAAAACTACTTGTCAAAACAAATTTTTCTGCATCTTGGGTTTTTTTCTATGACAAAAATTTTGACTTTACCCGAGGGTTTTTGTATTTCATTGTCATATTTTTTTCACTGAAATTTTTTTTTAATATGAAATCGGAAAATTTACTTGTAATTTTTTATATGATAACCTCTTTATTAAGGCATAATTACTAACTACATAATAACTACCCTATGATACCATGTACGCGCTAAAAGATATTTGTGTTCAAAGTTTACCGGAGTCGGTCAGAGATTAAATATGCATGCAACAAAATTGTAAATCAGATCTTCAAAAATACCATTAACAGTTTTAACGTAAAAGCCACAGTTTTTACGCTATGAAACTGATTATGTTTAAAAAGTGTAAAGTAGAAATTTATTACTATTAGCAGATTTTTTAACTTTGATTAATAGTAGTTTATTGGCAGAATTTTAATATTTGTTTGTTATTTTCTCACTTCGAACATTGTTCTTCAAACAAACACATCGTCTAATAAATGTGTATTCATATATTTAAAATAAGTATTGTAATAATAAATGTAATATCTCTTATAGTATGAAATATCTACTTTGCACTGCTTAAACATAAATAGTCTCATAGCGTAAAAACTATTGGTTTTACGTTTAAACTATTAAGGGTATTTGTAAACTAAAAGGGAAAACGGGAATAACACTCTCAAGAATGAGGAAAAATGAGGTTGGCCGCGTTTTTGTGCAAAAAGGTTAATTTTGCCGAAAATTCAAAGAGTGATGTTATGAATTTTTTAAACTTTTTTTATTTAAATACATTTTAAATTTATCTGAGCAATCTTGAGTTTTAATTGAATTTTATTACTGTTCAAATTAGCCTGTGTGCAAAGAAGTAAAATATAAGGAAGTGGTGTAATAGCAGAAAAGTGTGGTATTTTTATATTGGTGTTGGTTCACACAAAAACAGAAACAATCACAAAGGGTCGTACTCGGTTGTATCGTAAAAGAAGGCCCAAACTGTTAAAGTTTGTTCTTATTGCATTAAAATTTTAGGAACATTTCAAGAATAGCAACAACTCTAATTATTTAAAAAATTTCAGATCGCTCGCAATTGGTTTAGAAGTTATAGGCATCTAACGTTGGAAAAAGTGGAGTAAAAATCTAGCTGATTTTTTAATTTTTCCAACAAAACTGAATTTTATGGGTATCAAAAGAGATATAATACAAATATCTATTCAACAAGATATTAAACATAAAAATACATGAATTTAAGAAACAATAATTTTTTTTACTTAAAATCGCTAAAATGTATTTACTTACTTACTTAGTTGGCGCTACAACCGTATGTCGGTCTTGGCCTCATCTAAGAATTTGCGCCAGCCATTTCCAAGCTTCGTCAGGTTGTCCTCTACTTGGTCTTTCCAACGAAGATGCGGTCGTCCTCTTCTGCGTTGACCGCCGCTGGGTACCGAATTTAATGTTTTCTTCACTTGAGTATCGTCTTTCATGCGCTGAACATGACCAAGCCAGCGAAGCCGCTCGATTTTAATGCACTTGACTATGTCGATGTCAGCGTACAGCTCATACAGTTCATCATTCCACCGTATTCGGTACTCGCCATTGACGCAGATTGGTCCGTAGATCTTACGAAGAATCTTTCTCTCTAATGCTCCTAAAGTCTTTTCATCTAAACTACTCAGCGTCCAGGTTTGTGATGCGTAAAGTAGGACGGGAATGATGAGCGATTTATAGAGCGTGATTTTTGTTCGTCGAGAGAGGGCTCTGCTTCTCAATTGCCTACTGAGCCCAAAGTAACACCTGTTGATAAGAGTTATTCTTCGCTTGATCTCAATGCTGATGTCGTTGGATGAGTTAATGCTGAATCCCAGATAAACGAAGTTCTTCACAACCTCGAATGAGGTATTGTCAACGGTTACGTGGATTACAAGACGCTGGGACTGTTTGTTTGTTGACACCAAGTATTTCGTCTTATCTGCATTCACTGCCAGACCCATTCGACTTGACTCTTTTTCTAATCTGGAAAATGCTGCACTGATTTCACGCGTATTATGGCCAATGATATCGATGTCATCAGCATACGCAAGCAGCATAACACTCTTGTAGAATATTGTGCCACTACGTCTCAGATCAGCAACTCGGATGATCTTTTCCATCATTAGGTTGAAAAAGTCGCACGATAAGGAATCACTTTGTCTGAAACCTCGTTTGGTAATAAATGGTGAGGAGAGGTCCTTCCCGAATTTAACTGCGCTGCTGATGTTGCTCAGTGTTATCCTGCAAAGTCGTATTAGTTTTGCAGGAATACCAAATTCAGACATGGTGGAGTACAGGTGCTTCTTTATTGGGCTGTCGAAGGTGGCTTTGTAGTCGACAAAAAGATGGTGGGTGTCGACTTGTTTTTCTTGAGTCCTTTCCAAGATTTGTCGTAGCGTGAAAATCTGATCGAGGTGGATTTTCCAGGTCTGAAGCCACATTGATAAGGTCCGATCAGTTCGTTTACAATGGGCTTCAATCTTTCACATAAAACGCATTGACAGGACCTTATATGCGATATTAAGAAGGCTTATCCCACGGTAATTGGTACAGATAGTGGGATCGCCTTTCGATGTATTTAGTTGTCTCTTTTTAATAGGAGGCCTTCGGCCGCTGCTTAGGGATTACAAACCTCAGTAAGTCCAAAACAGGCTTCGCTCTCTACAATACTTCTGGATGTAGTTATCTTTTTAATAATTCTCTTTTTAATGGATTGCTTTCGTAAAAGGTAAACCACTAGTTTTTTAGACAAATTTTAATTATAAAAAAAAAATTATGTCTTAAATTATATTACTTTTTTAAAATCCTTATTTTTTTTGTGTTTCTGCCTAGTTGTGCAGAAATCAGAAAAATTTAACTAACAAGTACTAAGTCTAATTCACTATGCTAAAAATAAGAGCGCCCCAAAAATATATTCAACTGTGAAAAATGACTGCGCCCCTGAAGCAGTGTTTGTGTTTTGACAGATGTGGTTTGAGCAAACTGGCGCAAAATCAACGTGGTCTAATTTGCATTTTTAAACAGTTTTTAATTAGAAATATATATCTTTCTAAAACAAATAAGATAAAAAAATATCGTTAGAAACTAAATAAAGCACTTTTGTTAAAAGAATTCAAACCGTATGGACATATTTACCTGTGGAACGAAAGCGCATTGTTTTTTAGTTTTTGGTAACTTTTACAATTTTTAATCGCACAACTCATGTTGCATTTATTTTTGTGGTTTTTTTCTTTGATATTGTCGCTTTTTAAGCAGTGAAAAATGCTTAAAATTAAATTATTTTCAATTATTTTGCTGAGGAGTCTTCCAATCAAATGCCAGGGTTCTCAGAAATGTCAAAAACACTATCTTTCTCGCTCGCACAATTTAAGAAAGGTGTGACAGTTCACGTACAGTGTGTGTGTTAGCAACACAATTTCCTTATATTTTACTTCTTTGCCTGTGTATTTCATTTCAACTCATTTGGATTGTCATCAGCTGTAAATTCAAACGTAATTTGTTAATAATTCGTAATTTTGTAGACTATGGAAAATAAGTAAAGCTAAGAGCTCTTAAAAGATTCAATTTCTGGGACGAAGGCGGAGCATTTAGACTTTTCGCAATTGTTAATATTATCGTTTTGAAAAACAAAACGTATCCTTCATTAATTCTGTTATATTCATATTTTCCTCATTTATTTACAAAGCCTGAAGTAATTTATCTCGACTTAGAATAAAGGTCACTAAGAAATATTGATTTATTAAATATACTGACGCAAAATGTGCCAAATTTTTAGCTTCGTGTTTTATATATGAAATTTGCAGATACAAGTGAAATGTTTCCAAAAATTACAAAAATTATATCGTAAAATGTTCTCTTCCGCAAAACGATGCATGCGCTGAGAGAGCTTTTCTATCATAAATTTAAATAAAGCTAGCTATTTGAGAGTTTTGTTCGGATATTATTTCAAATATAACCCGCTGATGAAAAGCACAGTTCTGATTCTATGCTAGATGTAGAAAAAGTTATACGTTCGATAATCGTAAGCAATTTGTTAGTTTCGATCACGATTGCCTTCTATCGAACTCATATGAATACATGCTGGTTTTTATTGTAAACGTCACGTTTTTAAAAAGTCATAATTTTAATTTTCGAAAAATTTTAATTTTTCATACAAATGCATGGCCAGAAGATTGTAGACAAATTAGAATTTTACAAAACATGGATAAAATATATATAGATAAAATATTAAAATATATACATACGAAGATAAAAAATATAACATAAGTATAGATAAATAAAATATATATACGCTATTTCGCTCTTTGAAATAATTTGTTAAGCCATAACAACATTCGCTTGTTTCATATTTGGCTTAGTTAAGAAACAGCACAAATTGGCCAATTTCTTTTATTTCAGCTCAGCCAAACAAGAAAAATATCGGAAACACGATCAAAAGCATAAAATAGAGCATAACAACAACGTCAAGCAAAGAACAAAACAAATTCTGCATAAACACATAAACATACCAATAAGTAGCAGTACAAATTGTTTATTAATTTTTTCCAAATTCATAAAATTCAATTGGAGTATTTGTTTTGTTTTTCGTTGTTGCTTGTCTCGCATTTGGTGGTGGTTTTTTTTCTTTTCGTCTGCCTCTGCTGGCAGAGTCTGTGTTGCTGGCAGCACACGCTGGCAACAAATTCTTCGACCGTATTAATATTCGGATCGTTGGATTTCTGTTAACGTTCTGTTAATGTTTCGATGCCTTCTCTCCTTTATACGTTCTCTCTGTTTCTGTTTGTAGCAAAGATCCAAACCTAGGCAGATAGTGAAACTGTTTGCATTCGCAGATTTAGCAGATGTAGAGTTAGTTTTTTCGTACAGTTTATTACCAACCCCTGGTTAAAATTAATAATTGATTGAATTTCTTATCTTGCAGGTCGATAACGCAGTCAAGCGTCTGGAACACACACTAAACGACTTTGAAAGCTTATTTTTAAATACGAGTAACAAGAAGTTTATGATTGGTGACAGTATCTCGTACGCTGATCTTGAAGCCATTTGCGAAATTGATCAACCTAGTAAGTTCAAGTGAATTCAATTTATTTTGCCTCTGATTTCATCTTATTTCTTTAATATTTAATTTTTTAGAAAGCATTGGTTACAATACCTTTAAAAGTCGAGCAAAACTTGCACGTTGGTACGATGCTGTGCGTGAAGAGATAGGTCCTCACTATAAGGAAGTTACGGAACAATTCGAAAATATACTGAAAACCGTAGAAAAACCAAATGTTGAATCCATATCTGTGAAGCAATGAGTCACTTTATTAATTGCTGGATTGTTTAATTGAATGCAGTGCATTGTTATTGTTCATTTTTATAGTTATAAGTAATTTTTGTATACCGCCAAGTAGCTGTATTGCTACTTAAATTATTTAAACCTGGGTCAATCATTACAATATGTTTTCATATAAATAATGATAATCCAAACGTTTTAATATAAATGTATTATATTCATAAACATGGCCATTACTTTTAACTTTTTAACCCCTGAAGCTCAACTCGTGAGTTTTGACTTTTTAATCATCGTTGTTATTGGGATGCAGAGACGGACCGACCATGGGGCAAAAGAGGCAGTCCAGTTTAAAATATTTACAAACGGTTTATTTATTGTTATAAAATTTTTCCTATGATAATTTCTAGTGTCTAAGCTTACCAAATTTTTCGAAAAATCTATTTTCGAAATTACAAAATTCACGCATTTTATTTGATATATGCATTCTTACAATTGGCAGCACAATACATAGTATAACTAGACAAGGTAGTGTTGGGGCTAAATGTGCTCTCTTTTTTAGTGAACATAACTATCAAAACCATTTTAACATATTGTCTATTTTTGCTTTCTCATCGGTTGCAGATTTTGTATGAGCTGTCAACTTCGTTTTGACAGGTTCGGTCACTGCCCTAAAGGAAAATCAACTAATTTAAAAGTAGTTGAAAAACTAGTTTGTTGTCTACCACAATTGGTTGAAATTCTGATTATGTTCTATAGAACTCACTCACATATTTTGTATGGCGATGTCCGCTTAATAAGTCAATAGACTTCGTTTGCATATATTTTCAACTACTTGGAAACTAGTTGATAATTTGTTTAAAATAAATTCATTAAAAACTAGTTAATTTTGGACTTATTGAAATTCAATTTTAAAGCATAAAAGATATCTCCAAAAATATCGTAACGATTTAACCGAATATTATTTCTCAACTTTTTACTATTTTAACGCTGTTAAGGAGATACTAATAAATATAACAAAAGAACAAAAACAGTCTTTAATGGTTTGTTGTTACAAACCGAACTGTTTGAATTAAATACATAAATTCTTAATATGGTTTTAATAAGTGAAATAAGAACAATTTGGATTCAAGATTTTCATATGTTCAATGTTAACTTTCTGAGATGGATAACCATATAAGATATATAAATAAGGAAAAACACAATCAAATAAGGATCTTCTGGGTAAGGCAGCAAAGCTAAAAATAAATTTAAGTGGATTTTGTGTAAATGGGATGCAAGCTGCTGTAGATAGCTGATCCGTTTTCTTGGTTACGGCAAGAGAGCACCACCACTATAAAAAATGCGGGAATCCTTAACCTTAAGCCGGCAAGCACGACAACGCCAATTAGTGACTGTCGTATCGTCGTCTGGGTTGACTATAGTCTTATCTGAACCCTTCGAAACAAAGAGGTCCTTAGGATGGGATGCGATTTGACGCGCTGCCAAAATGTAAGTCTTGATCTCATCAATTCCTGTGATGCTCTTCTGATTCTCTTGGTCATGCAGGCTTATCCTTAGATGAAAGGCCGGTCATATTCAACTAAGGCAAATGTTCCCGGAAAGACGCCTAACTTTCGAAATCGGTTATCGGCAAAGGATTGCTGGATTTTTGCGGATATCTTTTTTAACCAACAAGCCGAAAAAGACGCACGAATTATACAATTGAGATAATGAACGACCAAACAAGATGGATTAATTCCCAGACAACGCCGATTCTTAAGTTTAATTAGAAAAATTAAATAAAGTATTTTACAAGGCTGTTAATCGCTCATTTTTTGTGAGCGCGCTCACTTTTATCAAAAAAATGAGCGGCTCATATTTTGAGCGCGCTCGCATTTTGTGAGGCTCACTTTTTGAGCGCGCTCACTTTTATACAAAAATTGAGCTCGCTCACATTCTGAGTAGCTCACTTTTTGAGCGAGCTCACTTTTGAAAGTAAACAGTGTTTTGAGCATTGACGATTTATCGTCATTTTTACTATTTTTGGCACTAATTATAACGTTAGTTTGGCGCTCAGAAAGTTTATTTTAAAAGTTTATTTATTTTGTAAAGTTGAGCGAGCTCACATTTTGAGCGCGCTCATTTTCAGAAATTAACAGCCTTGGTATTTTATTACGAAATTATTATTTCACAAAATATTCAAATATTTGTTCAAAACACAAAAAATCAAAGTATGTTCCGCCTTAATATAATTAAAAGTAGTTTATCAACTACATGTTTTCGTATTAGTTTTTCAATTACTTGTTGTAAAAAAAAAAACACTTTGTTCCTATAGGGCGGCTCTCTGCCCTAACACTACCTTATCTAGTTATACCATGGCACAATACAACATCAAACAAAGGGGTCATCTCTTGGTCGTGTGAGCTTCTCTTAATACAACACGGTAGCCATTTCATCTGGGGCCGAATTACAGCATCCGTGATCGAGCAAAGATTGATTGTACAAGATTGATATGCACTTGTCTCGTCGTGCCCTTCGTAATTTTGCTCGATCACGGATGCTGTAATTCGGACCCTGATCATTTCATCCTATACATGAAAAATTTCATCACACATACGTGTGCCACCAAGACCAATCCATTGCTACTGATAATGAACAAACACATATCGTACATGTCCATTGAAGTTGTTGACTTGTGCATAGCCAACGTTATCGAAGTTGTAACTCTTCCACCACATTGCAGTCGGCAAATGCAGGGGCCGAATTACAGCATCCGTGATCGAGCAAAATTGTACAAGATTGATAGGAACTTGTCTCGTCGTGCTCTTCGTAATTTTTCTCGATCACGAATGCTGTAATTCGGCCCCAGCCTTTAGATGTTTTGGTCTTCGGGCAGAAGTGTATGGAATAGTGTCAGTTGAATGTTGGCCGTGTGCTCGAAGTACACCGTATGCTGGGCCTTGCTGATAAGACCATGATGCAGGCCGTGACTCAGCGAAATATTAGATCAGGGGCCGAATTACAACATCCGTGATCGAGCAAAATTGTACAAAATTGATAGGCACTTGTCTCTTCGTGCCCGTCGTAATTTTGCTCGATCACGGATGCTGTAATTCGCCCCTGATTTCGAAGCTTATCTCAAGACTGTCAAATCATGGCAGAAAGGCGATGAAGTTAGTCATCTTAACTTCCCCTAAGCACGTTCGTAGCTTCTTGAAGCAATAAAGAAAAGTGCTGAGAGGAAAAGAGAAGCACATCACTAAAAACAACATGCATAAAAGCCAAGAAACAACGTTTTCATCAGGAACCCTCTTCAGAAGAAAAATACCGAAACTTCTGCTTGCTGTGTTCGGAATTGATGCCAAAAAATTGAATTAAACAATTCAATTCATTCAACAAATGCGACAGGCCATATCACTTGAAATGCGTAGACATGGGCAACCGTGGCTACTACACCTGTTGAAACTGCGACTCTAACCTCGATATTAGCGATAAATAATACATTTTCAGTCGTTTGCCACTCATTTGTCATTCTATTTTTTAGTCATTTTTGAGCCGCAAATAAAAGAATTTTGTATTGAATTCGATGACTTTTATTCAGTATTTTAGTTTCTTGCTGACTTAGGAGCCTATAAACCAATTTATGTTGATGTTTATATATGAAAACGGAAAGTTATTTTGGTGAAACGCTTCACTCCACCATTTTTCATCCCACCCGTTTTTAGCACGTGCCTAGTATTATTGATCAAGATTCTAGAATCTAAACTACTCACCATAAAATAAAAAAATAATATTTGTATTTTAGAAAAAATATCAACTTTTCAATCAATATATCAACCACTATGTGCCGCAGCGGAGCAAAAATTTTGAGATTATCATTCAGCAATGTTTTTGCTATCAACCATCGATACCTTTTTGTATGTAGCTTCATATACTTTTTAACATTGCATGTCATACGAAAGCTATCGATGCTCTGGCGATACAATAAAACTACTTAAAAACACAAAAGTGTTGCTTTTTTTCCATGGGGGAGACAATATGGATCATTCTAAAATAAAAAATATGTGTGGAGAAAACACAAATGCTATCATCAATCATCAAAATAAAATCAATTTTGCTGACACCAAGCAACCGAAAAATCTAAATTAAATCATTATTGCTGCTATCAAACAACTAAAGAATCACAACAAAATGCTAACTGATGTTTCGAAGTAAGTAAGACCGCAATTCTTCTGCAAGAATTAGAATATAATCAGTTAATAAATTTGCGCTCAATGCCTTTTGAATAAGTAACCACAATTATAAAAAGGATATTTTATTTAGTAACTAGCTGATATACCCGGTGTTACTCGAGAGTCATTTATGTAAACATTTTAATAAACACTTTTCGATTAAATGTTTTTAAATTCTGGAATAATGAAAAACAAGTTGAATTTTATTTTTAAGCTAACGTTAGAAAGGTAATTGAACGACCTTTAATCCAAAAAAGTTTTGGAAAATTTTTGCTGTTGGTGGTTCCATCTCTTGCTGTGAGCTAATTGAATTCAAAGAAGGGGTACGAAAAACATATTTTAAAAAATTAAAAATAGTTTTTATATTTACGTAATCTTAAAGCTAGCAAAATTACCTTTTCAACAATATAAAAATTGTAGTGGGACTCACTGCGTTGATATATGGACATTTTAATATCTAAGCAAAGATTTATATTAAAAAATATATTGAACTTTTTAACAAAAAAAAGTTAATGAAATATATTAAAACAACAGAGATATTGACATTAAAAGTAAAAACTTTAATTTTCATATAATTTTTTTCTCATTATTAGCAATCAATGTTTTATGAAGATTTCGTTGTACTTAAATGATTGTACTAAAGTTTATATTAGCTGAGTTTTTTCATGGGAGATCAGGATCATATCATCGCATTTGCAAGCAAAGCAAAAACAACAAATAATCCAGCTAGTGAGCTGGACATTAAAATTGATCCAATTCTATGTTTTTAAGTTTTGAAAGCGCAACTGTAAAAGTAGACAACACTTAGCCGTTATTGACGGCTAGATGACGCTGCGACTGAAAAAACTGGCAGTACTGCATTATTGGACATTTTAAAATTTTGGTAGCAATCGCATTTTTGCAAAATATTTCGCAAAACTTATCTGCTAGCTACATAAGAACATCATATATTCTTCTGTAAGCAGAAAATAGCGCCACCCCATTTGTGTGGGGTTAAATTTGAAGAACATTTTGGTAGACGTCATTTGGCTATTCACCGCAAGGTGTATAGTTTGTACCCATAGTACTAACAAATGCGGCGTCATCTATCTATGAATTTAAAGCACAGATCAAAACCAATGAAATAATTGTGCTAACCAGATGCGCATATTTTTTATTATATCGCCATATAGCTGAAACTGATTACATGAAAATATTAACTTTTACAGCATTCTTATTCATAGTCATCTTTTCGATGAAATGGTAATATATATACAACATTTAAAGTACCATTTATAAAGAACTGAGACAACGGTAATACAATAGTGAGAAAAAATAGAGCCAGCACAGGAAAAAACTAAGTAGATTACTATAAGGAAGATTTTATATAAACCAAAATGTTCGTAATAATTACTCTAGACACACACAACTGCATTCGTACAGATAAATGGGGACGTTCAAATCATATAGAGAATTTTAAAACAAAACTCAGTTTTATTAATAGTCTGGTATGAAAAAATAGATTTTTAGCCATAACTTTTGATTGGAAAGAGATCTTGGAGTAATTTTATTATATAAATTATTTTTGAGACTTGACTTTTTTTGTAAAAAATATAAAAACAACATTTTGGAAAAAATAAATTTCGCGAAAAAAAATCATGAGAGGTAGCCAGATGTGCAATTTTAAATTGATTTAATTTTTACAACAGAAACATTTTTTGAGTCATTTTTTGAGTAAAAAGTCAATATTTGGGACCTTATTTACATAATTATTAAACATAGTTACACTGATTTAACGGTACAATTCAACCTATTTTTGTGAAGTGATTTTACTGAACTTTTGAACAAAAAAAAAAATTGAATGAAATATATTAATGGACAGCGGAGATATTTGCATCGAAAGACCAAACTTTGATTTTCGTGTCGTTTTTTTCTCATTCTTAGGTAACGATGTTTTATGAAAAAGTCGTTGTACTGAAAATTTCCACAATTTTGAATATATGTGAGTTTTTTTGATGTCAAAACTATAGATAAAAATAAATTTTTTAGAATTAAATACACAAAAAACTCCGATCGAAAAAATTATTATAATAACAAAATTACAGTTAGTTGAAAAATTTCGGAGGGGGCGTAGCAAAAACTAAGTATGCAACATTTTAAGTTGGGATGCACTTAATATGTACATTTAGTTATTATATTATATGTACATTTATTTATATAATAAAACTCATTTCCTGTTTGTTTGTTTGTCTGTTTGGTCTTTATTTAAATGTAAACGGTTCTACGGATTTCGCTCAAACTAGATATACTAGATATACAGGGTTGCCAATATTCGAAGCACCCATTTTATTTTTAAATAAATCAAAGAAACCACAATTTTTTGTCTGTTCGTCATGAATATCATTTAATTGGGTTCAAGTAGATTTGCTTACATTATTTCTTGAATATGATATCTCGTAAATGGTCGCCATTGGCCTCTACGACAGATTGTGCCCGTTTTGCAGCATTTTCCATGGTTTTCTTCAACATTTCGATGGGAATGGCGGTTATTTCTTGACGGATGTTGGTTTTCAGCTCTTCTAGGGTCTTTGGCTTGTTGACGTAAACCTTTGATTTCAAATAACCCCACAAAAAGAAGTCTGGAGGCGTTAAATCTGGTGATCTTGGCGGCCAATCGAACGTTCAACGCTTCAAACGCGGTATGTCATTAGTCGATTTGGCATCACTGCGGAAAGTTACAGTGTTGCCAGATGGCAACCCTGGGTTGCCAATATTCGAAGCGCCCATCTGGCAACACTATAACTTTCCGCAGTGATGCCAGATCCACTAATGATATACCGCGTTTGAAGCGTCATTCCAAGCAAATGTTTACAATGGAACAGTACACGCCACGCGAATGCTCTAAAATTGTTGAAATTTACATTCAACAAAACAAGTCAATAGTGAAAACTCAACGTGCTTTCAAAAAAATAAATAAAGTGAAAAGTGCGCCTTCCAAGAAAACAATTTATCGTTTGTATGAAAGATTTACAACTGGTAATACTCTTGGTAACCCAAAGAGGCCAAATAAAAAGCGACCAAGGCGATCGGATGAGAATATTGCATCCGTACGAGCCAGTATTGAGCAGTCACCAACAACATCCCAAAATCGCCGTTCTCAGCAGCTCGGCATTCCCCGATCCACTTAACAACGCATTTTACGTGTTGATTTGAATTTGTTTCCGTACAAAATCAATTGGTAAACAAATTGTTGCCTACCTATAAGCCACGTCGATTGGAATGGGCCCAAAGAGTCATCGAAATGGCTGAAGAAGACGAGCAATTTTGGCATAAAATTATCATGAGCGATGAAGCTCATTTTCAGTTGAACGGAACGGTAAACAAACAAAATTACCATATTTATGCCACTGAAAATCCACAAGAGATTCAAGAGGTACCTCTTCACGATGCAAAAGTCACTGTTTGGTGTGGCGTTTGTGCTAAAATGCTCATTGGGCCGTTCTTTTTCGAAGATGATAATGGCCACAGAGTTACTGTCAATCATTAGCGTTATCGCGATATGATAAACAATTTTTTCATGCCAATCGTTCGTCGAAAGCGTATCAGGCACTACTGGTTTCAACAAGACGGCGCGCCACCACACACAAGCCGCACTACAATCGATTTTTTGAAGCAATTGTTCCCTGGCCGTATGATGTCAAAAAATGGTGATTTCGATTGGCCGCCAAGTTCACCAGATTTAACGCCTCCAGACTTCTTTTTGTGGGGTTATTTGAAATCAAAGGTTTACGTCAACAAGCCAAAGACCCTAGAAGAGCTGAAAACTAACATCCGTCAAGAAATAACCGCCATTCCCATCGAAATGTTGAAGAAAACCATGGAAAATGCTGCAAAACGGGCACAATATGTCGTAGAGGCCAATGGCGACCATTTACGAGATATCATATTCAAGAAATAATGTAAGCAAATCTACTTGAACCCAATTAAATGATATTCATGACGAACAGACAAAAAATTGTGGTTTCTTTGATTTATTTAAAAATAAAATGGGCGCTTCGAATATTGGCAACCCTGTATATCTAGTATATCTAGTTTGAGCGAAATCCGTAGAACCGTTTACATTTGTATGAAGACCAAACAGACAAACAAACAAACAGAAAATGAGTTTTTTTACTATAGATTATAATAATTCATAGCATAAAATATTTCAATTTTATAACATTTTTTTTATAATTTTTTTTCTCAATAAGCTAAAATTTGTTGAAGTATTTTCTTCGCAACATTTTTTAAAACGCTTGTTTTGTTTGATTCTTGCAGCTCCCAAAATTTTTGATAAAGCATCAAAAATATAAAATTCTCACCACTGATACCTCAAAACTGCTTAAAAGAGCACTTTGGCATCGATGCTAATGTGATTTTCAAAGCAATGGTATCCGTTTTTGCTGCTGGGAGCTTCGCTAAAACAAAAGATACAAAATTTGTTGATATTTCGTTGGATAATCTCAAAATTTTTGCCAATTTTGCAACATGACACGATAGCGTTTGATATATTTATTGAAAAGTTGATATTTTTCTAAAATACAATACATTACTTTTTATTTTATGGTGAGTAGTTTAGATTCTAGATCAATAACACAGGCACGTGCTAAAAACGTAAAACATCCTGTATCTTGAAGACTTTACAAAACAGCAGGAAACTGAGTACAGGGGCCGAATCACAGCATCCGTGATCGAGCAAAATTACGAAGGGCACGACGAGACAAATGCCTATCAATCTTGTACAATTTTGGAACCAGGGGCCGAATGACAGCATCCGTGATCGAGCAAAATTGTCCAAGATTGATAGGCACTTATCTCGTGGTGCCCTTCGTAATTTTGCTCGATCACGGATGCTGTAATTCGGCCTCTGGGCAAAATTACGAAGAGCATGACGAGATAAGTGCCTACCAATCTTGTACAATTTTGCTCGATCACGGATGCTGTAATTCGGCCCCAGTTTTGAAAGTACATATAGGAGTGTTAATGGGTTAGCCAGATCCGAAATTGTAGACTAGTATTATTTATCCAAACATGTCTGAATACTGCTATTATTTCGTTCGCAACTGCATATCTTTTAACACTTTGTGTCAGTAGGAGCTGCCTCTTCGAATACTGGGGCCGAATTACAGCATCCGTGATCGAGCAAAATTACGAAGGGCACGACGAGACAAGTGTATATTAATCTTGTACAATTTTGCTCGATCACGGATGCTGTAATTCGATCTCAGGGTTCAGAATATTCACACACCTTCACTCACAAACATTTGCTTGAAGCACACAACACACAATTTTATTTTCATTTCATTTTTGTGTGTAACGTAGTTATCGTGTTGTTGATCATCCAACATGAATTCTTCGTTTTAATATTTGCTTGTGCGTCACAAACTCAAACAATGATCGATCTCAACCATGGTAGAAGGATAGAGGTATATGCAGCGCTGACTGTGCTCTCTTTCCATACTGCCATGTTTGTCAAATTTAGCTGTGTGGCGAATGGAAACAAAAGAAAATAAAGAAAAAGTTTTGCTTCGTTTTGTCAATTCCGGCAGTATGCTGTCATCTAGAGCATATACCTGTATTCTTCTACCATGATCTCAACAATTCTCTGTGTTTCAGTTTTACACTTATGTTTGCGTCAAAATGTTCATGTTGGAGAATTCAGGCCTTTGTCAAAACCAAAACAAAGACAATTTTTCCAACATGAATAAGTGGTGTTTGCAAAATTGTCTTTGTTTGTGTCGGTCATTAAGATCGATCACTACCGTCGTGTGGCGTAAAAAACAAATGCTGTTCTGGTTGCTGTGCAGCGTATTGAACTGGTTTTTGGCCAAGTGTAGCAAATTTCGGCGTCAATTAGAAAATATTTTAAAATATTAAAATAATAACCTAATAATATGTTTTTTCAAGAGTTTTAAACGTCATTTATCAGTGTTAAGGGGTCGCTGATTTCGAATCTAAAGTCAGAATTTTAAAATTCAAGATGGTGGATAGGGTTGCCACCTTAATTTTTTGTAGTTTTATGAATTCGGGGCTGGCAAAAAAAAAAATGGTACACCAAAAATGGGTCGCTGAATCCGAATCCGTTGTCAAAATTTCCAAATTATAAAATTTTGAAATAATAGGGTTGCCACCTAATATTATGTCTTTTCAAAAGTTTTAAACGTCATTTATCAGTATTAAGGGGTCGCTGATTTCGAATCTAAAGTCAGAATTTTAAAATTCATGATGGTGGATAGGGTTTCCACCTTAATTTTTTGTAGTTTTATGAATTCGGGGCTGGCAAAAAAATGGTACACCAAAAATGGGTCGCTGAAGCCGAATCCGTTGTCAGAATTTTCAAATTATAAAATTTTCGAAATTCGGAATCAGCGACCCCTTAACACTGATAAATGAATTTAAAACTCTTGAAAAAACATATTATTAGGTTATTATTTTAATATTTTAAAATATTTTCTAATTGACGCCCAAATTTGCTACACTTGGCCAAAAACCAGTTCAATACGCTGCACAGCAACCAGAACAGCATTTGTTTTTTACGCCACACGACGGTAGTGATCGATCTTAATGACCGACACAAACAAAGACAATTTTGCAAACACCACTTATTCATGTTGGAAAAATTGTCTTTGTTTTGGTTTTGACAAAGGCCTGAATTCTCCAACATGAACATTTTGACGCAAACATAAGTGTAAAACTGAAACACAGAGAATTGTTGAGATCATGGTAGAAGAATACAGGTATATGCTCTAGATGAGAGCATACTGCCGGAATTGTCAAAACGAAGCAAAACTTTTTCTTTATTTTCTTTTGTTTCCATTCGCCACACAGCTAAATTTGACAAACATGGCAGTATGGAAAGAGAGCACAGTCAGCGCTGCATATACCTCTATCCTTCTACCATGGTTGAGATCGATCATTGTTTGAGTTTGTGACGCACAAGCAAATATTAAAACGAAGAATTCATGTTGGATGATCAACAACACGATAACTACGTTACACACAAAAATGAAATGAAAATAAAATTGCGTGTTGTGTGCTTCAAGTAGTGTTTATTGACATTTATGTTGGAGATTTCTGTTACATGAGTGAAAATTTCTGAACCCTGCTTAAAAGCGGCTTCAAAACATTTGTTCATTTCACACTACACTGCACTGTCTTGCTCGCTGCAAAGAAATCATGTGTGTGATTGCAGCGAAGACGAACAACACATGATAGTGCAATCAAAACAGGGGCCTAATTACAGCATCCGTGATCGAGCAAAATTGTACAAGATTGATAGGCACTTGTCTCGTCGTGCTCTTCGTAATTTTGCTCGATCACAGATGCTGTAATTCCGCCCCAGATCATAAAGATGGTTGATCTAAGATATCGTTGGCAGAGAGCTCACTGCAGTCAATACAACGAAAGCTTGGTCACTGGCAATGGATGATTTGTATCAGAGAACGAATACGGTGCTGGCGCGACCACTAGGTAAAAATGGGTCACTCATCATTTAACAGTGTAAGGAGGTTGCTGATTTCGAATCTGAAGTCAGGGGCCGAATTACAGCATCCGTGATCGAGCAAAATTGTACAATATTGATAGGCACTTGTCTTGTCGTGCTCTTCGTAATTTTGCTCGATCACGGATGCAGTAATTCGGCCCCAGAATGTTAAAATAAAAAATGGGTAATAGGGCTGCCACCTACTTTTTTTATTTTTACGAATGCGATGCTGGCGCGAACATCAGGTAAAAATGGGTCGCTGAATCCGAATCCGTTGTCAGAATTTAAAAATTATGTATTTTTTTATAATAGAGTTGCCACCTAATAATATGTGTTTTTAAAAGTTTTAAACATCATTTAACCTGCTACCTAGGAGAATTCGCAAAAATAAAATATTAAGGTGGCAACCCTATCCACCATCTTGAATTTTATAATTCTGACTTCAGATTCGAAATCAGCGACCCCATAATATTGAAAAATGATGTTTAAAACTCTTAAAAATACATATTATTTGGTGGCAGCCCTATTATTTCAAAATTTTATAATTTTGAAATTCTGACAACGAATTCGGATTCAGCGACCCATTTTTACCCTTTAGATCGCACCAGCCCCGAATTTTTAATTTTAAAATTCTGACTAAATTTTTTTTTAATTAAAATTCTAAATGATGTTTAAAACTTTTAAAAATTCATATTAGGTAGCAACCCTATTATAAAAAAATGACATAATTTGTTTATTCTGACAACGGATTCGGATTCAGCGACCCATTTTTACCTGGTCAATATTACCTAGAAAATCTTGAAGTTGGTGTAAAAAAATTTCTAGTTAGGCGCTGACGACCGCTGATTAAAATTATCAAAGTGATCCAAATGATCCAAATGATCTATTGCCATATATTGCTTTTTGTTCTCATCTTACCCTTAATGATTAAATTTCATTGCTTGTGGTGTTGACCAAGGCTTATTTATTTATAAGGTTATGGCACTTGAGAGCGAGCTCGGTCGAACTGTCAGAATGGATGAAATGAAATCAAGAAAATGAATGCATAGAACAAAGAAAAGCACAGTGACAGTTCAAGCAAAGGCGGAAAAGTGCATTTCTCTCAAGTGTCACAACCTTATAAATCATAGCCGATACACATTGGCCGCATTCAGCGCAGACAATTGTTGTGAACTGTAATGGTAGCGCTACCTTAGTTCACGATGTTTTTCTCTGAATGTGTTGCTACTCTACACGTCAGAAGTTAGATTCAATTTAATTTTTATGCAAATTTAATTCAATTGCAACATTTTCTCACTTAAATATGCTGCGTTTATTAATTTAACAGCGTCAGTAACAGCATCTGATAGTTAAGCAAACAGTTGTGTTCATGTAGCATAGAATTTGTTCGCTCGATTAAAAGGCGTTCGCTACTTTATCAGTTTTAGTTAGCGCTACCAAATTTGTACCATTCAGCGAATTTTTACACGACAGTTGCCAACTGTTGTCTGCGCTGATTGCTGAAACCGACGAACGCCAATTGTCAAAAAATAGAACGCATGTTTTCTTATAAAGATGTATTTTTGGAAGACGGCACGACAAAGAGAGAACACGACCACAATTGTTGTTGCCGCAGACTTCATCTATTTCTAATTTGATACACGACAAAAGCGAACATAGAAGAGTTTGTTGATATTTTATATGAAATACAGACTGTCGCTGTTGCGTTCATTATAATCAAGTCGTCGAGAATACTGCGACATTTCTCTCAGTTTTGTCGGTGGACGCCTGTTGCAGTCAATGTGTATCGGCTATGAATCTTGGTGTTGACGAATAAAAACACTTCGTGCATGGATTGCCGAGAGAGAAAGTGTCTATTGCTTGTCGTTGTAGGCTTTCGTTTGGTGTTGAGCAAATCAAACTCTCAAGTGCTTAGATGACAGTCAACTGTGAGCAATGCAATACATCACAGTGTGTGTACGTTCAAATAGATGCACCGACGCAGGGCTTTAATACGTACGTAGCAAGATCACATTCATCCACTACATACTCTTGTGATCCTTGTAGTGTACCATTAATGGCAGCTGCACCACGTAGCCCTGCCCGAAAATAAAATCATCAACCGACTCACTTTGCCATGAAAAAGTTGTTAAATGTTCACACACATAACTTGCCTCACTTTGAGTCTGCATTTGCTTTTGTGCTGTTTTTATAATAAAACATTTTAAAGCAGTAAAAAATTTGTGTTAAAGTGCCTCTACACTATATATTTCATACATATGACACGTCAAAAATTACAAATGATTTTTAACTACAAATGGTGTGGAACATATGAAACTGTGGTTTTGAAATGTCGTTTGTGTTTGCGTCTGTAAATTTTTGAATTAGAACCGTCTTTAATTTCGTATGTTTTTCCATCTGTACAAAATGTCAGTTTGATAAATTTTTTTAATTTGTTTTTGTGAAAATGGAAGAAAAGGTAAATTTTAAGATATTTATTCAATAAATTGATTTATATTGAATTTATTTTTAGTTTGAATGGCCAAAGGAGGACACTTTAGAGCTTTACGGTTTACAAAAATTTCAAAAACTCTTTTTTGCTTCCAAATGTCGTGTCAGATAGTGTGGAGACAAAAGAAAAAAATCTGTCTGACAAAAACTTCATTTTGACACACTGATGAAATTCGGTATTAAATTTTTTTGACATGTTATCTGTATGAAACATATAGTCTGGGGGCACCTTTAGCTTGAGTGTGTGCTTCGTAGTTGCATATAGCACCGCAAATTCAGCAGCATTAGCGCATACAAGAAAACAAGCACTCAAAATGACAAATGTTAAATCAAAGTGAGTCGCAAAATTTTTAAAGTTTTTGAAACTCTTGCCTCACGGTGCATTCCCACTTCCTCATCTCTTCTACAGACATCAAAGTGAGTCGGTTGAACGAGTGAACGTCAAATGTAAAAAGTGACATTATAATTTTTTTTTTTTTTTTTTTTTTTTTAAAAGATCAAAGAACCAAGGCATGCGCCTTATACAAACAAGGTTTGGTCTTTGACCTGAAAGGAAAGGGATAGATTATTTAGAGGAATTGATTGGAACTATACGTGAATTATTGATTAGGGGAAACAACCGCGAAAGACAATTTGAATTGCTTTTTAACGAGGCTAGTGTTATGCCTTAACCTCGGCAAGCATTTCAAGCCCTTAGTTGTTCCATTCCCTTCACATTTTCCACAATTTAGTTGTGGATTTTTAGTTTTCCATAATTCTTCAATGTAGGACAAAGAAAGAACAAAGAAAGTGGAAAGAACCATGCCCGAGCCCGGATTCGAACCAGGGACCTTTGGGTTGAGAGTCTAGCGCACTCTCCACTAGACTACAAAGGCCGACTTTTGTCTAATTACGCCTTTCTTCTGAAAACGTAGATATTAGCCTAAGGTTGTGTGCGAATTGACCTAAATGCGACATAAGCTAAATTGTGTCGATAAGGCAGTGCTTTCTAAATAATTTATGTCATTTTCGAGCTACCTAAATTGGTAAGCACTGCCTTATCGACACAATTTAGTTTAGGTCGCCTTAAGATCAATTCGCATGTGGCCTTCGAATCGGATTAAAATTTGAGGGTGCCGTTTTTGAATCATTGTACACACATTTAATAACACACACACATGAAATTTGTATGGAAATTTAAATTTGGTATTGACTATACATAAAGAGAATACCAAAATAGGTTCCTTTTTACAACTTTTTGGTATTGGCATTGGTATATATACTGAGGTTGAGCTTATTAAATATAGTCCTTGGTCAAATTATTTTTCTTAAGATAAATCAAAATTTGATATAAATCATATTTTTAAAAAACCAAACTTGGCTTTTAATTTTATTGCATACCTATTTGTGATATATTTCATTCAATATTTGCGATCATTTTCACCGCAAGGTCAGAAGGATGTCTTAAGGTATGACTTGCGGTTCAAGCCCACAAAAATAACGTTTTTTAAAACTGCTGTAGCTCAGTCGTTTTTCAACTTATCAACTTTGGGTCTTTTTTACGTGAAAGTAGTCTTTTCTAACTTTTTCCATATCTTTTTATGTTTCGATGTTTTTTTTCCCCTCCTCTCAGGTACGTAAATGATAAGGCAAACGGGTGTCGTTTTTCTTGATAACCTGATGTCGTATCGAAATTGTTCGGGCGGCATTTTGTTGTTAATCACGTCAGACAGGTCCTGAACATGAATATTTCCAAAAATACAAAAAATTGACAAAATGGCGCGATTTTTAAAAAAGTTCAAAAATTATATTTTTTTGGGGGTTTTTGCCCCACCGGTAGTAAAGTAAGCCCAATTATCCTTGTTCGGACCTGCCTGAAGTGATTACAAAACGCCACCCGCCGCATCTTCATCCGACTTCTGGTTCTCGAGAAAAACGACACCCCGTTTGCCAATATAATAATAATAATACATATATGGTAAAATTGAAAAAAATTTTTGTATTTCTTAACTATATATGTTAATAAAAACCAAACAATTTCCATAAATATAACGTTTTATTTGTGTTACCAGGGGCCCTACTCTGGGGCCGAATTACAGCATCCGTGATCGAGCAAAATTGTAAAAGATTGGTAGGCACTTATCTCGTCGTGCTCTTCGTAATTTTGCTCGATCGCGGATGCTGTAATTCGGCCCCTGTTTTGTGATGCGAAAAAAATATCGCAAAATAGTGTAATCGACACTCCGTAATGCGATAACCACGTGAGATTTGCTATTTAAATGCGCATAGCGTTTCATTTTCGTAAAGCATTGATTAACGCATCACAATACGGAGTAGGGCCCCAGTTATGTAATGAATTTAACTTTACATTACAGGCTAAATTTATTAGCAATATATATTCAAAGACCAAATTGTTGTAGCTGATAATAAAGGTTTGTACACAAAATATCGTGCGTCTAATAATATGGCCAGGGACTGTAGTTGTAAAAACAATCGTAAAGCTAGAGCAACACTCAATTCATGCTTTAACAAACGTATTTTTGGACATATTTATATACTAACAAATTTTATTTTAAAAGAATTAAATTCGAAAAATATGAAATCATTAAACCACACTAATGAATTGCAAAAACTCTATTTAAAATGTTTGAATTCTCAATAATGCCGAAAACACATGTGCAGCTATTCTGCTGCAGCGAAATTTAAACTCAATCGTTCATATGGCGATGAACACATTAAAGATCTGCACTACACCGCAGCGCTGCAAGTAATCAACAAGATAAAAATTTCTGCGCATTGTCAGTGCTGCCACAACACAAAATCAAAACTCAACGAAATTTTTTAAACAATTATGACAGATGACAAAAAATTAAAATAAATAAAATTAATTCAAAAGAAACGAACATGGAAGAGAAACTAATTGAATTTGTTAAAAAAAAAATCTGTTTTTGTACAATAAAAAGCACAAAAATTATAAAAATGCGTGACTTCGCAAGCAAAACTCATAGCCAGAATTGTCAAACTCAAGCATTTTGCTATTCTTGCCTATTTTTGCTTTCTTATCGCATTCTCATCGTTTTCAGATTTGGTATGAGCTGTCAACTTCGTTTTGACAGTTCCGGCAGTCTGTCTCTCCGAAATGCATATACCTTCTCTAATTCTACTATGATTACTGCACATCTATTTTACCAGCAGCGCTGCGCCCAGATAACTTAAGACGATGCATGCAGAATAGCTGCACATGTGTTTTCAGCATATGTCTTAAAATTGTATTTGCCAAACAAAATATTACAATGAAAATGTGTCACTTATTATTTTGTTCAATAAATGCTTTATTTACAGTGCACCCTAAACAAGTGCGCGTTGCGCTGCGCACCCAAGCGCCACGCAACTTTATTTTACGCTTAACCTAAACAAGTGCGCTGCGGAAAGAACTGCTGCTCTCGAACCAGCTCAGTCTGATGGTTTAAAAATCTTAAAAAACTTTATTTAGGCGCTGGGGGAATGAGCTGAGCAATTGTTGATGATTCGAATGTCCAAATAATGAACTCCGCAAGTTTATATGTAGAATGGTATTTATTGTAGGTGTAAATTTACAGCCGAGTTTGGAGATTATTAAGAAAGTTTTATAATGATTATATTTTAAGTATTTAAGAATAATTTCACCAAATAATAGTTAAGTTTAAGTAGATTTAAGTAGATCAAAATATATAAATGTAAGTGTTTAATAATAATACCAGATTGTAGAGAGCAGGCGATTAAAAGATGTTGATGGCTTCCCAGCTGAACACACAAGAGACGGAAGTCTCGGTGGTTAAAATGCATGATGGCACGTAAAGGTCGGACCGTACCGTGGTGGGTTTGTTTAATAAGCTGTTGTTCATCCAGGGGTGAAACGAGCACAGGTTTGACGACGTCAACATAGCGCCCGCCTTGCACTAGTGCAATTTTACAATAAGCTCTGCAAAAGTTGTAAGGCCTTGATAGCCGCTCCGACATGTTCACGAGGATCGCTACTCAGATGAGCGTTCACGACGTTTCGAGGAGTAATCTTTAAGCCACGTGGATGTTCTGATTGAGGTCGTGTATGGCGCATTTGCGCACGATGGCGTCCTTTGGGCGGGGTTGCTTTTCTGTTGCGACGAACTGGCGGCTGATTTTTGGTCGGCCTGGCAGGTTCTGGTGATGATGCGGATTCGCTTGAAGATGCGGAGTCACGCCGCTGACACACGGTCTTTTTGGATTGCAGCGACAATCGTTCTGGCCTGAATTGATGTAGCAATGAGTGATGGACGTCGCCACAGATCTTACATACAGCCTTAGAGGTGCACTTTCCAAGCATGTGGGACCTGGCAAGACAATTGGAGCAATGTTCATACTTCCGAACCGTCTGACGCCGCTGAAGAGTAGACATGCTCAGAAATTGTTCACAGAATCGTATCGAATGCCTTCCTTTGCAGAGTCGACATTGGTACAAACTAAGAAGAGATTAAAGAAATAATTAGAAATAAATGCAGCTATACACATGGGTAGAGTAATAAATCAGATGTTAAAGTTGAACTGTTGTGTATGTGGGGAATATTTGAGAATGACTGAGATGGGAGTTTATTGAGAGGGAAGGACGCAGAGTTTAATGACTGGTCGAGTGACGATACCAGTTTGAGTACGAACGTCAGCGACCCGTACCCGATGGTCTGGTCCTTGATAAGTCTTTACGATACGACCAAGTCTCCACTCAGTCGGGGGTAACAGCTCATCTTTTATGACTACAAGGTCCTCTTCGCTAATGTTTCGTTCTGGATATTTCCATTTGTACCGCTTGTGCAACTCGCTCAAATATTCCTCCTTCCAGCGGCGACTGAATTGGTGGTGGAGAATTTTGACCTTTTCCCATCGGTTAATGAGAGACCAACGATCATCATTAAATTCTGGGATCGCCAGTAAGGGAGCGCCTCGAAGGAAATGTGCCGGGGTCAATGGCAATAATTGTGAAGGGTCTTCACTGATTGGAGAGAGTGGCCGCGAATTGAGAACGGCTTCGATGCGGGCCAGGAGTGTCGAGAACTCTTCAAAGGTAAATTTATGGCCTTGAGATACCTTTTTGAAATGAACTTTGAAGCTTTTGACTGCCGCTTCCCACAGGCCGCCCATGTGAGGGGCGCTCGGGGGTATGAACGACCATGTGAAGCCATGCATACAGTATTTATGGGATATATCTGCAGCTGAGTGTTTGAGAAACAATTCAAATTCTTTGGTCAGGGTACGGTTCGCACCAACAAAGTTGCGGCCATTGTCTGAGACAATTTTTTTTTGGTAAGCCGCGTCGACCAACGAATCGTGCGAAAGCTGCATTAAATGCCTCAGAAGTGAGATCCGACACCAATTCGAGGTGAATTGCTTTTGTTGAGAAACAAATGAACACACTTACGTAACCTTTCACAATTGGGGCCTTTCGAAGTGTAGAGGATTTTACTTCAAATGGGCCGGCAAAATCAACTCCGGTTACCGTAAATGGAGGTGTAAAATTTACTCGATCGGGAGGTAGTGCAGCCATTAGTTGCGTGTGCACTTTTTGTTTATGTATTGTACACACTTTACACTGGCGTATACAGTACTTTACTTTATTTTTTAGCTTTGGAATATAAAATTCCTGCCGCACCATACGAAGCATGAGTCTATGTTCGGCGTGTAGTAAAGTGTTATGGAGAAAGTTGAGTAAGAGGTGACAAAGGCGTGATTTGTCGGACAAGATGACTGGATGTCTTTCATTGTAATTGAGAATTAAATCCGCATTTGCCAAACGTCCGTTTACTCGCAATACTCCCTCTTTATCTATGAATGGACATAAAGTCAGGAGCGAACTTTTGTTTGGGATGGGAACTGAACTCTTTAACTTACTATATTCTTCAGAAAAATACAAAATTTGTGATTGCACAATTAAATGCAACTTTACGAACTTAATTTCATCTTGGGATACTTCTCCCGAGTTTTTTGTGACTTGAGCTCTTTGTTTTGCTAAACATTTGTGTGCAAATCGAAACATGTAGGCAATTACTCGGAGGGCACGAGGGTATGTTGAGAAGCGATTCAGTATATCATCGTCAGGGGTATATGTATACAAAACTTCCACTTTTCTAGTCTCGGGAACGACTATAGGAGTTATCTGGAATTTGGGCCAATGATCAGCAGCTTTACGAAGCCAATGTGGACCATCCCACCAAAGCGAGTTTGTTGCTAGATCCTGGGGTGAACAACCTCGAGTTCCCAGATCTGCAGGATTTTCGACGGAAGGTACATGCTTCCAGGTTGAATTTTGGACATTCTTCAAAATTTCGGTAACTCGGTTAGCCACGTACGTTTTCCAGCTGTAGGGTGGTTTTCCAAGCCAGGCCAAAACAATAGACGAATCCGACCATAAAAAGAGTTCATGAGTAGGTAACTCCAGCTGGCGAACGACGTGGTTAACGAGCTTTGAAAGAAGCACGGCTGCGCACAGTTCTAAACGGGGCAAACTGATTGTTTGGATTGGAGCGACTTTACTCTTCGAAACCAGCAAATATGAAGTGATCTTTGCGTTTGGTTCTTCATTGCGAATGTACAAGGCGGCACAATAAGCCTTTTCAGAGGAATCGCAAAACCCATGTATTTGGATTCGGTTGGTTGGAGAAAATCCAATCCATCTAGGAATATTAATTTTTTCAATAGCTGGTAGACTTTCGACCAACGTATTCCATTTTAGCAGAGACAATGGTTTTACGCAGTCATCCCAATCAGACCCTTCCAGCCAAAGTTGCTGTAAAAGGACCTTCGCTTGAATTATGATTGGGGCTAGCCATCCCATGGGGTCGAACAGTGCTGCTACAGCTGATAAAATCTGTCTTTTGGTGGCAGATATGGACGGGGTTGTGGGTTTAATATCGTAACAAAAGGAATCGCTGAGAGCGTTCCATCTAATACCAAGCGTTTTTGTGGAGCTGGTGTCATAAAATTTTAGAAAATCTTCATCGAGTAGGTCCTCAGGAGGTAGAGAACTTAAAAGATCTGGGTGATTTGCATTCAACTTTTTTAGAGGAAATCCGGCGGAATTCAGTGCACTTCGAAGCTGATTTTGAGCGAGAAGAGCTGAAGGAATGTCATGTCCACCTGATAAAACATCGTCAACGTAAGTTTCACGTTTGAGAATTGGTGAAACAAGTGGATAAATATCTTTACAATCCTCAGCCAGCTGGTGGAGAGTACGGATTGCTAGATAAGGGGCACAATTGACTCCGAATGTCACGGTATTTAAAACGAAGTCTTCCAATGAACCATTCGGGCGCGTGCGAAAGAGTATTCGTTGAAAATGGCGATCGTCTTCATGAACCATAATCTGACGATACATTTTTTGTATGTCACCATTGAAGACAAACTGATAAAATCGCCAGTTGAGTATGACACTGATCAGGTCGGATTGCAATGCTGGACCAACGCATAGCACATCGTTAAGAGAAAGTCCGCTTTGTGAGGGGTTTGACGCATTGAACACCACCCGGACCTTTGTGGAAGTGCTTTCTGGTTTGACGACCGCATGATGCGGTAAATAGAAAGATAAATACTTCTCATCACGGACAATCTCTGTAGGGTGCGTTTTATTCATATGCGATAAAGTCAGGTATTCAGAGAGCACCTCATTATATTGATGTTGTAAATCGGGTTTTTTGTTCAAGGTGTACTCCATTCGGTTGTACTGTTTGAGAGCTATGTGTCGAGATGCACCTAGCTTTAGTTGGGAAAAATTTGGTTTGAATGGCAGCCTGACTTTGTATCGCCCATCAGACTGACGAGACGTTGTTTTCTGAAAGAACTCTTCGCAGTAGCGTTCTTCCTCGGACATAGTGGAGGCGCTTGGGATTTCTTCAACTTCCCAGAATTTCCGCAGCATCTCACTGAGCGATGGTTCATTTTCATGAACCACGTGAGTGGAGAATGAGAAAGTTTGTGTGCTGATGGGGCCGCTGAGGAACCATCCAAACACTGTTTGTTGGGCCAACAAACTACCGAAAACATTTAATCGCATGCCATTAAGCATGATCTTCGGGATGATATCGCTTCCGATAATCATATCAATGTGAGCAGGAGAATAAAAATTGGGATCGGCGAGATCTAAGTCGGCGATTTCTTCAAATGAAGGTTTTGCTAATGGGTGAGATGGCATAAAATTGGTCAGTTTTGGTAGAACGAGTGCTTTGACTTGGAGATTGAAATTACGAGATTTTGTGACCAAATTGAATGTGCACATTTTATTTGACGACCCAAGCAGTTGACCACCCATCCCAGAAATATGTGTGGAGACCTTGGTTGTTTGTAAAGATAACCGATTTTGAACCTTCTCAGCGAGGAAAGTTTTCTGGGATCCCTGATCAATGAGGGCTCGAAGTGTGAAAGTTTCGCCCAGGTGTTGAATGTATACGATTGCTGTAGGCAACACGATTCTTTCCTCACTTGAGGAAAAGTGCGCGTGTATATGTGTGCTTTCTACCGGCTGAGAGCTTGATGCGTTTGAATCGAGTGATGATTCTAAGTGCATTAATGCTATTTGGGAGGCTTTGGACGTAGATGGCTTCGAATCATCAACTGGATGATCTACTTGATCTAGATGTAGCATCGAGTGGTGTTGCTGCTTACAGCAGAAACATCGAAAAGAACTTGTGCATTCTCTTTTGGTGTGAGAATACGATAGACAATTACAGCAGATTTTGTTTTGAGACACAAAATCGATTCTCTCTGGTACTGAGAAATTATTAAATTCTGGGCAGTGTCTAAGAGCATGATTTTTGTGACACTTTTTACATAAAAAATTACTTGTAGTGGGTGCTCTTTGAATGTGGAATGCATTCACTTGCACTCTATTGGGATTGAAATTTTGGGATGTCCTGTTTTGGGAAAAGGGCGTACTTTGCATATTCTGCCGACTTTGATTCTCGGGCTTATTTTGAGAATAATTGAAATTCGGCCTGATTTGGGAAATGTTCGGAATAGTGCCTCGACTCTTTGAACTCTTGATACTGTTTATTCTTTCTACGACTTGATACCGAGCTGTGAGAAATTCATCCATTTTATGCCAGGTCGGTAATACCTGCCGGGTTTTTTGTGAATCTTCCCATAGTGCAAGGGTATCTTCTGGAAGTTTGGTTGAACATAAATATATTAAAATTGGGTCCCAGTTGTCTACACAAATTCCTTGAGATGTAAGCATTGAGAGGCAATCATTGACCGATGATTGTATTCTCTGAATTGAACTGCTGTTTTCTGCAGATGCTGCTGGAATGCTGAACAATGTTTTAAGCTGGTTGTCCACCAGAATGCGCTTGTTTTCGAAACGAGATCGAAGGGCTTCCCAGGCCAGAGAGAAATTTTCGTCGCAAAGTTGGTATCGTTTCACGATACCTCCCGCGGAGCCGCGGGTTTTGTTACGAAGGTGGTACAATTTTTGAGCTTGAGTCAGCTTAGGGTGTTTGATATAGACTGCTGTAAACATGTCTCTAAACGATGGCCACTCTTCATAACTACCATAGAACACTTCTGTATCACAGGGCGGAACTTTTATGCAAGCACTTCCTACAGAGTTATTTAGAGATACGTTCTGAGCAAGAGGAGCTGCAGACACTGTTTCGGGATGTTGTTCATCTCCAGATATTTTTTGGAGATCCCAAATTTGAGATTTACAAAGGTGATAAGCTTCAACGCAAACACTAAATTTGGCTTTTGTGGATTCCTTGAAATCTTTGGTCGTATCTGTGTCTTCTGCTATCATCACATTTTCATATGCTGATGACAGTCGCTGCCATCTATCTTCTAAATCAAACAGCTTAACTCTTAAGAGCGTGCTCGTTATGTCGTCAGCAGGAGTTGCTTCGAACGCAGAGCAAAACGTGATTAGATAATCAGAAGCAAATATAAATTTCATTGAGACACTCATATTGATGTTGGGATAAACTTCTAACTCCAGGGGGCGACAGAAGTTTTCAAAGCTTTTCGAAAGTTTTTACAGACGCCAACAAATACTTCGGTTGTGGGGAATTTGTTAGCCAAACTAAAAAACTCGAACTTTTTTCACAATTATCGAGAAGACAGTTCGAGAGATTTTCCACTTAGTAAATTCAGTTTAATTTGTTTAAAAACGAGAGTGTTTTTAAATTATCGACTAAATAGTTCGAGAAGAAGAAACGATTATCGAATATTGTTGAGAAATATTTCGACAATATTTTTAAATGTTCCAAGAAAAATTATCGAATATTGTTGAGAAATATTTTCGAAAAATTGTTAAATGCTCCAAGAAAATTATTGAATATTGTTGAGAAATATTTCAAAAAATTTTTAAATGTTCCAAGAAAAATTATCGAATATTGTTGAGAAATATTTCAAAAAATTTTTAAATGTTCCAAGAAAAATTATCGAATATTGTTGAGAAATATTTCAAAAATTTTTAAATGATCCAAGAAAATTATCGAATATTGTTGAGAAATATTTCGAAAAATTGTTAAATGCTCCAAGAAAATTATCGAATATTGTTGAGAAATATTTCAAAAATTTTTTAATGTTCCAAGAAAAATTATCGAATATTGTTGAGAAATATTTCGAAAATGTTTAAATGTTCCAAGAAAAATTATCGAATATTGTTGAGAAATATTTTCGAAAAATTGTTAAATGCTCCAAGAAAATTATTGAATATTGTTGAGAAATATTTCAAAAAATTGTTAAATGCTCCAAGAAAATTATCGAATATTGTTGAGAAATATTTCGAAAAATTTTTAAATGTTCCAAGAAAAATTATCGAATATTGTTGAGAAATATTTCGAAAAAAATTTTAAAGTTCCAAACGCCAACACTTCGGAAGTGTTAGACTTGTTCAGAAAAGTAAACGAGAGAATTTTTAAATTATCGACAAAATAGTTCGAGAAAAGAAAATTATCGAATATTATTGAGAAATATTTCGAAAAAAATTTTTAAAGTTCCAAACGCCAACACTTCGGATGTGTTAGACTTGTTCAGAAAAGTAAACGAGAGAATTTTTAAATTATCGACAAAATAGTTCGAGAAAAGAAAATTATCGAATATTATTGAGAAATATTTCGAAAAAAAATTTTTAAAGTTCCAAACGCCAACACTTCGGATGTGTTAGACTTGTTCAGAAAAGTAAACGAGAGAATTTTTAAATTATCGACAAAATAGTTCGAGAAAAGAAAAAGTTTTCGAATATTGTAGAGAAATATTTCGAAAAAATTTTGAAGTTCCAAACGCCAACACTTCGGATGTGTTAGACTTGTTCAGAAAAGTAAACGAGAGAATTTTTAAATTATCGACAAATAGTTCGAGAAAAGAAAATTATCGAATATTATTGAGAAATATTTCGAAAAAAATTTTTAAAGTTCCAAACGCCAACACTTCGGATGTGTTAGACTTGTTCAGAAAAGTAAACGAGAGAATTTTTAAATTATCGACAAATAGTTCGAGAAAAGAAAATTATCGAATATTATTGAGAAATATTTCGAAAAAAATTTTTAAAGTTCCAAACGCCAACACTTCGGATGTGTTAGACTTGTTCAGAAAAGTAAACGAGAGAATTTTTAAATTATCGACAAAATAGTTCGAGAAAAGAAAAAGTTTTCGAATATTGTAGAGAAATATTTCGAAAAAATTTTGAAAATGTTCCAAACGCCAACACTTCGGATGTGTTAGACTTGTTCAGAAAAGTAAACGAGAGAATTTTAAATTATCGACAAAATAGTTCGAGAAAAGAAAATTATCGAATATTATTGAGAAATATTTCGAAAAAAATTTTTAAAGTTCCAAACGCCAACACTTCGGATGTGTTAGACTTGTTCAGAAAAGTAAACGAGAGAATTTTTAAATTATCGACAAAATAGTTCGAGAAAAGAAAATTATCGAATATTATTGAGAAATATTTCGAAAAAAATTTTTAAAGTTCCAAACGCCAACACTTCGGATGTGTTAGACTTGTTCAGAAAAGTAAACGAGAGAATTTTTAAATTATCGACAAAATAGTTCGAGAAAAGAAAAAGTTTTCGAATATTGTAGAGAAATATTTCGAAAAAATTTTGAAAATGTTCCAAACGCCAACACTTCGGATGTGTTAGACTTGTTCAGAAAAGTAAACGAGAGAATTTTTAAATTATCGACAAAATAGTTCGAGAAAAGAAAAAAGTTATCGAATATTGTTGAGAAATATTTCGAAAAAATTTTTAAATGATCCAAGAAAATTATCGAATATTGTTGAGAAATATTTCGAAAAAAAATTTTAAAGTTCCAAACGCCAACACTTCGGAAGTGTTAGACTTGTTCAGAAAAGTAAACGAGAGAATTTTTAAATTATCGACAAAATAGTTCGAGAAAAGAAAATTATCGAATATTATTGAGAAATATTTCGAAAAAAATTTTTAAAGTTCCAAACGCCAACACTTCGGATGTGTTAGACTTGTTCAGAAAAGTAAACGAGAGAATTTTTAAATTATCGACAAAATAGTTCGAGAAAAGAAAATTATCGAATATTATTGAGAAATATTTCGAAAAAAAATTTTTAAAGTTCCAAACGCCAACACTTCGGATGTGTTAGACTTGTTCAGAAAAGTAAACGAGAGAATTTTTAAATTATCGACAAAATAGTTCGAGAAAAGAAAATTATCGAATATTATTGAGAAATATTTCGAAAAAAATTTTTAAAGTTCCAAACGCCAACACTTCGGATGTGTTAGACTTGTTCAGAAAAGTAAACGAGAGAATTTTTAAATTATCGACAAAATAGTTCGAGAAAAGAAAATTATCGAATATTATTGAGAAATATTCCGAAAAAAATTTTTAAAGTTCCAAACGCCAACACTTCGGATGTGTTAGACTTGTTCAGAAAAGTAAACGAGAGAATTTTTAAATTATCGACAAAATAGTTCGAGAAAAGAAAAAGTTATCGAATATTATTGAGAAATATTTCGAAAAAAAATTTTTAATGTTCCAAACGCCAACACTTCGGATGTGTTAGACTTGTTCAGAAAAGTAAACGAGAGAATTTTTAAATTATCGACAAAATAGTTTGAGAAAAGAAAAAATATCGAATATTGTAGAGAAATATTTCGAAAAAAAATTTTAAAATGTTCCAAACGCCAACACTTCGGATGTGTTAGACTTGTTCAGAAAAGTAAACGAGAGAATTTTTAAATTATCGACAAAATAGTTCGAGAAAAGAAAAAAGTTATCGAATATTGTTGAGAAATATTTCGAAAAAATTTTTAAATGATCCAAGAAAATTATCGAATATTGTTGAGAAATATTTCGAAAAAAAATTTTAAAGTTCCAAACGCCAACACTTCGGAAGTGTTAGACTTGTTCAGAAAAGTAAACGAGAGAATTTTTAAATTATCGACAAAATAGTTCGAGAAAGAAAAAATTATCGAATATGTAGCAATTGAATGTTGGGTGTGCACGGTCTCATGTGATTGTGTGTGTGTGTTTTTTGAGGTTATGTTGGAATCTTATATGCGACTTTCTTAGGACAATGTTTGAAATTGTCCTAATTATTTTGCCAATACAAATCACTCACCGCATCCTTGAAATGTTGCAATCTGTTGTTGATTTTGATGCATTCAATCGCATGCCAGCCAATGCCGCATGGAAACCACTCTGCGCTTATCGTGGTGCTGCTGTATCTTTGGGCCACGAACTGCACTTTTCGCAAGCGCCTTCGTCACCGTTGTCGCTTTTGGTTATTTTTTATTTTATTCTTTTTGTCATACACGCTCACAACCACACTTCACATGTCACTTTGCTTTAGCGCAAACTAAAGCAGTTTTTATGAGTTTTTTGTTTTGAAAGGAATGCACAATTTAGTTTAGTTTTAATTTTTCTTGCAGATTAGCTACTTAACGAATAATTTTGTGTATCAAGTTGTCACCACACTTGCACGCTTTGTTGCAAATACGTATGTGTGTATAAGAATATTAAAAACGAGTAATTACCTTGAGTTGGGTTTCCTACTCGTTGGCTTTTTTTGGTGTATTTTCTGGGTGCGTTCACGTGGTAGGTACATTGCAGATTGTAGATTTGATGAATGTCAATTGGTGCGTGGGGATAATCCAAGCGCGTTCGCAGTTTTTCGAAGGACCAATATTTAGGCGATGGGGGAATGAGCTGAGCAATTGTTGATGATTCGAATGTCCAAATAATGAACTCCGCAAGTTTATATGTAGAATGGTATTTATTGTAGGTGTAAATTTACAGCCGAGTTTGGAGATTATTAAGAAAGTTTTATAATGATTATATTTTAAGTATTTAAGAATAATTTCACCAAATAATAGTTAAGTTTAAGTAGATTTAAGTAGATCAAAATATATAAATGTAAGTGTTTAATAATAATACCAGATTGTAGAGAGCAGGCGATTAAAAGATGTTGATGGCTTCCCAGCTGAACACACAAGAGACGGAAGTCTCGGTGGTTAAAATGCATGATGGCACGTAAAGGTCGGACCGTACCGTGGTGGGTTTGTTTAATAAGCTGTTGTTCATCCAGGGGTGAAACGAGCACAGGTTTGACGACGTCAACAAACTTTTAGTATTTTGTAAAAATCTATTAATATTGCAAATACTTCCATTTGCAATTGAGATTAATTAATTAATAGCAGCTGATTGCTCTTTGTTCTAATACTTTGGTTTTATGCAGCCAACTTCACATCCGAACGCACTGTCAAAATTGGAAATTCGATTCATGTTGCGGTAGTCCGGTGCGTGTTTCGGTAGGCTTCATACAAAATGTATGTGCATGAGCCGATTTTGACAGTTAAACCACGCACGCGCACTTGTTTAGGGTGGACTGTTACACACGTTGTTCTCTTTTCAAAGAAAAACATAAAAGTGTTCTCTTTGTGTTCTCAGTTACAAAGAAACACGCAACAACGAAACCAAAGCTAAAAGCAGTAACAGCATTGAAGAGGAGACGAACTGCTTGCAAGAAAATGATTTAATTTTTTATTAAAATGTCAATTTTACGACAAAACCATTGATCGTAGATGCATGTCACCTTAGACTTTGGTTGGAATCGGGAAGATCTTTCATATATTCATAAGTCATATTTAGATATATTTTATTGTTAAGACAGGAAATGGGAAAATGTGCCGAATTTTACCAAAAATTGAGATTTAAGCCAGTTTCTCAGTCAATTACTTGTTCGCTATTATATATATCAAAATTTTGAGTGTACATGAACCATCTATGAATAATTATGATTCGAATAGTACAAATTTCACATAAATCCATTTACACTGAGAAAACAAAAAATCAAAAACGCACATTTTAAAAAGTTTAATAAAATTAATATTTTTAAAAATATTTTACGCCATACAAAAATGAAAAAGCACATTTTTAAATAGAAAAGTAAAACGAAATGTTTTTAAAACAACCACGAATATTTTGCTATGATAAATTAGGACAAAATTAATATTTTTAAAAATATTTTACGCTATACAAAAATGAAAACGCACATTATTAAATAGGAAAGGTTAAACGAAACGTTTCTAAAACAACTACGAATGTTTTATTTTAATATAGTAGGTTAAAATTAATATTTTTAAAAGTATTTTACGCCATACAAAAATTAAAACGCACATTTTTAAATAGAAAAGTGAAACGAAACGTTTTTAAAACAACTACGAACGTTTTACCATGACATAGTAAGGTTCACATACTTTGTTTCAAAACACTTGTTAATAACGAATTGTTTGGTATATATGTTTCATTGACTTATGTATTTGATATTTGTTCAGAAAATAAAATATTTTTCATTCTCGATTTCATCACTCTGCAGTTTGCCTGCAAGAAAGGAATGAAAGAGTTTGAGTTGAAGCATTTGCTGCCACATCTAAAAGGTAAGTATTTTAAGTAAAATTAATAATATCTGACCAAATTCCATTTTTTTAAAGACGTTGGGATACAGTATAATTATCTAAAAAATTTTAACTAGATGAACGTAGCTGATGATAAAATAACTAAAATAAAACTGTAATTTTGAAAACCAATAAAGCTTTTTTTAATTAATGAAGAAATGCGGATTTCTGTAAATTTTTTGAATTAATGGGAAAAAATGAACATTTTCTTTTCTAAAATATAAATAATTGTTGTACCATTGCATTTTAAAATGTTTATTGTCACAAATCAAATGAACATTTTAGAATCTAATATTAAAATTTTCGTTTTTAAAAATAAAAATAAACATTCTACATTTGAGAATATTTATTATTAAAAATCAAACGAACATTTAGAATCTCGTTTTAAAATTTTCGTTTTTAAAATGAAAATAAACGTTTTACTACAGTATTTTAAAATATCCATTGTTAAAAATCAAACTAACATTTTAGAATGTCATTTAAACGTTTTGCTATTTCATTTCAAAATGTTCGTTTTGAAAATTAAAATAAATGTTAGAAGTGCAAAATCTGGGTTAAACGTTTTTAAAAGTAGCCACTTTTTGAAAATGTTTCTGCCACTTTTGAAAAAGTTGTTTTCTCTGTGCAGCGGCTCTTGAGTTTACCGGCAGCCATAAAAATGCTAACTGTTTAAAAGTTTCATTATTATATAATAGTATAGATCTCTTCACTCTTTTACAACTTCAATATTTTCATGATTGTTTTAATTCGCCGAATTCGGTTTGAAATTTCAGCCTCTCTTCTTAATGTTATTGTTTTTGTTATTTCGAACTATCGTTAGCTATTTAGCGTTTGCATGTTGTTGTTTTTGGTCCTTGGCACCATCGATCGCCGCTGTTTTGCACTATTTCTGGCATTCGCATTGTAGACGTTAACAGTTTGCAACGCACTCTTTATATTTTTCGCTGTTACACATTGAGAAAAAGTTATTGAATATTTGCAGGTGTGTACTTTTTTATACTAAAACAGAATAAATTATTTTTATAGGGGGTTATTATACCCTTCAAAAATGACAAGGCAACTGGAATTTTGCCTATTTTTCCATAGATAATACAAGATTAAAAAGATTTTAATCTTAATATAAATAAAGCAGTTAAGGTTAAAACATATAAAAATTATTATAAGATTAAAAAATTAAAAAAATGTATAGTAATAAAAAATTAAAAAAAAAACATAAAAAAGTAAAAATAAAAAACAAAAAATTAAAAACTGTTAAACAAAAAAAATGAAAAAGGATATCTGAAAACCTCCACGCGGTTAAAGCTGGGTAAATCAGAATGTATTCTGACTAGCAAAAAAACTGAAACATTTAAAATTACTTGATTCATTATTTTTACAGTGTCCATACACTGTACATACATATCATCTGCCAGCACTCGTGTTATTGGTAGTTCATCATTGTTTTTGTTTTTGCACTCTTTAAATAATTTTCGTGGGCATCGCTGGTATAGATATAGATCAGTGATGATATTTGATAAATTTTATAACTATTTTTATTATTCAGAAAGTACTTTTTCGGACCAGAGAGTACTTTTTATAAAAATGAGTAAATAAGCTTTTTATTTGTTGCTGAGGCCATGGCAGAATAACCAGGTAGGCTCACTAGAAACATGCTCTCTACGACAAATAAAACAATAACAAATGCGTAGCTATAATGTCAAAATATATTTTGTCAATTCAAAGCAGCCGTACATAGCGACACAAACAAATTGGTTACTGAACATTCTAACTAGTAGTCAAATGAAAATTTTATTAAAATTTAATTTTTATTTGCTTTGTTTACAGCCAAAATACAATTAATTCTGTATTATAACTATAAACACAGCTCATTTTATTAAATTTGTAATGATTTTAATAAAAATTTTTTATATTTTCACACAAAAAATCTGGGTACTCGCTTTATTTATACGGTTACGAGTAAATTATACATCCATATGGCTGAACGAATAAAAATAAATTGTCAATAGTGACATTATAGCTACGCCAATGTTTTGTTCTCTCGTTTTTTGCTCTCCGAATTGCATCTACCTGGTTATTCTGCCATGGCTGAGGCACATATCACAGCTAGACATCTAACTGTTAAATATTTCGTATCACGGAGAAAACTGTTGTTCACTATTTATGCATAAGCTGTTCATAACTTTAAAAATTTTAAAAATTTAAATTTTGTGCATATATTATGAACAATAATCACAAATTGTGCATAATCTATTAATCTTATGCATAAGTTATCCACAAGAAGGGTCCATGTTTTGTGATAAATGTTCATGACTTAATAATTTCATAATTATACCCTATTGATCACAATATATGCACATTGTACATGACTTGTGCCTAACTGCAGTGCATTATTTATGCACAAGCTGTTCATAACAATAAAATGTTTCGTCTGTACAACGTTAGGCATAAATTATTCCCAATGTTCATAAATTCACCGCAATCTATTTATTTTGTACATAAATTATACACAGAAGCTTGTATATTTTGTGCACAATGTTCATTTCTTCATGTATGCTCTATTGATCACAATATATGCACATTGTACATGACTTGTGCACAGCTTTGTTATCTTGTGTAGAATTTATGCACAACTAACCACAATTTATATCATATTGTGCACAAGTTTGCTTTAAATTACAGTTAGATGATCATGAGTATACATTATTTATCATTTGGTTTCATTACATGTGTTTATTTCAAGAGTGCCGGTTGTTTAACAGTTTAATAAGTGAAATAAAATAAAATAAATATAAAAAATAAAAGATTTTGTGTGAATTTAAAAAATCAGAGGTAAGTTGAGAATATACTTTAATTTGTGTTGGTTAACATAAATATTATAATTTAGAGTATTCGATATGGAAAATTGCACCAATCTACAGGATAGTGAATGTTTGATTTCTGACAATGAAGGTATAAATTAATATTGCACTTTAATTAGAGGTTATTTATACTGGATTAGTTTTGAATACAGGTTTGCCTCACACTGACATTGTAACAATAAGTGACGAAGATGCGCAGTTATTTAATCTTTTGAATAAGCATGGACTACAATCTTTTTTTTTTCAATTGACAAATGCCAAAATTAATATCGATTGCTTCAAGTCAATGTCATAGAGTGACGTTAAAGATCTTTTCGAAGAAGAAATTGGCAATCGCATAAAGTTTCGTGCTTTGGTCAATGAGTGGCGATTGGAAAATGTGAGATTGTTTATCTTGTATGAACTTAAGTATTTAATATGTAATTATTTTATTCGCAGAATTTTGCCCCAATTTCAACATGTTGTTGTGAACATATGTCTGCATCATCAGCAAGTGGCTCAGTCAGTCAGGTGGAGTCAGTCAGTCAGGTGGACTCAGTTTCTACATATTCAGGCTCGTCTAGCTCTACATACAAATATGTATAAAACTCTGTTCCTCTTAGAAGTATCGAATTTATAATCTATTTTTACTACTTCAGAATTTAGATAATTTCTTAAGCTCCGATTTGGGAAGAAAAATTTTGGAAAATTATAAAGCAAAAAATGAAATGGGTACATCGGACAGGGACATGTTGATATCCAACATAGTAAGAGATCACCTAGAGAAGGAAGTACCTATGAATACTGCAATGTTTGCAGAAATATCAGGAGACATAGTCAAGCGATTTTCATCGGAAAAAAAAGTACTAAATAAATTATATAAACTTTTATAAATATGCAACTGTTCTATTTTATGTGATTGTTTTCAGGAATATTATTTTGAAAAGGAAAAACGGAACGGAAAGTTATATAACAAGTACCGGTCGATGTCAAAAGCTTTCAGAAAATCCGGATTTTTTAATAAATATATTCGCGTTAGGAAAAATATAACCGATAACCCAGAAGTAAGTACTGAACTTGCCACCGACTCAGAGGATAAAATTTGGCTGAAAACGCTAAACACGCCGTGGGAGACTGTTGAATTGAAGTGGGATTTAACATTTGAACTTCGGCGCCAGGACATAAAAAGTAATAAATTGGAAATTATATTCTCCGAATGGCCATTATATACACATTGCAACGGATATCTTTTGGTAGGAATTTCAAACATTAATTTGTATATGTATTAAAAACAATTTATATCTTCATATTTAGGTGGACATTGACTTCAATAAGTTGCATCCGGAGAGAACCAATTTATTTTTTAATAACTGGACAACGCTTAAAGACAAGATAATAGGGTTATGCCGAAAAATTTCAAAGTTTCCTGCTGCGAAAAAAATAATTAATGAGCTTCCATCGGACAAAGGTAAAAACACAATTTACACAGACCATATAAAAAGGTTTCTAATTATATTATTGTTTGTAAATATTATTTCAGATTTGGAATTCATCGAAATTATTAAGGTGCTGATAGCCATATTTAAGCCAGTGACACGCAAAATAATAAATAAGAAGATTTGGAAAGTGAGCACAGGCGACGCTTGGTGTTCTTTTACTACAGAAATAAATACGGCATCGGACATTCAAACGGAAGTTAACAAGCGAAAAGATTTTTGTGTGAGCAAGAATATAAATTTTCAACCATTTATGATAGTTATTAAGGATAGACATGACATAAATTCTCATCAATATGTTTTAGTCGCGGAAAGCCTTACTTATCTGTTTACTAATGCTTTGACTGCTTTCGACATATATTTTAAAATATTTTTTGTACTTAATTTAGAATATCCATTTGAAACGCAAGTTTTCTGGAACTTTGTTCAATCTTTTTTTTATGAAATTCCGTCATCAAAGATACATATGCCGGAGTTAGAACTATTCCAACAATTAAAAGACGAATAAATTAAAGTAAAGTTATAAACATGAATTTTAACTGCTTTCTTTGCAATTGTTCCTTCGAATCGGCCGAAGTACTTATAAGCCATTTAAAATTAATACACTCCATCAAAAAACATTCCCAATTGATATGTACCAAATGTCAGTCCAAATTTCACGACTTTTCAATATATAAACACCACATTTCAAATGTTTGTCGGTGTGAAATAAATTCATTCAACCATTTTCGTATTCAACAAAAACTTACAACAAACTTTAAAGAGGTGATACTTGAAGAACATAACAATGATATAGAACTGGCAATTCCTGTAAAAAAACCTAAAATTGAAACCATAAATGAGGTAGACATTGAAACCGTTTTAAAGCAAATGGAAGAGAATGCGTTAGCATTTGTTAGCAATCTTTTTAGTGGAAATCATATGACCACCAAAGCAATAAAATCAATACTAACATGTTTCACAGATACTATAACCAAACAGATGTTTACATCACTGGCAGAAATCATTATTCCAATTCTTCCTTCAGATGAAAAATGTAAAATAAAGAAACTTTTTAATGGCTGCTCTGAACCTTTTAAGGATATCAATACAGAACATTTGTTTTTGAAAACCATTGCTGAAAAAGGTTTATACAAACCTCCTATTAAACATGAAATCCACAGGTCTGTAGCTCAAATATATAAAAAAAATCGTAGTATTTTATCAATAAAAAAAGTGAAGTTATTTTTATGCCTACTGAGCATCAAATTAAGCTTTATTTTGAAAAAGAAAATGTCCTTAAAACGACTCTTAATTATACAAATTCATTAAGAAGTACTAACCAACAAAATATTAAACATTTTGTTCAGGGTTCTATATGGAATGAGAAATTAAAATATTTTGATGAAGCGGACCATGTTATCCCAATGGTGTTATATTACGACGATATAGAAATGGGTAATGCATCAGGAAGTCATCGTGGTAAACAATCAATTGCTGCATTTTATTATCATTTTCCGTCATTGCCCGAAAATTGCAACTCGGTAGACAATATCCATATAGCAATGTTAATGAAAACGGCCTATTTCAAAAAATTTCCACTCTCAAAAACACTTACTGAATTTGTCAAAGTTTTAAGAAGTTTAGAAAAGGGAATAGAGATTAGAACACTAGATGAAACTTTTCTTGTTCACTTTGTAGTGGAACTTGTTATTGGCGATAACCTGGCTTTAAATAATCTTTTAGGATTTTCTGGATCCTTTAGCCATAATTTCTGTTGCAGAATATGTAAAATGCCTAAATCTGAAATGAATAAAGCTGTACTAGAAAACAGCAACTTGTTAAGGAATTCGACAAATTTTAATGAAGATCTACTTCAAAATAATTATAGCGCAACTGGAGTAAAAACAAATTCACCACTCAATTCTTTGAAAATGTTCCATGTCACAAAAAACATATATTCAGATTTTATGCATGATTGCTTAGAAGGTAGTGTAAAATTCGGCTTAATTGAATCCTTAAAATATTTCATACAAAAACAAAATTTTTTTTCTATCGATGTGTTAAATTACAAAATTAATACATTTGAATACGGTTCCATAGAGGTCCGGAACAAGCCGCCAGGCAATATAACATTAGAACATTTGAAACAAAACAAACTCAACCTTTCAGCCAGAGAAACCTATTCATTATTGCGTTATTTTACACTTTTAGTAGGCGAATTCGTACCTGAAGGAGATGAAGTATGGCGGTATGTGTTAAAATTGAAAGAGTTGACAGATTTTTTATTGAAAGATTGTTTTAGCAACGCAGAACTTATAAGTTTGACTCTCATAATATCAAAACATCATCAAATGTATATGCGTTGCTTCAATACTAATTTAAAGCCAAAGCACCATAACATCACACATTACGTTACAATGATTAGAGCAATTGGCCCCTTAAAAAACCTGTGGTGTATGAGACATGAAAGCAAAAATAAAATCATTAAAGAATATAGTAAAGTCTCCTATTCTAGAGTCAATTTAGAACTATCAATAGCAAAAAAATTCTGCGTAAAATTTTCTAATCAAATGCTTTTGAAAAATGACCCGTTCAGTATCATTGAAATTCACAATATAAAAAGTGTAACCATCCAAGAATATTCCTTTAAAAAATTTTTACTTCCATTTGGTACAAAAGAAGTAGTAAATGTTACAAATTCTATAAGTTACAAAGGAACAACTTTCAAAATTGGTTTTTATGTTTTCATGATGGAGTGTGTTTATAATATTGTTGATATAATTTTATTAGATGAATCTATATTTTTGTTACTCAACGAATACCAAATAGAAAAGTTTGATTTGCATTATTATGCGCACATTATTGGGAAAAAAACAGAAAACTATATATTGAAACCAATTGAAGCGCTAGCATTTCGAAAGCCGTTTCAGCTTCACCCAATACTAAAAACACAAGAATGTTTTTTAATAAATGTTTTATAAGAAATTATTATTTGTTCATTATATTTATTTTAAAAATTTTTATATTAATTTCATTTTTTTATATTAATTAAATATTAAATAAAGACATTTGAATATAAACTGAAATTTTGTTTCTTTAATATGAATAGTAGGTTAAAAAATAGTCTTAGTTGTGCATAATGTATGAGCAACTTGTGCATAATATATGAGCAACTTGTGCATAAGTTGTTCATAACCTATTTCTAGTTGTTCATAACCTATTCCTAGTTGTGCAATACCTATTCCCAGTTGTGCATAATGTGTGATCAAGTTGTTCATAGCTTATTAATAGTTAGTCACAAAACATGCACAAGAAAATGTTTCATCTAAATTTAAGTAATGCACAACTGGGAATATGTTGTGAACAACTGTTCTTAGTCATTTTCCGTGAACGATTTGTGCATAAGTTATGCCCATAGCGCATAATTTCTGCACACTTTTTTCTCCGTGATATATGGCATATACATAACGACCTTGACGTTAAATTCATCTAGAATTCTCCATACATTGCACGTTAAATTCGTTCTACCATCATGGTAGATATATGGACAGACGCTCATCTGTGTGATCTGGCATCTCTGTCTGCCACCTGTGTTTTACCGATAAGATTAAAGTATGCCTTAACTGCTCACACCAATAACAAATTCTGCTGTGCACTCTTCTCCCCCATGCCGTCACAGCAGCAATTGCTTGAAAAGGTTTAAAGTTGAAATCCAGTTTTATAAGGATTATCCAGTTAACCGAAAATGTCTCCCGGGAATCTGCTTGGTTTTCTGAAAAGAAATATTTTTAAAATTTTTAATTTGATTTAAATTATATTATTTGGATACTTCATTTCGATTGCACTGCTTATTTTGTTTGGTTTGTTTTTTTTATTTGCTAGTTCAGTATATTTCTGGCCGCAAAAGAGCAAGATATATAAACATTTATAACTTTCCTTTTTATCATAACATCAGAACGTATGAATGTATTGGTGAAAACCAAATTTTGTTTCGATGTGTTTATAAACTCATTAGAGCTGTCCAGCTGGGATGTGTTTCAGTTTTATTATAAAAAAAAATTAACAAAAAGTAATAAAAAAAAAGATTTAGAAATCCAGAATACGAAAAAATATTCGAGGATTTTCATCATATATGATAAATAATATGATACATTAAATAATACGATATTAAATTAATAGCTCTTTCTCAGCTGAGTTTTCATTTGGTAGTTTTTTTGTTAGGTCATGGCCAATTTTTAAACTGCGACAGCAGTTATTCTTGGACTTAATTGAATCTCTGGTCTGTAAAAGTGCAAAACAGGTATCTATCGCAAGTCGATTTCGACATTTTGTTTTTATCAAATTTTGCATGGCAAAGATGCGCTTGATATTGGCAAATGAATGTGGAATGGATAAAATTCCTTTAGTTATTCTAAAAATATCGGCAAACATGAAATTATTAAATCTAATATTGAGCTTTTCTTGAAAATTTAATTTTTAATTTTTCATGATCTTCATGCTCTATACTAGAACTAGTCACAAAGGTGGCCTTTGTGGCCCAATTGGCCCAATTATTAAAATTAAATAAAACTCACATTTTGCTTGCGCCAAATTTACGACGAAATGTACTTGCAAAAATCAACAATAACAAACAACAATATAGGAATCGAAACTCACAAGCTGTGCGGCGCGACCACCAAATATACAGCATTGTTGTGCGTATGTGTTTTTTTAGTGGAATAGAAATTCAGACGATCTCGTTATACACTAAAAATCTTTGGGACAGTATTTCAAGTGCAAGATAATTAGCAGTGGATTTTTAGATCTCGGGTACACAAAAGAGTGAACAGTTGTTGTGTTTATTTTAAGGAACGTAATCTTTGATTTGCGCTTTTATTTTCGTAAAATGAATTCCAGAAATTTTCAAACTGAGTATGATTTTCTTTTTGTCGAAAATAAAAGTATTCAAAAACCGCAATGCCTTGCTTGCAAATCAACAATAAGTGAAAGGAAAAGCTACAGTTTGAGGAGGCATTATGAAGCATTTCAACGAACAGATTACCAGCATTAAATAAAAGCATCGCGCCAGGATATACAGTTGTGGTCAAAATAATAGCAGTGCTCTTATTTTCAGACATGTTTGGATAAACAACACCTGTCTAAAAATTTTCGTTCCGGTAAACCGATTATCATCCTAGATGTACTTTCAATACTCGTTCCAAATTTGTACACAGTTTTCTCCGATATTTGTAACATTTTCAAGATACAGGGTGTTTTACGTTTTTGGCACGTGTTTAGTATTATTTATATAGAATCTAAACTACTAACCATAAAATAAAAAAGAATATTTTCTAATTTAGAAGAAATATCAACTTTTTCATCAATCTATCAACTATTTTCGTATTATGTGCTGTAGCAGAGCTAAACTTTTCAAATTACCAAACGAAATATCAACAAATTTTGTATCTTTTATTTTAGCAGAGCTGTTATCATCCAAAGTTATAATTTAGAAAAAACCTGTTGATTAAGTGTATTTTTACGTGAAAAACAGACATTTTAAATTTAGACGATTACAGCTCCGCTAAAACAAAAGATACAAAATTTGCTGATATTTCGTTTGATAATATCAACATTTCAGTTCTGCTACAGCACATGACACGATAGTGGTTGATGTATTGATGGAAAATTTGATAATTTTTCTAAAATACAAAATATTATTTTTTATTTCATGGTGAGTAGTTTAGATTCTCTAGTGAGTAGAAGGACCTCTCCCCACCATTTATTACCAAACGAGGTTTCAGACAAGGTGATTCCTTATCGTGCGACTTTTTCAACCTAATGATAGAAAAGATCATCCGAGCTGCTGATCTGAGACGTAGTGGCACAATATTCTACAAGAGTGTTATGCTGCTTGCGTATGCTGATGACATAGATATCATTGGCCATAATACGCGCGAAGTCAGTGCAGCATTTTCCAGATTAGAAAGAGAGTCAAGTCGAATGGGTCTGTCAGTGAATGCAGATAAGACGAAATACTTAGTGTCAACAAACAAACAGTCCCAGCGTCTTGGAACCCACGTTACCGTTGACAATACCTCATTCGAGGTTGTGAAGAACTTCGTTTATCTGGGATCCAGCATTAATTCAACCAACGACATCAGCATTGAGATCAAACGAAGAATAACTCTTGCCAACAGGTGTTACTTTGGGCTCAGTAGGCAATTGAGAAGCAGAGGCCTCTCTCGACGAACGAAAATCACGCTCTATAAATCGCTCATCATGCCCGTCCTACTTTACGCATCACAAACCTGGACGCTGAGCAGTTTAGATGAAAAGACTTTAGGAGCATTCGAGAGAAAGATTCTTCGTAAGATCTATGGACCAATCTGCGTCAATGGCGAGTACCGAATACGGTGGAATGATGAACTGTATGAGCTGTACGCTGACATCGACATAGTCAAGCGCATTAAAATCGAGCGGCTTCGCTGGCTTGGTCATGTTCAGCGCATGAAAGACGATGCTCCAGTGAAGAAAACATTCGATTCGGTACCCAGCGGCGGTCAACGCAGAAGAGGACGACCGCATCTTCGTTGGAAAGACCAAGTGGAGGACAACCTGACGAAGCTTGGAATTTCCAACTGGCGCCAGCAAGCGAAAGACAGAAATGGCTGGCGCAAATTCTTAGATGAGGCCAAGACCGACATACGGTTGTAGCGCCAACTAAGTAAGTAAGTAAGTAAGTTTAGATTCTAAATCAATAATACTAAACACTTGCCAAAAACGTAAAACAGCCTGTATCTGGAAAATTTTACAATATAGGAGGAAATTGATGACAGGTTTTGAACCAGCGATGAAAGTACATATAGGAACGATAATGGGCTTACCGGATCCGAAATTTGTAGACAAGTATTGTTTATACAAAAATATAGTGCAGCAAGTACATTTTTTACACTTTTGGGGTAGATAATTTTCAAATCTGCGCTTCAAGTGTCAAAACACTAGCATTGAAAAATTACAACTTAGAAAGCGAAAAGAAAGTGTTTGAAAATTTTGTAGTGCTAGTGAAAATGAAATATCTTTCCTGCGCGAACTAACTTTTGGAGGTTGAAAAAAGGCTAACAAAGTGTAACGCCCGTCCCCTTAAAAAAGCAAAAAGTTATGTAAGTCTGAAATTGTAATATCAATTATAGTCCAACTTTGTGATAATAATCTTAAGCATAGCTCTCAGAGATTTCTGTGGTTTTTTCTAAGTTTTGTTTTCGCATTTGTCCTTTATAGCAAGTTTAAAAGTTGTAACGCCCGTCTCAACACTTTTTTCGAAGAGTTTTTCGAAAGGTGGTTCAAGGTAAAATATAATATTATATATTTGGTTTGCCATTGTGTATTGAAATTTTTTTAAGATGGACACTAACGCAAAGAAGCATGAAAGACGAGCCGCGCTTAAGGCGAATCCAGAGGCATACAGGAGGTTTCCCGATAAGGAAAAAGTGAGGGAAAGGGCAAGGAGAGCTCAGCTGAAGGAGAAATCCGAAAAGGACAAGCAGCATTTGCGGCAGCAGGTGTTGGCAAAAGTCAAAAAGTTCAGGGAAAAGAAAAAACTTCAACATAATCAAGTAAAGCTGAGTTAAAAAATTTGTTGGGATCATATAGGTGCAGGCAGACTCTACGTAAAGCTGTGAGCAAAACTAAGAAAGCCATGCCGTCCAGCCCATGAAAAAAATATGGCTGTGCTTTGCAAACTCCTTTTGGAGGGAAATATGACTGGACAATTTCGTCCGAAAAAACAGGAAGTACGTTCTGATGCCACGACCGTCAAGACAATTGAGGAAGTCAGAACGTTTTAAAAGAGAGATGACATCAGTGGGCAATCTCCCAATAAAAAGGATGCTGGGATTCTGGAACCGGTGTCAAAAGTAAAATTATTAAACGCCACCTAATGAAGACTGTTGGGGAGGCTTACTCGCTGTTTAAAGAAAATTCTCGGTGCAGAATTTCGATAAGCAAGTTCTATGAACTTAGACCGAAGCACCTGCGACCGATGTCGGAAATGCCTTACGAAGTCTGCGTTTGCATGCATCATGCAAATTTCAAATTTCATGATACTAAAAACGAAAATTGCATGGTATTAAATTGTGAGTCGTGTTTTGAAATTTGGGATATCTTACCATTGTCATTAGAAACCACTTTGCATATTCAATGGAACCAGTGGGGTAAATCGCACGACGGATGGCTGCAGATGAAAACTTTAGAGGGAACGAGGCAAGATCTTTTGAAAATGTTGAAAGATCAAACAAAATATTCTAGTTTCACTTTTATGTACAGTCAAAAAGTAATTACTTCAGAGACTACAGCGCTATTATAGGTTGATTTTGCCGAAAATTATGGAATCATTTCCCAGGATGAAATTCAGGCTGCGCATTGGAAACATCCACAAGTAACTCTGTTTACAGGCTGCTGTTGGTTTCAAAATGGTAAAAACTGCTTATCGTACGTGATATTAAGCAACGATCTGTCACATGATAAGTTTTCTGTTTGGCTATTTGTAAAACTGATCATCGAAAATTTAAAATTGAGCTATCCCGCATTAAAGAAAATTTTCTATATTCACTGCCGGTTGCGCAGCCCAATTTAAAAACAAATATACTTTATCGAATATATGTTTCAGTCGAAAAGATTGTAGTGTGGACACTGAGTGGGCATTTTTTGCGACGAGCCACGAAAAAGGTTCAATAGATGGTATAGGCGCAACAGCAAAACGCACATTATGGTGTGCCACAAAGGCTCGTTAGGTGACTTTAAAAAATGGATTTGATTGCTATGAATTCCTTTCCAAAAATCAAGATATACGTGGACAATGCAAGTATCAATTCAATTAAAGAAAATCTCATTAGTAGATGGGAACATTTGAGTCCTATTCCAAATTTACAAAAAAATCATTATTTTATGCACTTATTTGGGAATTACATCGCTTACGAAATAACAGCATACTCTGAACTGAAGCAAACAACAATGTTTAAACAAAACCCTGAAGAACGGTAAAAATTAACCAAATACTTTTGTGCACTATTTTCAATTGACTAATTTTCCTTAGTTACTTAGTACAAAGCTGTTTGCTTTGATTTTTGATATATTATTTTGTATTCGTAACGCCCTTCCTATTTCATGTAACGCCCGGTCCTGTACTAAATAGTTAATAAAAAACATGATTTTTATTTCACTATTTTTTTTTTGGCACAGAATTTTCAATCAATCATTTTTCTAGCAAACGTAATTAAATTATTAATGTAAAACACTCTAGTTTGGCTAAACTTTGCAATTTCCCAGAGCATTGCAGGAATTTTTTGTGTGCTCGTAACGCCAGTCCCTGACATATTTTTGAAATTACCACAAGAATAGACCATGGATAAATTTTTTTTAATGTGGGGATAGATCAGCTGGAATTCTATTGTTTTTGATAGCAAAATATCCGCTAGCTATTGTAATTGCTAAAATATCTTTGTTTAAGGCAGAGCTGCCAGATATGGCGATATCTAGCCAAACTGGCGGTTTGAGCGACCACTTTGGCGAGAAGATTTTTGATTTGGCGAGTTGACGAAAAAGTGGTGGTTTCAACATTTTTTTTTGGCGATATTTTGGCGAGATTCCCTAAAAAGAAGATCAAATACTTTTTTGGGTTATACAAAACTTTTTACATAGCAAAAATGTTTCCTATCTCTAACATTCCATTCGACGAGCAACAGTGCTGCCACAAACATAAAATCACTTTTTACAGCTGATATTGCTTAAACTTGTTCAGTTTGAGCGCTAAAATGCCAAAAAATAGAAGGAAGGAAGGAAGAAAGGGAGGAAGGAACAAGAAGATATAGAAAAGACTGGGAAAATGCAAGCTGTGCTTTTATTTGAATAATTTTAATATATGCTGCAAAAGTTTTAAGCCTACAAAGGAGATGTTTAAACTTTTTAACTCTAAAATTACGTATCCAAAACTAGAAGATTATGAACTTGAAGTCAATGAAGAATTGGAAGTATGTCTGTGGTCACAAGGAATAATGACTAAACTCAAAATATCGTAAAAAAGCGATCTAGAATATACTTTATTGCCAATTTTTGGAATTATGCAGGTATCCATTTTTTGCTCAGAATTGCTCATCAAAAAAATGGGTCGTAGTTCGTGCAATTAAAATATAGTTTTTTTGCGATACTTTGAGTTTAGTCGTTATTCCTTGTGATGCTTACAATTTTTTAGAAATCAGAAATATTTTTTGTATTTGGTATTCTCAATGAGCACGATTCTGAATAATTTTTCTCTGGGAATCGGAAAAGGGAGATTTCATATTTAAGATAAAGTTCAAGAACATTTTGGAAATTTTTAATGCAAATTTGTTCATAAACCATCAATATTCATGAGTGTAAAAAAAGTGTTCAAAATTTGGGCTGTATACGTGGTTTTCACCCATTACTCTATTATTTTGTTTTGTCGTTTTTTTAAATTTTATGAAATACATTCTAGTCGTGGATCTTGGTTTAGTTTTTATACGATTTTTTATGTTCACATATTACTAAGAATATAATATATTTAAATACATCAAATAAAAGCTTAAGCTGGAGTTTCTGTAAATATGTACAAATAAATTAAATAAATTTATAACGTTATGTAAATATGATGGTTTTATTTATTTTTTTAAAATATATTGGCGGTGTTTGGCGGTGTTTGGCGGTTTAGTTACCGACAAATGGCGAGTAGGAGTATCAAAGAACTGGCAGCTCTGGTTTGATGTCGTACAAATGTAACGCCGGGGACTGCGGAATTGCCCACTTTCAAAAAGCAACACAGTAGGTTGTCGTCGGTGGTAGTGACGCTAACATGTTCGCTTTTGTTGTTGGTAATGTATTTTGTTGTTTATTCTAATTAGGCGATTATCTTTCTTAATTAGGCTTTGGCTCCTTTATTAAATTCGCTGATTAGGCCTGCTCTATACTCAGAATTAATTGGTTTTATTAAGTCAAGTTCCTTACCAGGAAATATTTTTGAAATTAAAGGGACTACACATATTATTAGTTTCGCCTAATTTGATGTGTTTACACGAAAATTTTGTTAAATGATTTTAAATTTCGTTACCAAAATCAACTCTTTTTACTAGAGCAACCGAGGCGTTTGCTTCTTTTGCGTATGTTTGTTGTATCAAAAGAAAAAGCAAAAAAAGAACAGAGCGCTGCGTGTGTATTTCAGATTTTTCACAATGTGTTTGAATCAGGAAAAGATTTTTTAATTCAATTCAATGACTTTTCAATGAAAATTCATTAAAAAAAAAATAGATTCCACTGTTTAGAATTTTTTTTATATAGATACATATTAGTACATTACAACAAGTCTTTTTAAAAAAATCAAAATATTTTAAAATTTACTGAAAAATAGAGTATATGTAGTGATTTTTGTGATAAATACCCAAAATTTTAACCAAAATCTGAACACATTTGCACTAAAAAATTCCCGAAACTAACAATCTTCCTATACATAACAATGGGGCCCAAGATACCTTTCTACTACTTTGCTTCCTACTTTCCGGTTCTTGTTACAGCTTAATAAAAACTTACGGCGAAAAAACTGTTGATTTGTGACGAAAAAGTGATTTTTAAAATCATAACCGCTGGCAGACCACGGTTTGGTGGTGATTTATATTCGAAGGTACTTTTTTTTTGCCAAAAGGAATTTTAAGGAGTTTAGGAGGAGGAGGACTTTTTAAAATTGAAAGGAGATAAAAAGTCCTTATCCACTACAAATATCATCCCTGACTATCCTCATTAACGGAAACCTGGGATTTTGGGCCAAAGTGAAAATCATGCCTGAATTTAGATTTTACCAAAGAAAAAAATTCCAATTGATGACGTTATGAAACTGTACACAAAATTTCCCTCAAACGACGTTCAGTGTCAAATTGACACAAAGCTTAGAAAAGAACACAAAGAAAAAATAAAAACTACAATAGTAAATTTTTTGTTAATTTTTATTAAAATATTATCTTTCTGTGTTACTGGTCATCTTCAGTTTTGTTAATTCATCTTCTTGCCCATGCAAAAATGTGCTTAAACTTAGTGTAATTGGTGAATAACAAATTGTTATTTTTAACATTTAATGAATTATTTTAACTTTATAGTTCTAGTTCAGCAAAAAAATCTAGAACATTCCTTTTAAGTTTTTTAAAAAAAAATATTTGAATTTAAAATGAATATAAGCAAAAAAATTTGGTTTTCCGTGGTATTTAACGCAAATCTTTGGTTGCTATGCACAGTTTCGCTTTGATACTAAAAGTCTTCTACGTTGCAAAAAATCAAATGCGTTTGAAGGTTAATGAACATGTAATATCTGAAATTTATATATAATATATACTTATCTTATGAAAAGCGATACCAAAATAGCAAATCAATATACAAAGCGTAATATGAGCTAATCTGTTTTTAAAATATTTTAATTAACTCGTATGTATACTATTCTTAATGTATAGATACTAGGGCGGGTCAATTTGTATGGACGAATTTTTTGGAGGTCTGGCTCAGCGAAATTCGTAAAATACATGTAATTTCAAGACTTTTTCTCCACTACAGCATATACAAATTCTGAAAAAAAGCTGTGCGGACTTTCGTAAATAGATTTTGTTCTCAATTATAAAATGTGAATGTATGAATGTATGTGTATGAATCTATTTACGAAAGTCCGCACAGCTTTTTTTCAGAATTTGTATATGCTGTAGTGGAGAAAAAGTCTTGAAATTACATGTATTTTACGAATTTCGCTGAGCCAGAATTTGACCCGCCCTAATAGATACTGTTATATTTAATAAACATCCTATGTATGGAATATTTAAAATTTTTGTTTGTCCTGCTCTAAGAAATATGGTCACCGTATCTATACTATTATATAAAAATGAAACTTTTAAACAGTTAGCATTTTTAAGGCTGCCGGTAAACTTAAGAACCGCCGAATGGATTTATGTAAAATTTTTACTATTCGAATCATAGTTGATCATAGATGGTTAATGTATACACAAAATTTTGATATACATATAATAGCAAACAAGTAATTGACTGAGAAACTGGCTTAATCCATTTCCAGCTTTTGGTGCATTCTTGCACCAGTAACTTTATAATTTTTTCCAGGTGAGCGCGAAAGTGATATTACCTGGCACTGTAGGGATTATGTTAGTATGGACCTTTAACAATATACATTATTTTTGGTTTGAGTCGATTCGGTGGTTTACTTGGATTTTACGTCCACGGCGGGTCGCAATATTTGGGTTTTTTTTTTATTGTTGAAAATTCCGGAAAAATTTCAAATCGCAATATCGAAAACTGCTTTTCAATAGTTACTATTATAAGTTTAAATTTTATGTTAAAATAAATTTAGAGCCCGTTTGCTGTTTTCAAATGGGCAGGTATGGCTCTGAAGGTATGTGATGCAGCTAGTGGTGCAAAAATGCATCAGTCCGCCCAGCCCTTACCTGTGGAGGTAAGAGTTGTAAATTTTGCCATATAAAGCTTAGGGCCATACATAGACTCTGGCAAAGTTTCATTAAGTAAAATTCGTCACATTTTCCCATTTCCTGCCTTAACAGTAAAATATATCTGAAACTAACTTATGAGCATATGAAAGATCTTCCCGATTCCAACAGGTGTCTAGGTGACATGCATCTACGATCAATGGTTTTGTCGTAAAAATTACATTTTAATAAAAAATTAAATCATTTTCTTTCAAACGGTTCGTCTGTTGATTGACTTTAATGCTGTTACTGCTTGCAGCTTTGGTTTCGTTGTTCTTTGCAACTAAAACATCAGCTGTGCGTTGGGATGAAAAGAGAACAACGTGTGTAAATAAAGCAATTATTGAGCAAAATAATAAGTGACACATTTTCATTGTAATATTTTGTTTGGCAAATACAATTTTAAGACTTTTTGAGAATTCAAAAATTTTAAATAGAGTTTTTGCAATTCATTAGTGGGTTTAATGGTATCATATTGTTTGAATCTAATTCTTTTAAAATAAAATCTGTTAGTATTTAAATATGTCCAAAAATACGTTTGTTAAAGCATAAATTGAGTGTTGCTCTAGCTTTACGATTGTTTTTACAACTACAGTCCCTCGCCATATTATTAGACGCACGATATTTTGTGTACAAACCTTTATTATCAGCTACAACAATTTGGTCTTTGAATGTATATTGCCAATAAATTTAGCCTGTAATGTAAAGTTTAATTAATTACATAGCTGGTAACACAAATAAAATGATATATTTATTAAAATTTTTTTGTTTTTATAAACATATTTAGTTGAGAAATACAAAAAATTTTTCAATTTTATTATATGTATTGTTATTATATTGGCAAACGGGGCTTTTCTCGAGAACCAGAAGTCGGGCGGCGTTTTGTAGGTAATCACGTCAGGCAGGTCCTGAACTAGGATTATTGGGCTAACTCTACTACCGGAGGAGGGGTGGTGCAAAAACCTCCAAATAAATATCCTAGAAAAATTGGGAATATCCTAGTTCAGGACCTGCCTGACGTGATTAACAACAAAATGCCGCCCGCAGAAATTCGTTGCGACATCTGGTTATCCAGAAAAACGACACCCGTTTGCCTTATCATTTTTACGTGCCCATTTTTATCGCTCTGGGAGGGGGGAATAAAAAAACATCGAAACAAAAAGGTACGGAAAAAGTTAGAAAAGTCTACTTTCACGTAAAAAAGAGACAAAGTTGATAAGTTGAAAAACGACTGAGCTACAGCAGTTTTAAAAAACGTTATTTTTGTGGGCTTGAGCCGCAGGTCATACCTTAAGACATCCTTCTGACCTTGCGGTGAAAATAATCACAAATATTGAATGAAATATATCACAAATAGGTATGCAATAAAATTAAAAGCCAAGTTTTGTTTTTTAAAAATATGATTTATATCAAATTTTGATTTATTTTTAGAAAAATCTGTAGTGCGTCTAATATTTTGGACAGGAACTGTATTTAATAAGCTCAACCTCAGTATATATACCAATGCCAATACCAAAAAGTTGTAAATAGGAACCTATTTTGGCAATATTATCGTATTCTCTTTATGTATAGTCAATACCAAATTTAAATTTCCATACAAATTTCATGTGTATGTGTTATTAAATGTGTGTACAATGATTAAAAAACGGCACCCTCAAATTTTAATCCGACTCTAAGGCCACGTGCGAATTGATCTAAATGCGACCTAAACTAAATTGTGTCGATAAGGCAGTGCTTACCAATTTAGGTAGCTCGAAAATGATCTAAATTATTTAGAAAGCACTGCTTTATCGACACAATTTAGCTTATGTCGCATTTAGGTCAATTCGCACACAACCTTAGGCTAATATCTACGTTTTCAGAAGATTTCTTCAAAGAAAAGAAAACCCTAACCAAGCTCTATTTTTTAAATAAAAAAAACTACTGAAAGGCAGATACGATGAAAGACATTTTGCAAAAAAAAAAAAGAAATCATGCCAAGTACTTTAGTATTATATGTTTTTAGTTTTTTCCATATACTGGAAAAATTAAAAAGGTTTTGAATTCGAGTCAACGCGATCATTTTCTTGTCATCAAACTTTTTTTCCAATCGTTGTGAACATGGCAGAATAATCAGGTTGATGCAATTCGGAAAGCAAGAAACGACAAAGCAAAACAAAGGCGTAGTTATAATGTCACTTTTTACATTTGATTTTCACTCGTTCAGCCATAGACCCTGTCTACACTAGCCTTACTCAACCAACTCACTTTGATGTCTGTAGAAGAGATAAGGAAGTGGGAATGCACCGTGAGACAAGAGTTTCAAAAACTTTGAAAATTTTGCGACTCACTTTGATTTGACATTTGTCTTTTTGAGTGCTTGTTTTCTTTTATGCGCTAATGCTGCTGAATTTGCGGTGCTTTCATGGTAGAAGGATAGAGGTATATGCAGCGCTGACTGTGCTCTCTTTCCTTACTGCCATGTCTGTCTAATTTAGCTGTGTGGCGAATGGAAGCAAAAGAGAATAAAGAAAAAGTTTTGCTTCGGTTTGACAATTCCGGCAGTATGCTCTCATATGGTGCATATACCTGTATTTTTCTTGGGTGCTTTATGCAGCTACGAAGCACACACGTGCTAACACAAATTTTTTACTGCTTTAAAATGTTTTCTTATAAAAACAGCACAAAAGCAAATGCAGACTCAAAGTGAGGCAAGTTATATGTGTGAACATTTAACAACTTTTTCATGGCAAAGTGAGTCGGTTGAGTGAGGCTCATGGTAGAATAATGCAGGTAGTCTCGTGGCTAATCGTGATCTTTTTGACAATACTACCAGAATTGTCAAAATCAGTTTTTTTTTAAAGAAAACAAAGATAATAGAGAAAAATTAAATTACTCTAATTGAGTATTTTTGTGTTGTGTTTAAAAACTTGAATTAAAGTGAATTACTTTTTTTTAATTAAAATTAAGTGCGTGTTGTGCCAAAAACATTTGGGCAAGGAAAATGGGCCGAGTTTTCGTGTTCCAGCTGACGAGCCTAGAAGACAACGGGAAACATGGCATATGCCAAAAATTTTAAAAAAGATGCTCGTGTTTGCTATAGACACTTCCACGAAAATTATTTTTTGGAACCTCATATAAATTACTTTAACAGCTGCACAAAATCCTATTTTAATTGATTGATCAGTAAAAAATTAAAAAAGTAAAATAGTTTCAGCCATGACAGATTCTTTTTAATTTTTCCTTTCTCATCGTATTCTCATCGGTTGCAGATTTTGTATGAGCTGTCAGTTGCCTTTTGACAGTTATGGTAGTTCGCTCTCAGCCGTGCGACTACCTCTATTCTTCTACCATGGACAGGCTCATAGGAATGTATAATTTACTTGTAAGCGTATAAATCCAGAGCGTACCCAACTTTTGTGTGTGAAAATATTAGAAAAATTATAAAAATCCTTAAAAATTTAATAAAATTAGCTGTGTTTTAAGTTATAACACAGAGTTATTTGTATTTTGGCTCTGAACAAAGCAAATAAAAGTCAAGTTTTAATAAAGTTTTCATTTGACTACTAGATAGATTGTTCTGTAAACAATTTGCTTGTGTCGCTATGTACGGCTGCTTTGAATTGACAAATATATTTTGAAGTTATAACTACACATTTGTTATTGTTTTGTTTGTCGTAGAGAGCGTGTTTCTTGTGCACCTACCTGGTTATTCTGCTATGGTTGTGAACTGAAGGGCTTAAATAGTGTTATAGATTAAATTCCCTCTTGTTGTGGGTACCTTAGCTGTCAAAATTAGTTGCTTACAAACAAAAGCAAAGCAAATAACAAAAGTTGTCAATAACTTGTCCATAAATAGAATTATGTTGTGAATTTTTGTGTTTTAAATTGATTTTAGCAATTTTATTGTTAAAAACTTTAAAAGTTCTTGCTAATCCGTTCTTCTTGGCCAAACGCACAATGCAACAATAGGATTCAACTAAGCGTCTGATTTTACCGCAGATGACATAGGTCTTGGAACCAACGGTCATGCAGCCGCATTCTACATCAACATCGATGATGCTCAATTGCACAGAGGCGTGGTCCTTGGCATGGATGATTCTGTTTGATGCAGAGCACTTTCTGGGGCAGTACAAATCAACAGACTCTCTGGCGTCTTTTTCCATGTTTATAGATTTTTTTGTAGAAATTTACAAAATTGATGACACTCGGCAATGGAGTCGAAAAGAAAAGCCATTAAAATACTTGCGAACAGTTCAAAATATTTCGCAAAAAAAAACATTCAGCACGCACAAAAATGAAAACTATATAAATTATAGAACATATTTGACAGTTTTCTATCAGCTTTTATTTATTGTCTTTTACGCTCTTCGTATGTTTGAAAACTACGATACCCACCTCTCTGTGACAACTCTACCATGTTGAATATACCTTGATACAGAATAGGTATCTCCTGCGATTATTCAAAAAGCATTTATTCGTAGAAAAGAAAAGCTTAACCAAGCTTCATTTTTGAAAGAATAAAAAAGCTTTTAAAATGCAGATACGATGAAAGACATGTGCAAAAAAACCAGATTGTTATAGCTTTATATGTACTGGAAAAATCTAGAACTTTTGTAAGATAAACAAAAAATTATGTTGACTTTATATGATTTAAATACAAATTCTAAATGTTTGATAGTTTAAATCATACTTGATTTTAAATACAAATTCTAGTTGTTTGATAGTTGTTTAAAATCGTTAATTGAGCTTAAGGTCAAAGTTAGAACAATTAATTGACTGTAACAATTAATTGTTCTAACTTTGACCTTAAGCTCAATAAACGATTTTAAACTATCAAACAACTAGAATTTGTATTTAAAATCAAGTATGATTTAAACTATCAAATATTTAGAATTTGTATTTAAATCATATAAAGTCAACATAATTAATATAGAGGTCATTTAGAAAAAACTTTAATAAACAAAAAATTTTAAAACTAGTAAGGAATTATCTTCGACTGGACTGAAGTTGAAATACCCCCACAGTCGTATTTTGTGCATAAGTTTGTATGAGTATGCGGAAACTGGGGGCGAGCCTTTACAGGGTAACATGTCTGAATGTTTCAGCCATCATTATCCTTGTGAAATCGCCTCAAGTCGACTCAAACCTCCTGTGGACAACGTCAAAACTGACAACCGTCAGTTGGCGGCTAATCTGAGCGGCGGGCCCCCTAGGCTTAAAACAGGTTGTGCGTTGGGTTTGAAGCCCACCCGTAAAAACCCGTAAAAACCCATTCAATAAAAATAAAAAAGAATAAAATAAAACTGATCCCCAATTTTGATGACAAGGCAAAAAAAAAACTGATAATGATTTACGGATATGCACCTGGAATATCCGAATCCTTAATTGGGAAGGTGTCTCTATCCAACTGACTGATGTCTTGGAAAGGTTTAAAGCTGATATCACTGTTATTCAAGAAATGCGATGGTCCGATATCCGGAAACATGGTCGTAAGTAGCACTAGATTCAAGCATCTCAATATTCATAAAGCCACCCGGAGGTCCACTGATCAAAAAACCAGAAATCAAATTGATCACGTTTTGATCGACGGAAGGCACTCTTCCAGTGTATTGGATATACATCCAAGACGCATGTACATTCATGGTACAAACATTGACTCGGAGCACTATTTTGTTGCAACCAAGATCCGCACACGTCTGTGCGCAGCCAAGAATGCACGCAACTCTACATAGAGAATGCTAGACGTCGACAAGCTGCACGCAAAAATGACAGCCGAAGCTTTCGCCACTCGACTTCACTCCTGCTTAAAAGCACTCCTCCAATCGATGATATATGCGCGCAGTGGACACAAATTTCCAACTTTATGCGTGCGGCTGCTGAAGAGGTGATTGGCTACCACCACCCTCGCTGAAACCAGTGGCACGATCAGGAGTGTCGTGACGCCACTGCAGAGAAAGACGCCGCCTACAAATCCACCCTGCATTCGGTGGTAACGCGCGCTGCTAAGGAGAGAAAAGGAGTGAAGAGAAAGGTATTTTCAGACGGAAAAAAAGAGAGGCAGAAAAGCGCGAGCAAGAGAAGATTGAGATGTATGGTGACAGGAATGAAGCCCAAAAATTTTCGGAAAATATAAGACGCTTTGCCGATGGTTTCAAAACCGGGGCCTCTTCTTGCAAGGATGAAAACTGGAGTCTAGTGGCAGATGTCCAGAGTACACTGACGTTATGGAGAGAACACTTCTCTAAGCTTCTAAATGGCGACGCTGACAACAATCCCGCCAATAGAGATGATATTGCGGGATCCCCATTTACGAATGACAGCGTCGAGGCCGCTGTTCAACTATGATAAAGTTCTGGCAGCTATAGCTTGGCTTAAAAATAACAAAGCCGCGGGAGCTGATGGCTTACATGCTGAGCTGTTTAAGAACAGAGGTGAAGCTCTATTTAAATTCACGAGCTTCTATGCAGCATATGGTCAGAAAATGCATTCTGAACGATTGGAACCTAAGTGTGGTCTGCCCAATCCACAAAAAAGGCGATCCCTCTATTTGTGCCAATTACCGTGGGATAAGCCTTTTTAATATCGCGGTCGAGCGTTTTATGTGAAAGAATAAAGCCCACTGATTGGACCTTATCAGTATGGCTTCAGACCAAGAAAGTCCACCATCAACCACATGTTCACGCCACGACAAGTATTGGAGAAGACCCAAGAAAAACTAATCGGCACTCATCCTCTTTTTGTCGACTACAAAGCCACCTTCGACAGTCCAATAAGGAATCACATATACTCTACCATGTGTGAATTTGCTATTCCTGCAAAACTAATACGACTTTGCAGAGGAATCACCTATACTCTACCATGTGTGAATTTGCTATTCCTGCAAAACTAATACGACTTTGCAGAATGATACTGAGCAACACCAGCAGCATAGTTCAAATCGGGAAGAAACTCTCCCCACCATATGTTACCAAACGAGGATTCAGACAATGTGGTTGTTTATCGTGCGACTTTTTCAACCTAATGATTGAGAAGATCATCCGAGCTGCTGATGTGAGACGTAGTGGCACAAGGTTCTACAAGAGTGTTATTCTGCTTGCGTATGTGGATGGCATCGATATCATTGGCCATTGGCCAAAGTCAATGCAGCTTTCTCCAAATTACATAGAGAGTCAGGGCGAATTGGTCTGGCAGTGAATGCAGATAAGATTAAATACTTGGTGTCAAACAAACAAACAGTCCCATCGTCTTGAAACCCACGTTACAGTTGACAATACCTCCTTCGAGGCTGTGAAGGACTTCGCCTATCTGGGATCCAGCATAAACTCAACCAACACCATCAGCATTGAGATCAAACGAAGAATAACTCTTGCCAACAGGTGTTACTTTGGGCTCAGTAGGCAATTGAGAAGCAGAGCCCTCTCTCGACGAACGAAAATCACGCTCTATAAATCGCTCATCATGCCCGTCCTACTTTATGCAACACAAACCTCAACGCTGAGCAGTTCAAATGAAAGGAATTTAGGAACCTTCGAGAGAAAGATTCTTCGTAAGATCTGCGGACCAATCTACGTCAATGGCGATTACCAAATACGTGGAATGATGAGCTGTTCGCGATGTACGCTGACATCGACATAGTCAAGCGCATTAAAATCGAGTGGCTTCGCTGGGTAGGTCATGTTCAGTGCATGAAATTCGATGCGTCAGTGAAGAAAAAATTCGATTCGGTACCCATCGGCGGTCAATGCAGAAGAGGACAACCGCATCTTCTTCGGAAAGACCAAGTAGAGGACAATCTGACGAAGCGTGGAATTTCCAACTGGCGCCAGCAAGCTAGAGATAGAAATGGCTTGCACACATTCTTAGATGAGGCCAAGACCGACTTACGGTCGTAGCGCCAACTTACGCCGCGTCTACACGTAGCAATTGTTATAACAATTGTTTAAATCCATATTAGTTGTCAAATTTTTGTCTAGCAAATTATCTAGCGTGACGTAGGTGGGCTTAACAATTGCAAGACAATTGTTGTATTATTTGGCGTTTCCTTTGGTTTTTAAATTTTTCTCTGTTCTTGTTCTTCACTTTCAGAAGAAAATGTCAAAAAATGTCAGCCTACGTCAAATCGTTGTTAGTTCAATTGTCTGCCTGATTGTTGAGACAATTGAGCTGACAACTGAGAAAATATGAACGTGTTAGTAAAAAATGTGTGAGTGTATTGAAATTGTCATGACAATTTGTCTCGTGTAGACCTAGGGTAAGTAAAGTAAGTATGCATGATTGAAAATCGATAGTATTCTTGCAAGCATAAAATGATTGATATTTTATTTTCGCGTACGTTTGTACATAGGTCAGGATAACACTGATATAGATTTTGGTCATCTGGTGTAAGGCATTCTTATATTCGCATTCTCACATTTACAGATTCGAAAACATCATAGTTTTTTAAAGTTATTTTATTTTCTCAAAAGCATGTGTGCAATTTTTTTTAAATATATTTTAAAGCTTATGATTAATTTTTAACCTATGTATAGCAGCGCCATGAAACCATCTATGGAGCTTGATTCTAGTCGAAATTGTGTTCTGTTTCCTGATCTTCATCGTGTTCGTTTAGCAGCGGGCTATCGTCACCTAAACGATTGGGTGGCAAGCCTGTTCCAGGTGTCGTTGGAGCCGAACGCGAAATCCAACCTTTTCGAACACGAGCCCGGTGATTGAAAAAGTTGGCTCCTACAACGCTGCTTGCAGGACTCTTCAGGTGGCACCGATTAAGCGGCGGAGGTGTTGGGTTGGCCATCATCGGAATGTACAGAGTCTTATTCGGTTTAGGCGTGAAGAATTTCTTTTTATTTTGATGCAATGTTGAGGGTCGTTTTGTAACCAAAAGGCTTGAAGTTGATTGCTGCGAGTTAAGAGTAATAGCGGCTGAGCACGCAGCTGCCTTAGAAGCTGACGTAATGTGTGCTGATCGTTTAATACTCGTTGGAGACGTAGGACCAACACTGGGTCTTTCTGGCGTAGTCGGGAACCGTTGAAGCTGGTGTTGCTGGTTATCTGCGGGAAAATGTTTGCTTTGGTGTGATGGCGAAGGCGACGATGCGTTATGCTGAAGATGCGGTCTAGGCTGAAGCAGTGCTTCAATACTTGCACTACCTGTTTGTAATTGACGTATCTGATCGAGTATCTCTTTGATCTCACCGGTCGGACTGGTCGCTTGTGGTGGCGAGTTTGGCGTCCCTATATTCGCAAGGCTGCTCACAGCCGAACAAGTGCCCGAAGTCATATAGCTACGTAAGCCTTCATCGCTATACTTCTTGACGAAATCATGCATTCTAAGAGGTGAGTTTACACTGGCGAAAGAAGCTGTCGTTGGCATTTGGTGTTGCTGGAGGAACTGACAACAGGTCTCTAAACTGCGTCGCAGCACGTCCAAGTCTCGAAACTCTTCTCTACCATCCGTTATAGCAGGAACTGTTATCGATATACCGCCGATGGAACTGTTGGAATTATATACAGTGTTCCGACTGCTTGTCTCAATGGATTGCTTTGGGGTGCTGCTGACTTTGTGCACAAGTGGATTTGTTTGGATGCAGCCATTGCTGAAAATTGCTGGAGTGCCACCGGAGATGGGCAACTGCTGACTCAATGGTGTAGTCGCTGGTGCGCCTTGTTCGTTGTTTCTTGTTGTGCTTCCTATAGCACTCGCATCACATAACTCCGCTGAGCAGCTATTATTGACGAAGATATCACTGATGCTGCTGTTGCTGGTGGCTATGTAGCGAAAGTGTTGATCACTCTGTGATTGTACAAAGCCATTTGTAAGCTGTGCGATGGGTTGCCTATTAGCAATATTATCAGAATCAGCTTGAAAAAGCGTCTCACTATTGCCACTATCTGCAGAATCAACGCCATTCTCGGCTATACGCAGTTGTGAGTTATTGGCGTATGCTAGAATTGCTAAGTCACGTTGCCCTTGTTCACTAGCTGCACTGTTGAGCACCTCTGCGTTGTTAAACGGGATGTAACGTGGTTGGTAAACGTGCTGCGATGCAATGTTTTCGCTGAGGATATCATGGTTGCCATTAGCACAGACCAGCTGCGAAGCTGAGCGTGGTATCATGTAATGCTGCTGTAAGTGTGAGCTAAATCCACCTATTTCGGGGCTAGTGGCACGTGAATATGGTGGCGGCACGAGCGTGTTGGCTTCGTTTGCATTACATATAAAACTAGAACTAAGCGAATCTACTGTGCTAGTGGCTGAAAGCGAACCGGCCGGTCTAACTATGTAATTGCGGAAATACTGCACCATCAAGTAACTGGAACCGTTTTTGCCATTGTCACTGTTGCATGTGAAGACAAGTGGATAGAGGTCCGGTTTCGATGTGACCTGAAATAGAAAAATAGATGCAGGGTTAATAATATTGATTCTAACCCTATAAAAACTTATATAAGAGAGGAAACTTCTAATGACTCGAGCTGAAAGTCTAAAAACATAACGAAAGTAAACTAAAACCGTATAGATAAAACCATTTCTACTCGAAAGAAACTCGGAATGCAGGAATATAGGTATCTGGCACAAATTGCATCAGAATATGACAGTGACATGCCCTCTTATACTAGCCCTCTGACATATGTAAATCGATATAGAATTCAAAGAAATTTAAATTTTTGTTGATTTTCTATGATTTTTTTTTTTTTTATTTGAGTTACTCCGAAAACTAGGCTTCCCTAGCTCAAGAAGAGTCCTCACTGAAGAGGAAATTATTTGGCCAAATCGTAGATTTATAACGCCATCACAAATTACGAATCTTTTTGTCTAGTCGCACTTCACGACCTCGGTGATGAAACGACGCGAGTCGAATGATCCTGTTATGATTGAATGATTTAAATACAAATTCTAGATGTTTGATAGTTTACACCAGAGAGGTTATAAGATATCAGTGTCAATTTCTCAGTTTTTCTCCCTTTCACATTTTTCTATTGTTGTTGTATTTTTGCTTTATTTTAGTTTTATATTTATGTTATTATTATGGAGTCCAACAGTCTGTTAGACCACTATCAAAGCATGATTACTGAAGTTGTTTTTAGATTTGCTGACATTTTTTCAGGCTGTTTCAGTGTTTTTGGTCGTGCTCTACCATTTGATTAAAGTTTTCTAGATGACCTTGTTATTTATTATGTTGATTTTCTATGATTTAAATACATATTTTAGATGTTTGATAGTTTAATTCATTCTTGATTTTAAAATTAAATTCTAGTTGTTTGATAGTTTAAAATCGTTTATTGAGCTTTAGGTCAGGTTAGAACAAATGATTTCTCCATCGAATTTTTCCAAAGAAATAACAACAACATTTTCAATATGAAAAAGAAAACATCACAAACTGATTTTATTGTAATTTCGGTCCTGCTACAGGCTTCATCAGAAATCTTTGTGATACGCTGTGTAAGCGCATTAGTGCACTACACCACAGAGGCGATGAGATTTCAATGTCAATTTCTCAGTTTTTCTCCCTCTCATATTTTCATGTTGTTGTTGTATTAAAGAAAAGTAAATATACAACAACAACAGGAAAATATGAAAGGGAAAACAACTGAGAAATTGACACTGAAATCTCATCGCCTCTGTGGTGTAGTGCACTAACTGACTAAACAGAATGGCAGTGGTTGTGGCAGTAGCTGTGGCTGTTGCTGTGTCTGAAGTTAAAGTTTGTTCAACTTAAACCACAGCTACAGCTACGAGCATTCTGTACGTGGTTGTGTGTTCAGTGAATTTTAACTTTTGACAGTTCAAGCTACATACTACAAGCTTCACCATTCTGTTCAGGCAGTAATGCGCTTGCACGGCGTGTCACAAAGATTTCTGATGAAGCCTGTAGCAGGGCCGAAATTGCAATAAAATCAGTTAGTGATGTTTTCTTTTTCATATTGAAAATGTTGTTGTTGTTTCTTTGTTGTTGTTGTTGTTTCTTTGTTCTAACCTAACCTAAAGCTTAATAAACGATTTTAAACTATCAAAAAACTAGAATTTGTATTTAAAATCAAGAATGATTTAAACTATCAAACATCTACAATTTGTATTTCAATCATAGAAAATCAACATAATAAATAACAAAGTCATACAGAAAACTTCAATTTAATTTCTTTTTTTTTTTAAATTAAACATAAAATATTTATAACAAGAGTTCTATCCACACTAGGACGGTGAAATTTGGATTATAGCTTTGAGTATTTATATGTGTTGGTTTGTCGATAAAAACATACAATTTTTAAGAGCATTCGTCCCTGCAAATGAAACGCACTTTTATAATGCAATCAATGTTTATTAATGCTTGTTAGACGAATCGCTTTAAAATTTATTGTATGACCGCGCCGTGCTTCGTGCTAAAATGAACTGCTTCGTGCTAAAATGAAGTGCTAAAATGAGATGTTGATCTATGCAATGACCTACGTGACTTCTTGCGCTGGCCCGTTAATCTTAGTCAAAGTATATTGCTTCTACATAAATGGCAAATATATGTTTGTACATATAAACATACGTATGTACAATTCAACTAATGAAAATAATTCAAATTCATGCACAAATATAACTGTTTTTAAATTCATATGTATAAGTTAAGCGAAAATTGAACAAGATAACTAAGAGAAATTTACAAAGTACATAATTAATTTTTACTGCTCGGCTGTTGTTAGCGACGGCAGCAACAATATGTATACTTCTTTTAGTGTTTATAGTATAATATTTTAAAGGCAGTACATATCAAACGAAATAAAAAAAATATTTTGCTTTATTTTGGAGCGCATGCACTGCATGTACGGAGGGACTAACAAAAGTTCGAGCAAATGGTTAAAAGAAAAAATGGGAAAATATTTTTCATTATGTATATTCATTATTTTTTATCTTCTCGACATAATCGCCAATAATTTCCATTTCTTTTTTTTAACACTTGTTAACCCTCATCGGTACCCTGTACGCGCACGCATACAATTTTGATCTTTAACCTTGAATAAAATAAAAACGGTTCAGCGGAATGACCTTGTATTTTGCAAAGTAGGATTATTTTGCCTAAACAACCAAACAAACCCGTTTTTGAATTTGTGCCCTTACCGTATTTGCCTGTGCAGTTATAGTTACGAATCGGTCCCTGTGTAAGTGCGCGCATACACATAAGCAGGTACCTGGAATTGCCGCTTATTTTTGTGTGTGGATTTATAGCACGCTCTCATTTTTTCGTTTTATGAAATTCAGTTTGTTCTGGTACACACATAAGTGAAGTTTGTTTGCGCATTTATTTGAATTTTGGTTGTGTTTCGAAGTATTTGATAAAAAAATGGATAGAGTTTTATGTGAAAGAAGGCAGCGAGATGAACTAGAAATGGATTTTGATTTGGAAAGCGAAGCGGGCGAATCTCCGTGCAATAGTGACAATGATTTTGCATTATCAGACGAGGAGAATGATGAAGTTAACGTGCATTCGGATGAAAACGACATTGAGCCACTTGAGCAAAATTTAGCAGAAGAAAATGCAGCAAATCCTGAAAATAAATATTTTTCAAAAAATAAGAAAATTGAATATTCATCGCAATCATTCGAAATAAATCGATGAAATTCATTTCGACGTGCAGAAAATTTCACTTCAGGTAAAAACCTACCCTCTTTGTTATGGGTTCATGTTCATTATATGTTTCATTTTTGTTATAATTCAGGTCCAAAAGCATTAGCAGCTGCTACTATAGTTGATGTTTCGTCTACATTTCACATGTACCGGTTGAGAATATTATTTTGAACATGACGAATTTATATGGCGTGCGAAAGTACAAAGACGATTGGGAAAACATTGATTTGGACACTCTGCACGCATACTTTGGATTGTTGCTGCTTTCTGGTGTGTATCGGTCATACGGTGAATGTGTCACTAAACTGTGGAATGACGAAACTGGTCGGTCAATATTTAGAGCAACAATGTCTTCAAAAATGTTCAAGCGTATCCATGGTTGCATTCGATTTGATGACCGCGAACAACGTATGGCCAACACTGTATCTACAAGTACTTCTGTACGTGACAAATTGGCACCGATTCGAAATGTATACGATGAATGGAATCATAATTTGAAAGTTGTATACACACCAGGAAAAAACATTACCGTAGATGAACAGTTAGTTCCGTATCGTGGGCGATGTCAGTTTCGTCAGTATATTCCATCCAAGCCGGCGAAATATGGCATCAAAATTTGGGTGCTGTGCGACTCAAAAAGCTGGTATGCATACAACACACAAATTTTTGTTGGTTGGAATCGTAATGCCACTCCTGAACGTAATCTCGGACGACGTGTTGTTTTAGATTTGGTGGAAGGACTTTCTGACAGAAATGTAACGTGTGACAACTCTTTCACTTCGTATGAATTGGCAGAAGATTTACATAAGAATCGCATGACTATTTTGGGAATAATAAGGAAAAATAGGACTGAAATTCCTACAGTTCTACTCGACATACGTCAAAAGCGAATTTATCATACAGAAGTTGTATATGAACATAAATTGCAAGCAGTTATGTTGTCATATGTTCCTCGCCGGTACCGATTTGTGACATTGCTCAGTACATACCACAATGTTGTCAGCATAAATGAGAATAGTGAAAAGAAGAAACCTAACATCATTGAAGACTACAACAAAACCAAGGGTGGAGTTGATACTATGGATCAAATGGTGGCTACGTACCCATGCAAACAAAAAGTCAATCGGTGGCCAATGGCAGTATTTTTTAAAATGCTTGATGTTAATGCCTTGAATGCACGATGAAATCGAGGAGCTTAGATTGAATCTCGTTGAAAAACAGATCACTAAACGTAAAAACAACCTCAAAGCAATGATGCTTCCAGTGTTATTCAAAGAATTCAGGAGATTCGCCATTTACCAAGTACATCAAAACGAAGCCGATGCTACATCTGCGCATATAAAAATAACAAAAATCTTTTTGCTACACTCTGTGAAAAGTACAAATGTACAAATAATTGACAAAAGTTAAAAATTCAATTTTTTTTTTAAATATTATATGTAATATTCTAATTAAATTCATTCTAAATCTACCTTTGTGAAGTTCAAATGTATTAATATGATAGTAAATAATATAATAAAAAAAAAAATCTCAAAACATAAATGGTTGTTAATTTTTGTTAGCTTTTTTACAATTAAAAATATATGTGTATGCGCGCGCATACAATGGGACCGATTAGATGTGTTTCTCGAGGGACCGATGAGGGTAAAAACAGTCCTCAAAATCGTGTTTTTGAATCTTCTCGATTTCTGCAGTAACTGCATTAATTATCTCCGCATTCCTACTAAATGTTTTCCCCATAATTTTTTAATTTTTGGAAATAATCAGAAACTACAAGTTGCCAGATCCGGAGATAGTGCTTGGCGATTTTCTGTGACCTCAGAGACCGCAGTATAGTTACTTGTAATTTCAGCAGTGTGAGCTGGCGCATTCTCATAATGCAAAAAGTAGCGACCTTTTTTGGGTTTTTCTTTATTTTTTCGAACATTTTTGGTAGCAGTCTTCAGTATACCATTACTCAGTTACCATTACTCAGACATCATCACTTTTGTTGCTGACTTTTGAGGTCTTCTTTAATGGGAGGATTCGCTAATTCCATTGACTTTTGTTTGGATTCTAGGTCGTACTTATAAAACCAAGCTTCATCACCTGTTACGATTTTGTTGAAGTGGCTATATCGTCCGTTTTCGAATTTGTTAAAAAAATGTTGAGCAAAACGAACTCGAGCTTCTTTTGGGCCTCATTTAAAATTCGAGGAACCCATAGAGCAAATTTCTTCGTGTATAGCAGGATATTATGCAATAATCGCTACACAGTCATGGCATTTAAGCCCAAATCGTCAACAATCATTTCTTGTGTCAAACGTTGATCTTCGTCAACTTAAGCCTGAGCAAGGCCACATTTCTCTCATCGGTCAAAGATTTTGGCCGACCTTATCGTGGCTTAATCTCCATAGCAAAATGCCCAGTCCGTTATCTTGAAAACAGTCCCAAGACATGGTGCATTCGTTCCATATGAAGCTTGGCATTCATTGCAAATTTGTACTTGTTTGAGTTGACGCCGAAAGCCGCAATGAATCATATGACAAATTTCTTGTGGTGTTATTGGCGGAATTTCTATCGACTTTTCATCAGTTTCAGTGGGCAAAGCGACTTTAACAAAATAGTAAATCTCTGAAAATGCCACAAAAACTAATGAATTAAGGCCCATTTCCAATGACGCGTGAGATGCGTTGCGTTCAACGTTGCGGAAGCTGCGGAAAAAAATCAATTTCCAATGGAGCGTGTGCGTGAACATATGATTGCCGATCTTCTGCTTAGCGAAGCATAATTTTAATGTGTAAAAGTTTTACAAGTTTATTCAAAATAAAACGCACTGATGCTTTGTGTTTTGTCTGACTGCATACTATTGGTCCCGTAAAAGGTTTTGCTGCAGTATGAACAGATAGGGCGAGTTAAAAAATGCATTTTTACAAAGCATCAGTGTGTTTTATTTCGAATTGGTGCTAAATTTAAATACAAAAACTGCGCAGCTCTGTTAAAGTTCTTAAAAATAGTATAATTGCGCAGTTTTGGCTAATAATCTTTGAACCAATTCAAAATAAAACACACTGATGCTTTGTAAAAATACATTTTGGAACTCGACCATACAGTTAGGCACTCCGGCATGTCGCTGCAGATATATCGAGAGTGTGGAGCGCGTTTTAAATGCCTGTGACCATATGCACCACCGACTGTTCTTAAATGCATTTTTGGACTCGCCCATATAGTCAGGCACTCCGGCACGTGTGGAGCACGTCTTAAATGCTAGTGACCATTTGCACCACCGACTGTTCTAAAATTCAGTTTTGGACTCCTCGCCCATATAGTCAGGCACTCCGCCATGCCGCTGCAGATGTGTCGTGAGTGTGGAGCACTTCTTAAATGCCTGTAATAAATTTTTTAGTTTTTCTCAAATTCTACTAACCTTTTTCAATTTTTCCTTTGTAAAACTGAACAGCTGTTTCGCTGCCAAAGCTTCACGCGCATGAAATATTCAATTTTTCGAATATTTTACGCTGCGTGCAAACGCATGCTGTTCATTGGAACCAGTTAAGTATGTCTTCATGTATTGAATATTTGCGTCAATTTACGAAACGCATCTCACGCGTTATTGGAAATGGGCCTTGACTTGAAATTTTGCACATAAGCTTTAAGCGGGGTACACATTAACGATCCTGAGTGACACTCAAAAATTCAACCACAAAAATTTCTGTGGATGACTGTTGAATGACGAAAGGCCACACACGCGAACCTGCGTAAAAATAGAGAATTTAAGCATGAGAGTCACTCATGATCACTAATGTGTATCAGAGAACTGCAATGAGTATCCGACAGAATTCGGATACTCAAATCATTCCCAAGTGTTGTGCTGTTCTCAACTCTATCCATACTTAATAAAATGTGTAAAATATTTATAGGCATTCGGCTTATTAGAATTTTTCGGGTATAAGTACATTCTCATATCCGAGAGCTGCGTGATCCGATCCACTTCGAGCCAATATTTTGAGTGTACTCTGAGTACTGCTCCTTCTCTGCCAACGTCTCTTAGCGTTAAATAGTTTTTTTTGCGTATGCACTTTTCGTAAGTACTTGTCTGCAGGCCATTTGCAAGGTTCATTTATAAGGTTGTGGCACTTGAGAGAAATGCACTCTTTTTCCGCCTTTGCTCGAACTGTCACTGTGCTTTTCTTTGTTCTAAGCATTTATTTTCATCCATTCTGACATTTCGACCGAGCTCGCTCTCAAGTGCCAGAACCTTATAAACATAGAAGTAAAATATAAGGAAGCGGTGTAGTTGAAGTGAATTGAAGTATTTTACAAACACAATGAAGTTGATACAAACACAAAAACATTCAAACAGGGCCGCATTCGGTTATGTAGCAAAGAAAGGCGTAAACTATTTTTCGTTTTTTAGATATATGTTTACTAAGTAATTTTTATATAGCAACTTTATACAATATGATGGGTTACCGATTTTTTGCAGAGAAAAACATTAGTAAAATAAAGTAAAAAACATGAACTCAGAATAAAACTGAAACGACAAAAGTTACTTTTAATGATTTATTAATAATTCATTTCAAAAAACTATTTTTTATAAACTATTTAATTGATAGTAAAATAACACAAAAACTAAGCAACTAAAATACATACCAAATTAAAATCCTTTAAAATAAATAGTTTTGTGTAGTTTTTTCCGAACTATCGGCTCTTAATTGGTTTTTTTAATATAAAACTACCTTCTTATAGCTGGTAACCTTATTGCGCTAATCCACTTTCATTTCATGTCAAGTTTTCAAAGAAATTGTAAACAAATATATAACTATTGAAGCATATCCCAATATGAAAAAATTAAGGCCCTTACCACCCTAAATAATAAATGCGCTTATGAAGCAGAACTTGTGTTTTGACAGATTCTCTTGCTCAAAAATGGCGGGCAACAATTTTTTTTTGCTCGGCAAGGGCTTATGTCAAAAAGTGACGCTCTATCTCGCTTCCTCAGCGACGAAAATTCCTTCTACACACGTATAGTGTGTGTGAGCAAAACACAATTTCCGTATCTTTTATTTCTATGCATACATTACAGCCGCGCAGTAAACAAATAAACTGTTTATATATACATATATCTTGTAATATCGTTTTAATCGTTAAAATTTACAATATTCTTGTGGATACAATTCCAGCATACATATTGGGCAATGTAATTAATTTTAACCCCCGGAGATCAGAATTCAACCCATCAATTTTTAATGCAAATAAAACCACTTATAAACAACCTATAGAGGGTAGCCGTTTTATTGAATCGATTGCATAAAGGAACATTGCCTGCACGAAATGGTAGCAAAAACGTAGTAAATTTAGCTTCCACCATTGTTGAACAGAAAATATGTGTAGCATGCCGTGGACAAAACAATGACCCCTTTTATATTGATCAAGACTTGAAGTAAAGTTTCAGAGTTTGTAGGCAATTTGCCGCACATCGGAAGCGACGGAAGGGAAAAAGAAACTTGAAGCTGTACCGGCAATTTTTCGTATTCATTTTGTTATTTTCGCGTTGTTGGCAGTGCTTTTTATTTTATTTTTCGTATATCAATGTGAGTTCGTTAGACTTCGGTTGCAATAAAATTGTTTTGCATTAAATTTAATTTCATTTTGCATTAAATTTTTAAGCAAAAACATTCTGTTAACTTCCATTGTGGTAAAAAATTAAAATTCTGTTTGCAAATTTCTATAAACTATAATTCATTTGCTTGTTACCTATCTCGTTTTCTTTTTAAAAAACAAGGAAAGAAGACAAGAAATTGAATTCAAGTCTTGACCAATGTGAAAGCTTTTGTCAAGTTCAAAAGAGAACGTCAAAAAACTTGACTTCAAGTCTTGATCAATGTAAAAGGGGTCAATGAGAGAGGAAAAAAAATGGCGAAAATTCCAATGTTTGCGGTCAAGCAGACAACGTGTGACATGCCCCAAAGAAGTAAAATATAAAGAAGTGGCAAGAATGATGGAATAATAGATTGCGCAGATCGTCAAAATTATTGTCTACGATCTGCGCATGTCCTCATGATAGCCTTACGATATGAGATTGTTGTCAATTAATGTAAACAAATGTGAAACTAGTCTGTAAGCAGTGCAATAAAATTGTTAATATAATTGACAACAAATTTTTCCACCGTTTTATATTAAAATATGAATAAAGAATTATGAAAGAATGCTGCGCATATAATTTTTGTGCTAATTTTTTTAGTTTTTTTTTTGGGTTTTAAAGCAAGTTGGAATGGAACCAACCATGGCAGAATAACCAGGTAGGCTCACTGGAAACATGCTCTCTACGACAAATAAAACAATAACAAATGCGTAGCTATAATGTCAAAATATATGTTGTCAACTCAAAGCAGCCGTACATAGCGACACAAACAAATTGGTTACTGAACATTCTAACTAGTAGTCAAATGAAAATTTTATTAAAAGTTAATTTTTATTTGCTTTGTTTACAGCCAAAATACAATTAATTCTGTATTATTACTATAAACACAGCTTATTTTATTAAATTTGTAATGATTTTAATAATATTTCTTATATTTTCACACAAAAAATCTGGATACTCGCTTTATTTATACGGTTACAAGTAAATTATACATCCATATGGCTGAACGAATAAAAATAAATTGTCAATAGTGACATTATAGCTACGCCAATGTTTTGTTCTCTCGTTTTTTGCTCTCCGAATTGCATCTACCTGGTTATTCTGCCATGGGAACCAACTTGCACTGGCAAAAGATTCAAGAAACAAACTTCGTCTAGCCTGACGTCATGATCGTAAAAAATATTTTTATCGTAGCTAGAAAAGTCAAAATGAAAAGTAAACAACATGTCGGACCTGCGCAATACGTAATCCTTTTATCTATCATTCTTGAGGAAGTGGTGCAATAGCAAAAAAGTGTAATATTTTCTATATTGGTGTTGTTTCACACAAATGCAGAAACAATCACACAGGCCCGTATTCTGTTGTATCGTAAAAGAAGGCCCAACCTGTTAAGGTTTATTTTTATGCATTAAAATTTTAGGAACATTTCAAGAATAGCAACAACTCTAATACTCTAAAATTTTTTATTGGGGGTTGGAATTAATTTTAAAGGTTTTTTCTGTTTTTGAGCATTTATTTAGAAACAACGGTACAATGTATATTATTAAAAGTATTGTCCATCGTTAGCTACAACATTTTCTCATTTTTCTGGCAGCATATGGATTCCGCGCCGGAAGAACGATTCGTCTTTTGAGGCAATCCACGAATCGACCCATTTTTTGGTATCCTCGTAAGAAGTGAAGCGCTGCTCAGCCAAGCCATGCGTCATCGAACTGAATAGGTGGTAGTCGGAAGGGGCTATGTCTGGGCTATAAGGCGGGTGGGGTAGCACATCCCAATTCAGCGCCTACAACGTTTCCTTGACGGTTCTTGCAACATGTGGCCGTGCGTTGTCATGTTGAAAAACCACTTTGTCGTGTCTTTTGGCATATTCCGGCAGTTTAACCTTTAATGCTCGGCTCAATTGCATCAATTGTTGTTGGTAGCGTTCCCCAGTGATGGTTTCGTTAGGTTTTAGCAGCTCATAGTACACGACACCCTTCTGATCCCACCAAATACACAGCATAAGCTTGGTGCCATGAATATTCGGCTTGGCCCTCGATGTTGATGCATGGCCGGGTGGTCCCCACGAATTTTTTCGCTTAGGATTATCGTAATGGATCCACTTTTCATCGCCAGTGACAATACGATGCAAAAAACTCTTCCTTTTATGCCGTTGAAGCAGTTGTTCGCAAATGCAAAATCGCCGTTCAACGTCTCTCGGCTTCAACTGGTACGGCACCCAATTTCCTTGCTTTTGAATCATTCCCATGGCCTTCAAGCGTTTGCCGACCGTTGATAAGTCGACTCCCAATGATTCTGACAATTCTTGAAGGGTTTGACACGGGTCTTCATCGAGCAAAGCCTCCAATTCCTCATCTTCAAACTTTTTCGGCTGGCCCGGACGCTCTTTGTCTTCCGTATCAAAATCACCACTTTTAAACCGACGGAACCAGTACTCACAAGTAGAAATCGATGGAGCATAGTCCCCGTAAGCCTCAGTAAGCGTGCGTTGTGCTTCAACCGCTTTTTTCTTCAAATGGAAGCACAAAAGTTGTTGGAACGAAAGTCGACATGTTCACAGAGAAAAAAATATATGTTGTTTACACTTCAGTGGAATGACACATACTAAAAAATGAAGCTTAGACAATGTGCTTTGAAATGAATATAGTCACAGGTGTGCCCGATGCGATCTATTGATAGTTACGCCATCTCTTAGAAAACCTTTAAAACTTATTCCAACCCCAATAGATCGCTCGCAATTGGCTTAGAAGTTATAGGCATCCAACGATGGAAAAGTGGCCTAAAAATCTAATTGATTTTTTTAAGTTTTTCAACAAAACTAAACTTTATGGATATCAAATGAGAGATAATACATTTATCTATTTAACAAGATATCAAACAAAACACACACTGTTGCTAACACACTATGTTGCTAACACACACTGTACGTGAACTGTAGCACCATTCTGAGAACCCTGACATCTGATTAGAAGACTCATCAGCGAAATAGTTTAATTATATTTAATAATTTAATTTTAAGCTTTTTTTACTACTTAAAAAGCGACAAAATCAAAGAAAAAACCACAAAAATAAATGCAACATGCGTTGTGCGGTTAAAAACTGTAAAAGTTCCCGAAAACTTAAAAACAATGCACTTTGGTTCCACAGGTAAATATGTCCATACGGTTTGAATTCTTTTGACAAAAGTGCTTTATTTAGTTTCTAACGATATTTTTTTTTAACTTATTTGTTTTAGAAATGTATATATTTTTAATTAAAAATTATTTAAAAATGAAAATGACACCCCGTTGATTTTGCGCCAGTTTGATCAAACCACATCTGTCAAAACACAAACACTGCTTCAGGGGCGCAGTCATTTTTCACAGCTAAATATATTTTTGGGCGCTCAGCATAGTGAATCAGATTTAGTACCTGTTTGTAAAATTTTTCTGATTTCTGCACAACAACTGGGCAGAAACACCCTAAAAATAAGGATTTTAAAAAATTAATCTAATTGAATTTGTAATTAAAGTTTAAGTTTAGATTTTATAGGCCTTCAAAATTAGAAAAATTACCTAAATATCTTGCTGTTTTTTTAGTTTTTTAACAAAACTAAGCTTTATGGGTAACAAAACAAAGGCAATGCGCATATCTATTTAACGTGGTGTCATACATAAGATTCCACGCAGAACTTTTTAAGATATAATTTTTTTATAATTATAATTTGTCTGAAAAACTAGTGATTTCCCTTACGAATCTTACTGAGGTTTGTAATCCTTAAGCAGCGGCTGAAGGCCTCCTATTAAAAAGAGACAACTAAATACATTAAGTTTTTTTTATTAAATTTGTAAAAACCTTGCGATTTTAAGTAAAAAATGTTGTATCTTAAATGCATGTATTTTTTGTTTGATATCTTGTTAAATAGATAAATGTATTATCTCTCATTTGATATCCATAAAGTTTAGTTTTGTTGAAAAACTTAAAAAAATCAATTAGATTTTTAGGCCACTTTTCCATCGTTGGATGCCTATAACTTCTAAGCCAATTGCGAGCGATCTATTGGGGTTGGAATAAGTTTTAAAGGTTTTCTAAGAGATGGCGTAACTATCAATAGATCGCATCGGGCACACCTGTGACTATATTCATTTCAAAGCACATTGTCTAAGCTTCATTTTTTAGTATGTGTCATTCCACTGAAGTGTAAACAACATATATTTTTTTCTCTGTGAACATGTCGACTTTCGTTCCAACAACTTTTGTGCTTCCATTTGAAGAAAAAAGCGGTTGAAGCACAACGCACGCTTACTGAGGCTTACGGGGACTATGCTCCATCGATTTCTACTTGTGAGTACTGGTTCCGTCGGTTTAAAAGTGGTGATTTTGATACGGAAGACAAAGAGCGTCCGGGCCAGCCGAAAAAGTTTGAAGATGAGGAATTGGAGGCTTTGCTCGATGAAGACCCGTGTCAAACCCTTCAAGAATTGTCAGAATCATTGGGAGTCGACTTATCAACGGTCGGCAAACGCTTGAAGGCCATGGGAATGATTCAAAAGCAAGGAAATTGGGTGCCGTACCAGTTGAAGCCGAGAGACGTTGAACGGCGATTTTGCATTTGCGAACAACTGCTTCAACGGCATAAAAGGAAGAGTTTTTTGCATCGCATTGTCACTGGCGATGAAAAGTGGATCCATTACGATAATCCTAAGCGAAAAAATTCGTGGGGACCACCCGGCCATGCATCAACATCGAGGGCCAAGCCGAATATTCATGGCACCAAGCTTATGCTGTGTATTTGGTGGGATCAGAAGGGTGTCGTGTACTATGAGCTGCTAAAACCTAACGAAACCATCACTGGGGAACGCTACCAACAACAATTGATGCAATTGAGCCGAGCATTAAAGGTTAAACTGCCGGAATATGCCAAAAGACACGACAAAGTGGTTTTTCAACATGACAACGCACGGCCACATGTTGCAAGAACCGTCAAGGAAACGTTGTAGGCGCTGAATTGGGATGTGCTACCCCACCCGCCTTATAGCCCAGACATAGCCCCTTCCGACTACCACCTATTCAGTTCGATGACGCATGGCTTGGCTGAGCAGCGCTTCACTTCTTACGAGGATACCAAAAAATGGGTCGATTCGTGGATTGCCTCAAAAGACGAATCGTTCTTCCGGCGCGGAATCCATATGCTGCCAGAAAAATGGGAAAATGTTGTAGCTAACGATGGACAATACTTTTAATAATATACATTGTACCGTTGTTTCTAAATAAATGCTCAAAAACAGAAAAAACCTTTAAAATTAATTCCAACCCCCAATAAAAAATTTTAGAGTATTAGAGTTGTTGCTATTCTTGAAATGTTCCTAAAATTTTAATGCATAAAAATAAACCTTAACAGGTTGGGCCTTCTTTTACGATACAACAGAATACGGGCCTGTGTGATTGTTTCTGCATTTGTGTGAAACAACACCAATATAGAAAATATTACACTTTTTTGCTATTGCACCACTTCCTCAAGAATGATAGATAAAAGGATTACGTATTGCGCAGGTCCGACATGTTGTTTACTTTTCATTTTGACTTTTCTAGCTACGATAAAAATATTTTTTACGATCATGACGTCAGGCTAGACGAAGTTTGTTTCTTGAATCTTTTGCCAGTGCAAGTTGGTTCCCATGGCAGAATAACCAGGTAGATGCAATTCGGAGAGCAAAAAACGAGAGAACAAAACATTGGCGTAGCTATAATGTCACTATTGACAATTTATTTTTATTCGTTCAGCCATATGGATGTATAATTTACTTGTAACCGTATAAATAAAGCGAGTATCCAGATTTTTTGTGTGAAAATATAAGAAATATTATTAATATTTGTATGCTAGACATTAGACTTTGATTACAGATCATAAACCATTATCACAAGTACTTAAGCGTGATAAATCGCTTTCTGTTCTATGTATCAGTCGTATGGCAAATTATACAGATTTTTTGAAGCAACTACCATATCTCTTGAAGGGAGTATACGTCTTGAAGAGAGTATACAAGAATTTTGAGTTTCATTGTGCAAATTATATATGTTAAATCATTCATTTAAAAGTAGCATCAGTGTTTTTCTATTAAATTTTTGCTAAAATAAACCAATTTAAGCGAACATAAACAAAACTAAGTACATAAAAACATTTTTAATTAAATATATACTTAAATATGGCGTCAACAACAAGAGCTAAGGCTGCCAGTATAAAACCACTCTCGATGACACCAACACAGTGTATGTAACCCCCCGCTTACCGGTCTTACGAATACTGTCATCACACTCCAAGTTCTGGATGATCTTCTTGCGAAGCAGAGTGAGTTGCTGACAAAAAACATGAACCAAGAGCTAAACCAAGGTTGATTAATATAGGTTAAGTCACTTGAGAGAAGCTCGGTCGAACTGTCAGAATAGATGAAAGGAAATCAAGAAAAAAAAGCTAACAGCTACTTTGACAGTTCGAACAAAGGCGAGTGCTTTTTTCTCAAGTGACTTAACCTATATTGACAACATTTGCACATTGTCAATTCAAGCAAAGGCGGAAAAAGAACGCATTTCTCTCAAGTGCCACAACCAGTGATGTTACAGCAAATTTGTCTGAATACTGTACCGTACAGTACAATTACTGTACCGTACAGTACAATTACTGTACTTAAAAAAAAAAACAAAAACGAAAGTATTCATAAAAAAAGCTTTATTTATACTAACAAAAACAAAAATATTTCAATAAAGTTAAAAAGTTAAGTAAAAAAAACACAATAACAAAAAATTAATCAACGTATTAAAACAAATTATAATTTAAAAAGTTACATATTAGGTTTGTAACATAGTGTAAGAAATCAAGGTGCAAGTGACGTCGACGCCGTTTGCTAAAGCTGCCAAACTTGTGAATAATTGTAAAATTGACAGAAAAGTGGATTTTGTATGGTTTTACAACTTAACTGTTGGATTTTTACAACAAAAATTAAAATTTGCTGTCACCTTGTTTTTTTACACAATGGGTTTTATGACATACATAAGTCTTAAAGTCTTTAACATATTTTTATTATTTCAATCACATGTAGTTTCATTTTTCAGTTTTTATATGGTATATTTATGAACATATTTTTTAGATTTATAAAAAAAGTTGAACTTAAGGATTTTTTTGTGTTAAAATAATTTGCATTTTCTGGCGTTGTTTGATATCATTTTTTATAAGTTGGCACAAAAACATTCAAAGTTAACGAAGATATTTTGATAAAGTCTTGCTTTTTTAAGGGAATTTCGCAATGTTGCTATTTTAAAGGAATATTACTATAAAAAGTTAATTTAGGTAGATTGAAAAAATGTTTTTTTCGCTAAAACTAATTTTGTGTATTTTAATAAAATTGCTGTAAAAAACGTTCATTTAAGGGTACAAATTCATAATTACTGTATTTTACTCACTAATTACTGTTTGCCTGTACGGGGCTCAAAATTACTGTAAAATGCAGCAAACGTGTAACATCGGTCACAACCTTATAAATAAACCTTGAGTTGGGAAAGTTGCAGCCAAGGTGTCTGAACTCTAAACTGCAGTGTGAGATGCACACAAACAAATATAGGCTTTAGAACGGCGAGAAGTTTCTTCGGATGCTGTGTTGCTGGGAGTCCCGGAGGCAGATAACGAAAATCTAACGGTCATCTGCAACAAACTTTGTTTTTCGATCGGATGCAGGCCCCTGTCACTCAAGATCATATTTCGAGCTAAAAATAATATGCACAACAATAAGTCATATTCTGCTCCCACTGTGATAAAATTCTCAACAGCGTATGAACGAGACTCTGTACTGCGATCCGCAGCAGCTCTCTTTAGAAAAACGACAATAGAAACCTTCTACTCAACGATGTCGGCATTGAATCATCTTCCAGCTGCTTTCTCAACGAAAGCATAAGAGCCCGAACGGAACCAAAGCGGATGTCGGGTGGCGTCCAGAATTGGAGAGGTGGCGGTTGTCGGATCACGGTTGCATTTCATATTGGAAATAATACAAATTATTTTATATTATGCTTTGAAATCACATGAATGCAACACAGGCACAAAAACAGAATGTCAGATCATAGTAAAAACTAAGAAAATAACGCTGAACGTACCCAATCTTTAGCAAAAATATGGCAACATTTAAGTTACTCAGAGAGAGATCCAGCAGCCGTAAAAATAAAAAAAAATAAGGTGGCAACCCTATCCACCATCTTGAATTTTAAAATTCTTGCTTCAGATTCGAAATCAACGACGCCCTAAAATTATGTGTAGAACTCCTAAAAATACATATTAGTAGGTGGCAACCCTATTATTTAAAAATTTTATATTGTAATTTTGAAATTCTGACAACAGATGCGGATTCAGTGACCCATTTTTACCCTTTAGTTCGCGCCAGCCCCGAATTCGTAAAAATTAAAAAAAGGTGGCAGCCCTATCCACCATTTTTAATTTTAAAATTCTGACTTCAGATTCAAAATCAGCGACACACACTTCAGATTCGAAATCAGCGACACACTGACACTGTTAAATGATGTTTTAAACTTTTAAAAATACATATTAGGGGGCAACCCTATTTTGAAAAAATTACATTAGCAAACAAATTGGCACGAAAGCGATCAAACAAATGTAGCAGCTCAAAGCATAAAAGCAAACAGTCTGTTATAACTGTTGAAAAACTGATGCTGCTTCGACTTTCAAAAGTTGACCAGTTGCTGTTGCTTCGACTTTCGATTTTGTTCACAGTTTCAGTCAATCAAAACAAAAACTTCTGAAACTGTCGACTGCTGAAGTGCTTCGCAGTCTATCAGATATTTTTTTTTGTTTTGCAATAATTTTACGACTTTTGCTACTTTGACTGCAGCAATTTAATCACTGCGCTAGAGTGCCTTAACATACGCTACGTTAGTGTTCCGTTTTGCTCACTTCTTTAAAGACAGTTGATCAAATTTCGACCGCTGGCGATACTAGTATTTTTAATTATGTATGAATGTTTTTAAGTTTGATGACGTCACCTCGCTCACTGAAGAAACAAACTCAAATGAAGAACACTTTTCAGATATAGAAGATTATGTGTTAAATATGCTGTTAATACACACATTTTTGTGGAATTTATAAATGTTATGCTACTTTGATTACGCCACTTTGTATGGGAGATTGGTCGAGCTTTTATCAATTTTGCAAAATTCCAAACTCAAAGTGAATTTTAATATTTTAAGAGACTTAACCGTTTTCATATTTTTACTTTGCTAAAAAGGTAAGCGTGGTTTTCATACTATTTTGAAAAATTATAATATATGGTGCATATTTAACCGCGCGTTTCCACTGCCTGAACAACCGAAGAATTCATCGCGAACAAAACGTAGCGAGGACTAAAGCGGGGTACACATCAGAGATCTGCAACGGATAGCTTTTTTGTGACTCTGACTATATCCGAAAAAAATAAGTAAAAAAACCTACTCACCCTTAGCGCACGCAACTCGACTCATATTCTCTTCTACGAATCTAGGTTCATAAATACTTATGGTTGTTGTCGTCTTGCTCCTACTTGCCGAAATACTCATAATCGACACAAGTAGCCGAATCACTCGGCCCATCTGCCACAGATATGAAAGAGAGCGCAGTAGAGCGCAGCAGTAAATAGTGAGCGATTTTTTTGTATTTGTTCTGTGCTATTTTTTCCTAAGTATATCTAATTGCTGAATAACAGATGTGTTATTCTTGTGTTGCTTTTTGCTTTTAAGTAAGTGTCATTCATTTTCTGCAATCAACAATTATTATTCAATTTGTAAAGTATTTTTTTTTATTTTTCTGTAACCTTAAATTGCCAAATCACATGCGCATAATTTAAATTAAACTTATATTGCACGTGTTTACGCATAAGAAGCAAACAGACACGTGCGCCGCAAAGTGGTTGAGCCCCATACAAACGTTGTCAATAAATAGAAGGACTCATCGTAAACCAATAATTAAATTTTGTGTATTATTTGGAATTTGCTTTATTAGAATACACACAAAAATATTTTTAAATTCCCCTCAATCACGCCTACCTCCCATACAACACAAATATTTAAAACGCAATTTTTTTGGGTTGAACCAATACAAGAACCATTCTGTCAGAAATCTTCAATATATGTCTAACATAAAAAAAGTTTTTTTTTGCCACGTATTTTTTGAACCCTAATGCTTTTTGTCACTAATTGGCGCTGGTTGTAAATGTGATACTATCAACAGTTAAAAAAGATAATAGCATTCTTTTTAGCATTGTGATAAAGTAAGCACAGGTCGTGTAGCATACAAACATGGCTTGCATACACGAAGAAAACGGTTTGCTAAATTAGTATTGTGGTTAAGCAAAACTTGCGCTTCATTCTCAGCCACTTCAAAATCATGCTAAATTTCAGCAAAAACTAATCAAAATGTGCTATTCAAATTTATAATAACTAAGCAAATATTTGCTTGAATTAAGTAAAAACTTGCTATGCCAATTTATAACAACTAAGCAAATATTTGCTTGAATTAAGTACAAATTTGATATTCATTTTATAATAACCTAGCAAAATTTTGCTTGAATTTAATCAATTTTTTTTCCTAAATACACATTTAGCAATATTTTTCTTAAATCACATTTTAATATTTGAATAGTTTTTAAAGCATTTAATTGTGAAATTCATTAAAATGTTTCATAGTAAGCTATAAGATAATGTGAATGAATTTAACTTTATACATATCACATTACTGTTTTACTAATTCAATTTAATTGTAATTATTTAAAAAATATTTACTATATATTAACATAGCATATGAATAGACTGAGAAACACACTAAAGAATACTTAAGTACTCTGTAAATATATTCTAGTATTGCAAAAGACGAATTATAACATTTTAAACCATTTATCGTATTTAGTAAGTAAATGCTTTCACTATTTACATTAAAAATTTAACGATTTTAAATAAAAAATATACCTATATATTAATATGCCGCACTTTCGTAAGTGATCGTTAAATCAAGAAATGCCTAAAAACATACTTAAGAAAATGACTATAGTAATAAACCTTGAGACTAAACACATCTATATTTTCTTCGAAACGTATTTAGTTTTTACCAAATGTTGTTCAAGGACGCAAAACTTCTGTCAGTCTTTATTTTAATCGCTCAACTTAAAGTCCAATAAAAGTATTTCTTTATTTAAAATATCGTCGACATCCGAAGATCATTATATTTTATTCTGCAAAATAATAAATTTACGTTTTTTTGTCATATCAACTTTGCATAAGAAATTTATTGCAAAAATAAAAAAAAAATTTCAAGTATGCAAAAAACTTTTTCAATAATGCTTTTTGTACTTAAAAAAACCAGAGTGCAATACGTTTTCTCAATTGTCTGTAATAACTCTTGAAAAATATCAATATTGTACGAACTTTTTTCAACATTTTTAAATCATTCGTATTTTAAGGCGTCTACACAGAAAACCTATATATATTTCTGATAAATATTTTGGAATCATGCTAGCTAGAATATTCTTAAATAACGCAAAGAAAAAAATCATACAAAGAGATTATCAGTTTTGATATTTATTTCCAACTTTTAACTACTGTGCGCCGGCCTTTTGATTTCGTTTTATGTCTAACCTTTTGTTTATGTCTAACAAACCAAAATCACAAGCGCTGTTATTGTTTTTTTTCTCCACAGAGTGCAACAATAAAATACCGAGAATGAGCTTTCGAGAAAAAACAAACAAAAATGAGAGCGCACATGGCCAAGGCTCATTTATAAGCCTTTGCTCGAACTGTCACTGTGCTTTTCTTTGTTCTAAGCATTTATTTTCGACCGAGCTCGCTCTCAAGTGCCAGAACCTTATAAATGAGCCTTGGCCATGTGAGCTCTCATTTTTGTTTGTTTTTTCTCGAAAGCTCGTTCTCGGTATTTTATTGTTGCACTCTGTGGAGAAAAAAAACAATAACAGCGCTTGTGATTTTGGTTTGTTAGACATAAACAAAAGGTTAGACATAAAACGAAATCAAAAGGCCGGCGCACAGTGGTTAAAAGTTGGAAATAAATATCAAAACTGATAATCTCTTTGTATGATTTTTTTTCTTTGCGTTATTTAAGAATATTCTAGCTAGCATGATTCCAAAATATTTATCAGAAATATATATAGGTTTTCTGTGTAGACGCCTTAAAATACGAATGATTTAAAAATGTTGAAAAAAGTTCGTACAATATTGATATTTTCAAGAGTTATTACAGACAATTGAGAAAACGTATTGCACTCTGGTTTTTTTAAGTACAAAAAGCATTATTGAAAAAGTTTTTTGCATACTTGAATTTTTTTTTTTATTTTTGCAATAAATTTCTTATGCAAAGTTGATATGACAAAAAAACGTAAATTTATTATTTTGCAGAATAAAATATAATGATCTTCGGATGTCGACGATATTTTAAATAAAGAAATACTTTTATTGGACTTTAAGTTGAGCGATTAAAATAAAGACTGACAGAAGTTTTGCGTCCTTGAACAACATTTGGTAAAAACTAAATGCGTTTCGAAGAAAATATAGATGTGTTTAGTCTCAAGGCTTATTACTATAGTCATTTTCTTAAGTATGTTTTTAGGCATTTCTTTATTTAACGATCACTTACGAAAGTGCGGCATATTAATATATAGGTATATTTTTTATTTAAAATCGTTAAATTTTTAATGTAAATAGTGAAAGCATTTACTTACTAAATACGATAAATGGTTTAAAATGTTATAATTCGTCTTTTGCAATACTAGAATATATTTACAGAGTACTTAAGTATAGTACTTAAATATAGTACTTAAATATAGTAAATATTTTTTAAATAATTACAATTAAATTGAATTAGTAAAACAGTAATGTGATATGTATAAAGTTAAATTAATTCACATTATCTTATAGCTTACTATGAAACATTTTAATGAATTTCACAATTAAATGCTTTAAAAACTATTCAAATATTAAAATGTGATTTAAGAAAAATATTGCTAAATGTGAATTTAGGAAAAAAAAATTGATTAAATTCAAGCAAAATTTTGCTAGGTTATTATAAAATGAAAATCAAATTTGTACTTAATTCAAGCAAATATTTGCTTAGTTGTTATAAATTGGCATAGCAAATTTTTACTTAATTCAAGCAAATATTTGCTTAGTTATTATAAATTTGAATAGCACATTTTGATTAGTTTTTTCTGAAATTTAGCATGATTTTGAAGTGGCTGAGAATCAAGCGCAAGTTTTGCTTAACCACACTACTAATTTAGCAAACAGTTTTCTTCGTGTATGCAAGCCATTTTTGTATGCTACACGACCTGTGCTTACTTTATCACAATGCTAAAAAGAATGCTATTATCTTTTTTAACTGTTGATAGTATCACATTTACAACCAGCGCCAATTTGTGACAAAAAGCATTAGGGTTCAAAAAATACGTGGCAAAAAAACTTTTTTTATGTTAGACATATATTGAAGATTTCTGACAGAATGGTTCTTGTATTGGTTCAACCCAAAAAAATTGCGTTTTAAATATTTGTGTTGTATGGGAGGTAGGCGTGATTGAGGGGAATTTAAAAATATTTTTGTGTGTATTCTAATAAAGCAAATTCCAAATAATACACAAAATTTAATTATTGGTTTACGATGAGTCCTTCTATTTATTGACAACGTTTGTATGGGGCTCAACCACTTTGCGGCGCACGTGTCTGTTTGCTTCTTATGCGTAAACACGTGCAATATAAGTTTAATTTAAATTATGCGCATGTGATTTGGCAATTTAAGGTTACAGAAAAATAAAAAAAAATACTTTACAAATTGAATAATAATTGTTGATTGCAGAAAATGAATGACACTTACTTAAAAGCAAAAAGCAATACAAGAATAACACATCTGTTATTCAGCAATTAGATATACTTAGGAAAAAATAGCACAGAACAAATACAAAAAAATCGCTCACTATTTACTGCTGCGCTCTACTGCGCTGTCTTTCATATCTGTGGCAGATGGGCCGAGTGATTCGGCTACTTGTGTCGATTATGAGTATTTTGGCAAGTAGGAGCAAGACGACAACAACCATAAGTATTTATGAACCTAGATTCGTAGAAGAGAATATGAGTCGAGTTGCGTGCGCTAAGGGTGAGTAGGTTTTTTTACTTATTTTTTTCGGATATAGTCAGAGTCACAAAAAAGCTATCCGTTGCAGATCTCTGATGTGTACCCCGCTTTAGTCCTCGCTACGTTTTGTTCGCGATGAATTCTTCGGTTGTTCAGGCAGTGGAAACGCGCGGTGAAATATGCACCATATATTATAATTTTTCAAAATAGTGTGAAAACCACGCTTACCCTTTTAGCAAAGTAAAAATATGAAAACGGTTAAGTCTCTTAAAATATTAAAATTCACTTTGAGTTTGGAATTTTGCAAAATTGATAAAAGCTCGACCAATCTCCCATACAAAGTGGCGTAATCAAAGTAGCATAACATTTATAAATTCCACAAAAATGTGTGTATTGACAGCATATTTAACACATAATCTTCTATATCTGAAAAGTGTTCTTCATTTGAGTTTGGTTCTTCAGTGAGCGAGGTGACGTCATCAAACTTAAAAACATTCATACATAATTAAAAATACTAGTATCGCCAGCGGTCGAAATTTGATCAACTGTCTTTAAAGAAGTGAGCAAAACGGAACACTAACGTAGCGTATGTTAAGGCACTCTAGCGCAGTGATTAAATTGCTGCAGTCAAAGTAGCAAAAGTCGTAAAATTATTGCAAAACAAAAAAAAATATCTGATAGACTGCGAAGCACTTCAGCAGTCGACAGTTTCAGAAGTTTTTGTTTTGATTGACTGAAACTGTGAACAAAATCGAAAGTCGAAGCAACAGCAACTGGTCAACTTTTGAAAGTCGAAGCAGCATCAGTTTTTCAACAGTTATAACAGACTGTTTGCTTTTATGCTTTGAGCTGCTACATTTGTTTGATCGCTTTCGTGCCAATTTGTTTGCTAATGTAATTTTTTCAAAATAGGGTTGCCCCCTAATATGTATTTTTAAAAGTTTAAAACATCATTTAACAGTGTCAGTGTGTCGCTGATTTCGAATCTGAAGTGTGTGTCGCTGATTTTGAATCTGAAGTCAGAATTTTAAAATTAAAAATGGTGGATAGGGCTGCCACCTTTTTTTAATTTTTACGAATTCGGGGCTGGCGCGAACTAAAGGGTAAAAATGGGTCACTGAATCCGCATCTGTTGTCAGAATTTCAAAATTACAATATAAAATTTTTAAATAATAGGGTTGCCACCTACTAATATGTATTTTTAGGAGTTCTACACATAATTTTAGGGCGTCGTTGATTTCGAATCTGAAGCAAGAATTTTAAAATTCAAGATGGTGGATAGGGTTGCCACCTTATTTTTTTTTATTTTTACGGCTGCTGGATCTCTCTCTGAGTAACTTAAATGTTGCCATATTTTTGCTAAAGATTGGGTACGTTCAGCGTTATTTTCTTAGTTTTTACTATGATCTGACATTCTGTTTTTGTGCCTGTGTTGCATTCATGTGATTTCAAAGCATAATATAAAATAATTTGTATTATTTCCAATATGAAATGCAACCGTGATCCGACAACCGCCACCTCTCCAATTCTGGACGCCACCCGACATCCGCTTTGGTTCCGTTCGGGCTCTTATGCTTTCGTTGAGAAAGCAGCTGGAAGATGATTCAATGCCGACATCGTTGAGTAGAAGGTTTCTATTGTCGTTTTTCTAAAGAGAGCTGCTGCGGATCGCAGTACAGAGTCTCGTTCATACGCTGTTGAGAATTTTATCACAGTGGGAGCAGAATATGACTTATTGTTGTGCATATTATTTTTAGCTCGAAATATGATCTTGAGTGACAGGGGCCTGCATCCGATCGAAAAACAAAGTTTGTTGCAGATGACCGTTAGATTTTCGTTATCTGCCTCCGGGACTCCCAGCAACACAGCATCCGAAGAAACTTCTCGCCGTTCTAAAGCCTATATTTGTTTGTGTGCATCTCACACTGCAGTTTAGAGTTCAGACACCTTGGCTGCAACTTTCCCAACTCAAGGTTTATTTATAAGGTTGTGACCGATGTTACACGTTTGCTGCATTTTACAGTAATTTTGAGCCCCGTACAGGCAAACAGTAATTAGTGAGTAAAATACAGTAATTATGAATTTGTACCCTTAAATGAACGTTTTTTACAGCAATTTTATTAAAATACACAAAATTAGTTTTAGCGAAAAAAACATTTTTTCAATCTACCTAAATTAACTTTTTATAGTAATATTCCTTTAAAATAGCAACATTGCGAAATTCCCTTAAAAAAGCAAGACTTTATCAAAATATCTTCGTTAACTTTGAATGTTTTTGTGCCAACTTATAAAAAATGATATCAAACAACGCCAGAAAATGCAAATTATTTTAACACAAAAAAATCCTTAAGTTCAACTTTTTTTATAAATCTAAAAAATATGTTCATAAATATACCATATAAAAACTGAAAAATGAAACTACATGTGATTGAAATAATAAAAATATGTTAAAGACTTTAAGACTTATGTATGTCATAAAACCCATTGTGTAAAAAAACAAGGTGACAGCAAATTTTAATTTTTGTTGTAAAAATCCAACAGTTAAGTTGTAAAACCATACAAAATCCACTTTTCTGTCAATTTTACAATTATTCACAAGTTTGGCAGCTTTAGCAAACGGCGTCGACGTCACTTGCACCTTGATTTCTTACACTATGTTACAAACCTAATATGTAACTTTTTAAATTATAATTTGTTTTAATACGTTGATTAATTTTTTGTTATTGTGTTTTTTTTACTTAACTTTTTAACTTTATTGAAATATTTTTGTTTTTGTTAGTATAAATAAAGCTTTTTTTATGAATACTTTCGTTTTTGTTTTTTTTTTTAAGTACAGTAATTGTACTGTACGGTACAGTAATTGTACTGTACGGTACAGTATTCAGACAAATTTGCTGTAACATCACTGGTTGTGGCACTTGAGAGAAATGCGTTCTTTTTCCGCCTTTGCTTGAATTGACAATGTGCAAATGTTGTCAATATAGGTTAAGTCACTTGAGAAAAAAGCACTCGCCTTTGTTCGAACTGTCAAAGTAGCTGTTAGCTTTTTTTTCTTGATTTCCTTTCATCTATTCTGACAGTTCGACCGAGCTTCTCTCAAGTGACTTAACCTATATTAATCAACCTTGGTTTAGCTCTTGGTTCATGTTTTTTGTCAGCAACTCACTCTGCTTCGCAAGAAGATCATCCAGAACTTGGAGTGTGATGACAGTATTCGTAAGACCGGTAAGCGGGGGGTTACATACACTGTGTTGGTGTCATCGAGAGTGGTTTTATACTGGCAGCCTTAGCTCTTGTTGTTGACGCCATATTTAAGTATATATTTAATTAAAAATGTTTTTATGTACTTAGTTTTGTTTATGTTCGCTTAAATTGGTTTATTTTAGCAAAAATTTAATAGAAAAACACTGATGCTACTTTTAAATGAATGATTTAACATATATAATTTGCACAATGAAACTCAAAATTCTTGTATACTCTCTTCAAGACGTATACTCCCTTCAAGAGATATGGTAGTTGCTTCAAAAAATCTGTATAATTTGCCATACGACTGATACATAGAACAGAAAGCGATTTATCACGCTTAAGTACTTGTGATAATGGTTTATGATCTGTAATCAAAGTCTAACGTCTAGCATACAAATACTTGAAAAATTTTTGAACTGCCCAGACAATTGCTAATGCTCCTTTGTCTATCTATGGATAACGCTGTTCCGTTCAGTTGATGGTTCGACACGCGAAAGCAATTGGCTGCTCCTGACCGTTTTCGAATTTATGCGAGAGCACAGCGCTCAATTCTGTTTTACTGGGATCCGTAGCTAGAATTATTTCTAGTGAGAGGTCACACAGCATAAGAACCTGTGGCGACACCAAAACTTGCTTAAGATTTGTGTATGCTTCATCCGCTTCTTTTGACCAACTAAATATTTTACCCTTAAGATTATCACGAAGTGGTCTCTCTAGGGTCTCTCAATTCCGGAATAAATGTGCGATGCTTTGCCTAAAAACAACTTTAGCTCTTCCATAGTAGTGGGCTTAGGCGCATTCAGCACGACTTCTGTATGTTTTTTTTATTTATGCACTCCTTGTGCATCGATTCTATGGCCCAATAACTCGACTGATGATGTTGCAAAGACACACTTCGATTTATTCAAATGAAAGCCATGCAATTCAACCCAAACCAGTGTAGTTTCAAGTACAGCAAAAAGAAGTAAATCGTCGAAATTAAGTACATTTGAGATACCCTGCAGAACTGCTTTCAATCTTCTCTGCCAAATTGCCGGAAGATTTGCTGCCCCGTTAGCTGCATGTGTCGGCTGTATCAAACTATAAGTGGGTGTTTTAAGTGTGAGAGCATGTGCAAGGTCTTCGTCAATTGCTTAATGCGAGTACGCATTAGTCACATCAAGATGGCAATATACAGTTACTCCTTTCATTTTATTAAATAAATCCTCTACTTCAGGAATAGGATGCTCATCAATTATAATTTGTGGATTATCAGTAGGTTTATAATTACCTGTGATACGAATGCCTCATTCCGAGGCCCATTCCGAATGATCCACTTTTTTATAAAATCCAGCATTCATTTTGGCACCAATTTCTCTAGCGTATGCATTCCTCAAGGCTAACGGAATTTCTCTGGTCTTTGCAAAAATGGGTGTTGCACCCACTCTAAAATTAACTTTCGCTGGAGGACCAGTGAGCTTTCCAGCTATCGTGCTAAACGTATTGGCAAATCGCTCTATGATTTGTTGAAGACTTGATTGCTGGACTGAAGATAACTGTGGTTTAGTAAACATAATGGAATTTATTTGAGATGATGCATAGAATATCTCTACAAAATTGATTTCGCGTTCAAATCGAGAAATCCATCCGCTACCACAAAGAGTATCAAAATCACCTTCCACCAAGGGCGTAGGCAGGATGAAAATTAGAGGAGAAGACCTTATGAAAATTTGTTAACCATATCTTTCATTCATGAATTTTACGAGTCAATAAAAATATATCAAAATGAATGTCTGGTGTCTTAATACCTGATGTTTTTCTATATAATCGACTATAATACTATGTTCACACTACAGCGTGAATCAAAGTTACTGTCGCACCTATATTAATACCAATTACACAAAAAGAAGCAACACTGGAAAACTGTTTTTTTACGATTATGGCTTTAATTGTACACTTATTGCATGAACCGTTTCAAAAGTTTTGTTAAGAATAATAATAATATTGCGAAAGGAAATAAATGCAGAGATCCTTCACCGGATTGCAGGTTGCAGTATCATATTTTCCGACGAAAACTCTTCTTTTTGCAAGCAATCCACAACTCGCAAAATGATAGAGTGTACGCAGCTAGCATGGCAGATATTTCTAAAGAAAAAAAAAATCATTGAAAGATTTAAAAAGGTTTCGTCAATCATGGTTTGGGCGCTTTCTCCGAAAAAGGCAAATTGCCCATTCTTCTTATCAAAAAAGGCGTTAAAATAATTCGGAATATTACTGAGAACATGTTTTAAGGAACTATCTTATGCCACATGCCAAGCAAATTTACGGAGAGAACTTTTGTTTTCAGCAAGACTTTTTTCCAGCATACAAGGCAAAAAATGTTCAAAGCTGGTGCAGAGCAGCTTTGCCATGTTTCATTTCTGTTGACGAATGGCCTCCGTCATCCCCTGACCTGGGGTATAGTGCTGAGCAAATTAACGAACATAAACACATGACGGCAGATAAATATAAGCGACGATTAATGAAAATATCTGATGATATACCTGAAAACCAGATGCGTGCCGCGTTGTCGTCTTTCACAAATTGTTTTAAATATTTAAAAAGAATTAATGGTGAAAGATTCGAATTTAATGATAAAGAGTTATAAAGAATGCTTAAAATAAAAAACAAAATTTTTGTTTTATAAAGCTTACATAGTGCTTTTGATTTATGGCATAAAACAAGTGCGACAGTTATTTTGATTCACGCTGTAAAGGTCTGCAGCGAACCATCTATTATACTTGTACAAACAGATATAGCAAGTAAGAACCTGATGTTACTGGTAAAAATACAAGAAAGAATAGAATTTAACATATGCTTATCATATTACAATTACTGACAACGTAGTAGCGTAGACTGCCTTTTTTCTCACGAGCGGTGATGGGTAGTTGTCAAAATTAGCTGTTCATGCAATTAATCAAAGAAATGTAAAAAAATAAACAACGACTTAAACATAGCTAGTCAATCGCAGCAAACTAAAAACATTCCAATAAACTTCGCGTACAAATTTAATAAATCAAAAAAAAGTTAAAAATAAGCACATAGCTGCAACCTACAGCAGCAACCTACAACTTCTTAAGCTGTTTTTGACAACTACCAAACGCCAAAAAACTGTCACGGCTACCTTGTCAAAAAATTATACCATGATGCTTATATGCTTTAGAATGAGCAGAGAGCGTATCAACTCTTTCTCTGGCTTTCATAGTAGTGTAAACCAAGACTCATTTATAAGGTTGTGGCACTTGAGAGCGAGCTCGGTCGAACTGTCAGAATGGATGACAAGAAATCAAGAAAATGAATGCATAGAACAAAGCATGGCACAATTACTGACATGGTAGTAGCGTAGACTGGCTTTTTTCTCACGAGCGGCGATGGGGAGTTGTCAAAATTAGCTGTTCATGAAATTAATCAAAGAAATTTGAAAAAATAAGCACCGACTTAAGCTTAGGTAATCAATCGCAGCAAACTAAAAACATTCCAATAAACTTGGTGAGCAAATTTAATGAATCAAAGAAAAGTTAAAAATAAGCACATAGCTAGTCAGCAGCAGCAAACTACAACTCCTTTAGCTATTTCTGACAACTACCAATCGCCAAAAAACTGTCACGGCTACCTTGTCAAATAATTATACCATGAGAACAAAGAAAAGCACAGTAACAGTTCAAGAAAAGGCGGAAAAAGAGTGCGTTTTTCTCAAGTGTCACAACCTTATAAATGATCCTTGGTGTAAGCTATTTCTCTCTTTATTTGTTCCACTAAGTGAAGTAACTGTTTTAACTCTTTTTTAAATTGATATATCCATTTAATATGGATATTCCAGATCATTTCTTTGTATTAATAATGTTTTTTGTTGTTTTCTAAGAGGACATGTCAAATCCTAGGGTTATATGTACCTACGTAAAAATGTCAACTTGAACTTGATTTACTCTTTTTATTGTAGTAATTTCTTAAATTCTTTTTTTAATATTATGTGCATTAATTTTTAATTTCATTAAGTTATCTAAAAATATGCCTTTGTTGTTTATTTTTTCTATGAAATAAATAGACAACTTAAATGCATTGTACTTCTATAAAGTGTTTCTTTTATTGTTGCTTTTTTCGCTCTTTATTTGTGCGACGTCATATTCTCCAGATGTCATATTCTCCACGTAAAGATAACAAAAGGTTTGTTCCCTAACAAAAAATTGTTACAAATTATTATAAACTGTTGCAAGTTTTTACTAGTAAAGCGTTCACGTACTAGAAAAACTTGCACTGCGATAGTACAATGAGAGCAAAAAAAAAAAGAGAGAGAAAAAAGTAGCTAGAAGTTTCTGCTAGAAATGCTTTTTATTTTGAAGCAGTTCGGCATTGGCAATTTCCAGTTTTATACGGTTACTACTGATTCTCAAACCGCCAATACAAACGGTATTAAAAAGGTTATTTTAATTTCTGTGTAACGGAAAATGTTTCAGTTTCTTTCTTTTATAAATTACTTGACCTAAAGCTCTAAAAATTATAACCTTGTAAATCAAGAAAATGCCACAATTTAATTAAAAATCTAAAAATTTTCACATTATCTACTTCATGTCAATATCTAAGTTTTTAACTTCCTGTTTACAAAACGTAAAACAATATTTTACAAAACTATACAATATCGCTTTAAAAATACTGATTTGCTTTTAACTTTTTCTGATCTAGATTCAAAGAAAATGGTAAAACTACACATTAAAAAAGGATCACATATAGAAACTATTAAAAAATCCATCGATTAAAAAAATCCCAGATTTAGGGGGGAACTCCTCCCTCCACCCTGCCTACGCCCTTGCCTTTCACGAGATATAAATTTAGCCGGCGTACTGTTTTTCCCATTGCAGCGGTCACTGCATACGTCCAATACAATTTATTTTATGTCCGGTATAGCTAGTGAATAGTCTGCTAGTTTTTTGTAATTCAAAATTTGATTTTACATATTAAAGTGATAGGCACACGGGGCCCCTATTCCAATTCCATCTTTATTTATTTTCCATCGATGTTCACTGAATTAATTTTCCGTTCCAGTGTTTCCAGTACCTGAAACCTGAGAAACGTGTGCTATGCACACTCTAGAAATGTGGCCCAATTCACCTCATGAAAAACATTATAAATTAGACAATTTACAATCTCTTCTTTGATGTTGCCGTCCACATTCATGACATCCCAACGGCTTTTATTTTTCACCTCGTACCGAATCTGCGCCGCTTGCTGCTGAGAATTTTGCACTGCCATTACGTTACGTTTTTATTGGAACGTAGCCTAATTAATATGTTGGTTCAATAGGCTGCACCGTCTCAGTTGACTTAAGTTTGCCACTTTTTCCTGCTTGATTTGTCTAAACTTGACACTCTCTGCGTATTTATATTTCTTACCATCAAAATGCTTTACCAGTATTTCATAGATTTCGCCGTAAGTCAGCGTATCTGGAACTTTCGGGCATGATTTAATTATTAAAGGTTTTCCGTAATTTTTGACGTATGCTTAATTTTTATACACAAACATATTTTGACAATCTGCTAACTTGGAGCTCTATAACTTCTAAACCAATTGCGAACGGCCTGAAATTTTCCAGATTTGGATTTAGGAGGCCAAATCCAAATAATCTAACAAAAACTATTAAAAAGAGGAGTTGTCGTTATTCTTGAATTATATCCTGAACTCTCCAACTCTCTTTGAAAAAAACTTTGCCGAAAAATAAAAATAAAAAAATGAGCGTGTCATTTAAGGGTTAACTATATTACTCAAATCAAAAAGCAAAGATGTTTACTCAAATCAAAAAGAAAGGCTGACACTCAAGATGAAAAAAAAAATTAACTGCATAAATAAGAGTACAGAGCCAAAAACTGAATTTTTACTGCATTTTTAACCTTTTTTTTTTATTCACATAAACTATTTGAAAATAAATGTCTGTTTGAAATCATAAATTTCTGCATTCATAATCTATTCCGATTCCTAAAAACGAAATAGATCAAGGAGAGGTTTCGAGCGAACGCTTACATTTAGTAGGACAAGGATCCCATCCGTCGTGAACGACCTGGATCCAACCCGTAGTCGACGACGTGGCGAAGTGTTGTCTTGCAAGTCGTTTTGTTCATTTTTATGGAAAAGTCTTCGAGTACAGTTATGGAAGCTTCAAAGACGGATCGATCCGTTCGTCACTGGGCAATTTTTCTAACACTATTAAAAAATGCTAGCTTTTCACCAACACATTGAAATAAAATTTTTACCTCAACTAATTTTAAAAAAGACAACGACAGTTTTTTTATTTTTGGTGAAGTAGTCTTTCACTTTTTTGAAAAAAATATTTTCCGTTGTTTTATAAAAAGTGAACAAAAATTATTGATGTGTTAATAAATAAAATTAATAAAAAAACAATAAGTAACAAAAAGTGCTTAGAAAGAAAGACTCATGCTCAGCCAGTGCGTTGCACAGTCTCTTTTTTTACGATTCCGTTAAAAAGATCTGTTATAAATATTGAATGAGTGTTGCATAAAAATCTTGCCGAAATGTGCAGTCCCTTTATTAAAAACGGGAAAGAACTATGCGGAGGTGAAGAAAATGTTGAGCGGGGAATTCATTTATCACGGTGTGCAGAATTATTTTAAGTTAAAAAGTGAAACAAGTTTCAAAAACAAAAAAGAAATTGTTTTTGATATCGGAATGGACGGCTTGAAAACATTTAAAGCTCCTCTCGCGTCTTGTGGCCAGTACTCGAGGCCGTTGTCGGGTTTCCAAACGATGCACCATTTTTTATTGGATCTGGAAAAGGAAACCGTAACATGTGAATCCTTTCTTTGAGGTTTGCAAAGAGTTTGCAAAAATATGGCATCCAAATTGGATAAATAACCATCCCCTTCAAAATCCATGCTTTTACCTGTGACTCACCAGCTCTGGCATTTGTCACCGGTGTGCAATACCACAACGGCAAAAGCAGTTGCCCCAAATGCACTCAAGAAGGTATTTTCATCAATAGTTATACAAGTTTTTCCACGCAAGTTGGTGAGCCCAGGACGGATGAGTCCTTCGCGAACAGACTGCATAAGTTGCACCATCATGCAGAGTTCATAACGAACACTCTTCCTTTGGAGAACATTCCAATTGGAATGGTTTCCCAATTCCCGCTGGATGCCATGCACCTAGTTGATTTAGGTGTGATGAAAAAAATTTTGAAGTTCATGCTTAAGATGGGTAAAGTGGCAGAGATGAACGAAAAATTGATCTTTTTAAAACAATAAGTTCCATCAGAATTCGGTAGAAACTGCAAAGATTTCAATGAAATAACGAACTGGAAGGCTACCGAGTTTCGCCAACTGTTGCTTTACACTGGAGTTTATATTTTAAAAGACTCTATTAGTGATGATCAATATAACGACTACCTACTTTTACACACAGGTATTAGAATTATATCAAATTAAGCAAATTCTTCAAGAATTTTTAGATCTTTTTCCTCAAATTTAGGAACAACAATATTTAAGTTGCAATGTGCTTGGTCTGTTGCATTTCTCGGAGTGTGCTAAGCAATTTGGACCACTTGATAGCTTTTCTGAGTACAAATTCGAAAACTATATGCAGAATTTACAAAAAATTATAAGAAAACCGAACTTAATTTTGCAGCAGATAAATTCGAGGATTCACGAGAAAAAATGTTTCTGCTCAGCAAATCAAAAAAGCATTTGGAGCCTCTGACATCAATCCAAAAAACATAAGGATTCATATTGTTTTATAAAAAATGTAGGCGCCGTCAAAGTGGAAAAAGTCTCCCATATAAACCAAATTGTATCCTTCCATAGGTTTGAAATAGTCGAAGATCTATTTGATGAACCAGTGGAATCATCAAAAGCATTAGGATTCCTTCTTTGTACCAGTCTCAAGTAAAAAGTTGAAATTTTTGGATTTGACAAAGTCAAATATAAATTTTTTAACATAGCCCATAATGATCCTTACACCTGTTTTACATCACAAAACTAACAAAATCTGTTTTTAAGCTTTTGGACTAGCCTACAATAACTTAAGCTATGGAGAATGATATATGTGAGTAATTTTATTGCAAAAACAAAAGTAAATTGAATTAATTAATTTTTTCTAGTTGATAACTTCGACAACATTCCATCAACTTTATCGGCACCACTTTCAATAACTCCTCTAGTCCAAAGAGAGCACTTGAAAAAAGAAAGCGATTCGAAAACAATGAGGATGAAATATGTAAGTACTTGTAAATGCCAAAACAAATTTTAATTTCGGCAGTGCAGTTCATAAACATCCTTTCTACTTCAGAGACAACACACAAAAAGCGAAAACGATTCAAAACCAGCGACAAGTATTATAGCAACGGTCAGGAACAATTTTTGCTATGTTAAAAAATGCCTTCTTAATCAAATGTATCTCTTTGCTAAAAAAGCTTTTATTTCTTAAAAAAAATGTTTAAAGAATATATTTTTATATACGATTATGTTTTGATGGAAAGTGAATCACAACCTGCTATAAACAACAAATGTACCAATTGCATTCATATGAAAGGCTCGTAAGGTTTGGTAAAATCAAATGATATAAAAAATTATCTTGACATCAATCCTTAGACGGACTTTGTAAACTCAACAGCTTAGAAACATCAATCAATAGTATCAATCTGAAAATTGAGACAGTTTCGAAAAAAGTGAATCAAAAAATTTTTTCGATTATATATTCTTCCGAGAACTTTTAGCACTTATATGTGGGACATTCTTTGTCAAATCGATGAACAAAAAGAGCGTCCATCGCTTAACATGCTGATATGAATATCTTCCGTTTCCGTACGGAAATTCAACACAAAAAATCATTTTTAACATTTTTTTTATGATTATTTTTAGTTGAGAACAAAAAGTTTATAATAATTTTTAATATAATTTGACTTAAATATGAAAAAGTGGCATCCAGTAGGTCTTATCGAATGGCTCTTACAAAAGTCTAGCACATAGTCAGCATAGGTTGCGACGAAACAATTAGTTCAACATGGCGTATGAGTGATGTGCAATTATTTTCAAGCTTTAGAAGCGGTCCAGAAATATGTATATGGCTTGTCAAAGTTTTCAAGACAATTTCAAACGATTTTTTCATAAATATTTGTACAGCAAAGTTGTAAGCCAGAGTAATAGGAACAACTTAGCTCATTGAACCAAAGTGAAAATTCTAATAATTTAAGAGTTATCAACATGAAAATGAGTGTTATCGTAAGTTATCTATTTATATATGTATTACGGAAAAGCGCACAGTGTAATCATTTATTTTACATAAAAATAGTCATATCTTAAAAATTCGAAGAAACAAGAATTACAATTTTTAGGGATGTAGTAGAAGTAAAAGTACCATGAATTTTGAGAGTAAAAAATCGGCGATGAATGTTATTATGTTTACAAAGCAATCTTTTGCCTCAAAATATGATTTAGAATGAAACAAATTTTGAAGAAAATTAAAATCTTCACAAAATGTAGGTTATTTCTCACCTATAAAAAGATAATAAACATCTTTGTTGGACAAAAAATTAGAAGATGTCTCAAAAATAGAGATGAAAATAAAAATAAATTAATCCAGACTTTTAAAAAATCGACAGATAATTATAATACAAGGAAAATAAGCAGATCAGTCACTTTAGTCTAAATAGTCACTTTCGCATTTTAAACAAACGTAGTTTGCAACATTTCCTCGAATATATTTTACATGTAACCAATTTTTGCAAGCAACACAGTCTTCACATTCCTCACCAACTTTCTTGGGATCAAACCGGTCACAACATATCAGACAAAAATATTCTTTCTACATCAGTTTCATGTAATGTCTTCCTCTTTATTGCTAATTTTCTTGTTAGCTTTGTTGCTTCTTTCATCTTCTTAATATCTCGTTTATCTATCTTTCCTGAACTTGATTTTGAATTTAATCCTTTAGATAACTTTCTCTTTTTGGATTTAAAATCATTCTCCTTCTTCTGTTCCAGTGCCAAAGCATTTCTTTCCAGTGTATCAGTTAGGATAGCGGATTTGCGAGTTTTCCCGTGTTATTCTGGTTTTTTTGGCAGCTGCTTTTGGATAAGGCCGAAAGTTTTCAGGAGGAAAAGTATTTTTAATGTCCTCAGAACATCCAGGAACTGGATTAATATAAATAGAGCTATTGTTTTCTGTTATGGTATTCGGTATGGGGGAATGGTGAGAAGGTGAAGCTGGAATTTCAGTCTCCATGTTTGTGTTGAACCAGGGCCAATTTCGATGTTTGAGTTAGCCGTTTGGTCTATTGGTCTGTCAGTAACAAAAGCCGACATGAAGTCGTCATCTCGAAAAATATCTTCATATAATGGTGCGATGCCAGTCTTTTTAAATTCATTGATGATGTTAGTTGGATTCAATACTAAGGGTAAAGCTTTGCTCACTATGGATGGAATGTCAGAAATGTAAGCCAAGAATCTTGTTGAGTGGCACAGTAATTTTTGAATGGTCCATAAACCCCCACATCCAAGGGCTGGAGCTTATGTCAGCAGTGTGGTGGGAAGGACAGTAATACTACATTATTTTCTTTAGCTCTGTTTTTAATCCTACGAAAAAACAATGAATTATGTAGTTAAAATTATATCGGCTGGAAAGAAACACCACGGGTAGGAAGTGACAAATCAGAACCTGCCCCGAGCAAATGTCACTTTTAGCCCCAACGCCAAAATTGATATTTTGAGGTTAAGTAGTAAAAACGCAAATGAATATAATTGAACAAACCTAGTTGCATTATCAAAAGGAAGTATTAAGGTGCAAAAATGACACCGGACACCTCTCTGACTATTTGAAAAACAGATTATAGACTAATATTACTGAAAATCGAAAATTTTTCAAACCTGCGATTTTATTGGCGACACACAAATGCTCCTTTTACAAAAACTCTAGCGTAAATGGCTCTCGCGCCATGTGAGCCGATAGTGGCAGCGTTATTTATCTCTTTCTTCTGTCACTATAGCGTTCTCTGTTTTGCTGGTGTTGCCATTGTAACTACTTACCCCTGTACCAACCAGCCCCGATCTCCTCTACGTACATTTTGTTTTTGTAAAGTGCACAAGCCCCCAAGACCTCAACTGCACAGGCTAGTGCACTGAATCGTGAGTACCCCTTACGCAAACAGCCCTAACAACGAATAGCATGGATAATATCAACCTTTGTGAATTCCATAATTATATTTATAAGTAATGTGCTTATCTATCTATATACAGTGTTGCGCAAAAAAATAGCAAAAAATTCGGTACGCTGCTACAAAATCGCGTATCTTTTTAAAGATTAGGGACACACAAAAATGATTATAGGAACCAAAGCATATATTTATGCATCATATTTAAAACAATCATATCATATTCCAATTTGATTTTGTTTTTTATTAAATTTAAAACTAATGTAACTGCATTCAGTTTGTCTGAGAGCAAAACAAAAGCAACATAATTAATATTTGGTGTAAGATCCATTATTCTTGATAATCGCTGCACATCTGAGCGGCATCGACTCTATTAAAGTAGATATGTTAGTATTAGTCGTAGTAGATTATTAGTATTAGATATGTTAGTATTCGGCTTAAAAATAACAAAGCCGCGGGAGCTGATGGCTTACCTGCTGAGCTGTTTAAGAACGGAGGCGAAGCTCTACTTAAATGCATTCACGAGCTTCTATGCAGAATATGGTCGGAAGAATGCATTCCGAACGATTGGAATCTCAGTGTGCTCTGTTCAATCCACAAGATAGGCGATCCCACTATCTGTGCCAATTACCGTGGGATAAGCCTTCTTAATATCGCATATAAGGTCCTGTCGAGCGTTTTATGTGAAAGATTGAAGCCCATTGTAAACGAACTGATCGGACCTTATCAGTGTGCCTTCAGACCTAGAAAGTCCACCATTGACCAGATTTTCACGCTACGACAAGTCTTGGAGAAGACTCAAGAAAAACAAGTCGACACCCACCATCTACCATCTGTCGACTACAAAGCCACCTTCGACAGCCCAAAAAGGAAGCACCTGTAGTCCACCATGTCTGAATTTGGTATTCTTGCAAAACTTATACGACTTTGCAGGATGACACTGAGCAACACCAGCAGCGCAGTTAAAATCGGGAAGGACCTCTCCCCACCATTTATTACCAAACGAGGTTTCAGACAAGGTGATTCCTTATCATGCGATTTTTCAACCTAATGATGGAAAAGATCATCCGAGTTGCTGATCTGAGACGTAGTGGCACAATATTCTACAAGAGTGTTATGCTGCTTGCGTATGCTGATGACATCGATATCATTGGCCATTGGCCAAAGTCAATGCAGCATTCTCCAAATTAGATAGAAAGTCAAGGCGAATGGGTCTGGCAGTGAATGCAGATAAGACGAATTACTAGGTGTCAAAAAACAAACAATCCCAGCGTCATGGATCAAACGAAGAAAAACTCTTGCCAACAGGTGTTACTATGGGCTCAGTAGGCAATTGAGAAGCAGAGCCCTCTCTCGACGAACGAAAATCACGCTCTATTAATCGCTCATCATGCCCGTCCTACTTTATGCATCACAAACCTGGACGCTGAGCAGTTTAGATGAAAAGACTTTAGGCGCATTCGAGAGAAAGATTCTTCGTAAGATCTGCGGACCAATCTGCGTCAAAGGCGAGTACCGAATACGGTGGAATGATGAACTGTATGAGCTGTACGCTGACATCGACATGGTCAAGCGCATTAAAATCGAGCGGCTTCGCTGGTTTGGTCATGTTCAGCGCATGAAAGACGATGCTCCAGTGAAGAAAACCAGCGGCGGTCAACGCAGAAGAGAACGACCGCATCTTCGTTGGGAAGACCAAGTAGAGGACAACCTGACGAAGCTTGGAATTTCCAACTGGCGCCAGCAAGCGAAAGACAGAAATGGCTGGCGCAAATTCTTAGATAAGGCCAAGACCGACATACGGTTGTAGCGCCAACTAAGTAAGTAAGTAAGTATGTTAGTATTAGTATATGTTCCCAATTAAGTTTCATCGCTTCATACAGTGCAGTCTTATTGGAAAACCTTTGACCAGAAACTTTTACCTTCAAAATCCCAAAAAGATTTTCAATGGGATTCAAGTCATTGTGACTGTGCCGGCTAATCAAGGACTTGAATCCCATTGCATCTAATGTAATCTTTGATGAGCTTTGAAGTGTGCTTCGGGTCGTGATCAGGCTGAAACGTTCACTGAAGCGACATATTCCACTCTGAATGTGGTCGCATCCTTCTTTCTAAAATGTCATTATATACAAATCGATCCATAATTCCATCGATTTTTTTGAAATGGTTCAACTTCATTATAGGAAAAACAAGTGAAGACCATAATGCCATCGCCTTCGTGTTTAAAATTTATTTTGCAGTTTCGGGCTTCAAGTCGTGTACCTGGGTTGCGCCTTACCGTGCACATCACATCTGAATTAATCAAGTTGAACTTTGATTCATCGCTAAAAAACGGTTTTCGATTTTTGAACGGTCCAATTTAGGTGCTCTTTTGGAAGACTAAGTCTAAAAAACAATAAATTGCAACTAGTTGTCACAATTTCAGACAGAATTGTTTAAATTGTAAGACCTCACCTTGTTTTTATGCTTAGCTGTAAGCAAAGGTTTCTCTGCCGGTCTGTAACTTTTTTAATCGTTCTCAACGGCTCGTCTTCAAACAGTGCTGTGGTGGATATCTAAATCAAGTATCCGAATAACCTCTTTGGATGTGGCAAATGCATTTCGTTTGAACACACCACAGATGTTACTGTCATCACGCAGCGATGTCTTCCGCGGTCGCCCTCTTTAATGTACCGTTGTTACATCTTTTGTGAAGGTATATTTCTTTATTAATCTGCAAACTATTGACCGATTAATATCAAACTGTTTCACGTTAGATATTTGCGAATTTTCGTTTTTATATTCGGAAATAATTTGTTAATTAAGAGCTTCACAGTATTTAAAACGTGCCATTATAAATGGAGCAGTCAATGTCACAACTAGCACAAAAAAAACTAAACTTAAATGTTTATGACTTACAAACAACACGTGCTTTACAATAACGGACCTTTTACCAATAATTCTTCGAACTTCCGTACTCTTTTTACATTTTTCAAGTTTTGTTGCTTTTGTTTTGCTCACAGACAAATTGAATGTAGTCACATTAATTTTAAATTTAATAAAAAAAAACAAAACCAAATTTGAATTTGATTTGTTTTATATATGATGTATGAATATAATCATTTTTGTGTGTCCCCAATATTAAAAAAGATACACGATTTCGTTGCAGCGCACTTATTTTGCGCAACACTGTATATAAAAATGGATGTATATATGTGGGTATGTGGCTATATCACGTATAGATTCCAAAACCGCTAAACCGATCTTTATGAATTTTTCAGGGAAACTGAAGCCATATCTTGAAAGTGTTCCTATGAGGTTTGGTTACGATTGGACTAGGGGCGTGATACCTCCCATACAAGCCAAATTTGCGCTATCGACCACAAACAAAAAAAGGGTATACATCAGACGGTTTGAATCGTAAAAAACTAAAATTTAGTAATTTGGTTCAGATGGTTACTGTCGGTAACTGTACAAAAAATGGTCGTGGTCACAATATATATACGCCAATTTTTTTGGAATCATGGATTTTCCGGAGTTCTACATATTTATATAGTGAAAATTGCTGTGTAGGTGCTCCAAGAGGTGTTCACTGTATACATATAAGTGTTTTCACGCCCACAAATTAATCTATATCTATACTTCTAACTATATCTATATCTATACTATAATATAAAAATTAAGAGGAAATTTAAAGTTACGACTCTACTCCAAAATTACTGGCCCGATTTTTATGAAATAAGTTTTGAAATATCATATTTGTGTTACAGTTTTAGATGGGGGTATTTTTCTAGCAAAATTTTAATAATAAGTATATTTAATTTAAGTATTAAGTTTTTTAATAAACCATGTCAGCTGCCATGCATTGCTTAGTCGTTTTCTTTTCAAGCTTTGTGCTGCGAGAGTTTCAATAAACTCCATGTTGCTCTCTACTATTCTCTTTTTTGCTCAGTTGGCATAACTCAAAAAAAAACATATAAGCCCCAAGCAAGCCAAAAAGTGGCAAATGTATAGGCCGTGCTGCGCTCCACAACAAATAAAACATAACAAAGGAAGTTCTAAAACATCATATTTGTGCAACAGCATTTTTTTGTGGTATTTCCCTATCGTAATTTTAATAATAAGTACATTTAATTAGTTTGCTGCTGTTGACTAGCTATGTGCTTATTTTTAACTTATTTTTGATTCATTAAATTTATTCGCGAAGTTGATTGAAATGAAACTTTGATTAATTGACAACTGCCCATCGCTGCTCGTGAGAAAAAAGCCAGTCTACGCTACTACCTTGTCAGTAATTGTGCCATGGATTGAAATATAAGCGTTGCGCCTGGCAATATTGAACTGCAACCATGGTATAAGGATAGATATCTGAGGATTGAAATTGATACCAGATATCTGATAAGGGAGATATCTGAGTACTTCAGAGGGAATTTGGAGGATACTGGGATTTTCAATTCACGAACGTCATCCAACAGTAACACATCTAGCTGTACATTTGGAAAATAAGCAGAGGGTATATTTACGCCAAATACTTTGAATCAAATTATTCAGAATCCACCGGGAACCACTCTTACTGCGTTTTTTAAACTCTGTGCAACTGATAGCTTTGCAAAAACTTTGCTTTATAACGAAGTTCCTGCGTATTATATTTGGATTAATAAAACATGGCAGCGAAGGAAACGTGGGCAAGATGTTCCCTATTACCCTAGGGTTAAGCGAAACTCCGCCTTGGGAAGGGTATACACAATACATCCAAATTACGCAGAGTGTTTTTATGTGAGACTTTTACTACATTCCGTTCGGGGTCCTACATCTTTTACAGATTTAAAAAAATGCGATAGAACGGTTTACCGACTTATCATGCAGCATGCCAAGCACGAAATTTGCTTCAGGACGATATACACTGGAAAGATACTTTATCTGATGCAGCCATTTCTGTAAGTGCCCACAAAATGAGAGAACTCCTGCGATAATATTAATTTTTTGCGAAGTTTCGGATCCAACAGAACTGTGGAATCTCTTTTAAAAAAATCTATGCGACGATGTTTAGCATAATATGAGACAGCAAAGTAATAATCCTCATATTGACTTTTAATGATGATATTTTCACTTGGGGAAAAATGATTAAGGCCAATCCTAGCCTTGAAAGTTCATATATTACTAACCTCTCTTACATTCGTGAAACAACGTACAATACTAATGAGCTCAATAGGTTTGTACAAGAATCGAACCAAAACTGACGTTAGAACAGCGATTAAAATACAACGAAATTATAACCAACGTAAGCCAAAACACGGGAAATGTTTATTTTATAGATGCACCTGGACGAACAGGTAAAACGTTTGTCACTTCATTGCTATTGGCTTAAGTCCGTAGCGAGAATAAAATTGACATTGCGGTAGCCTCATCGGGTCTTGCTGCAACTCTTTTATCTGGAGGGAGAACTGCTCATTCTACCTTTAAACTGCCATTAAGTATTCCACCGGAACAAAGGTGCACAAGCTCGTTAAAAAAAATAGCAGCGTTGCTAAGGTTCTTCAGAACGCTTCTTATATTAATGCCGTCAATACAACCCTAAAACACTTAAGATCATCGGACGCGCTGATGGGTGGAGTAAGTTGTGTGTTCACAGGCGACTTCAGACAAATATTACCTGTGATTCCGAGAGGCACACGAGCTAATATAGTTAATGCTTGCTTAAAATCATCAGAAGTTTGGCCATACATAAAAAAGTTAAATTTATCGATTAACATGCGTGCGTATCTTAGTGCGAATAACGACTCTGATGTTTTTCCACAGTACCTTTTAAAAATAAGCAACGGCTCAGAAAGTATAGCTCAGTGTTGACCAACTGATTGATAATGTTTATTCAAATATTGCAAACACTCGAATTATAAATTCTACTTGACTTTGCGAACGTGCTATTATCACTTCAAAAAATTCAGCAGCAGAAGAAATCAATGAAGCGGTATCAAGCAGAATTTCAACAGAATACAAACTGTATAAGTCTGTGAATACAGTGACGGACCCTAACGATGTCGTTCATTATCCAGTCGAATTACTCAACTCTTTATGCGAGGGCATCCAGGAATGACACCGCATGAACTTAAACTTAAAACTGGCACACCAATAATCTTACTGCGCAATCTGAAACCACCCCAGTTATGTAATGGCACACGTCTTCAAATCATTCGTTTTATGCCTAACCTCATAGAGGCAAAATTTTTAACAGGGCCGGCATCTGGCGAAATTACTATGATTCCAAGGATACCAATGATCCCATCGGATTTACCATTTATGTTTAAAAGTTTGCAGTTTTCAGTTAAGACGTGCTTTGCTATAACAATTAACAAGTCCCAAGGGCAAACTTTTAATGTTGTCGGCAAAGACCTTCGTAACGAGGTGTTTATCCATGGCCAACTATATGTAGCACTCTCACGAATCGGAACAGCAGAAAATCAAATATTTCTTATTTCCGGTAATTCCAATGAAACCAAAAACGTTGTTTACACTAAAGTATTCAATAACTAATATGTAGATATCTTTGTTTTTCTATAATTATTATTATTTGTTAACCATGTTAAGACTATGCTTGCAAATACAATTAATATGTAAACATTTTAATGCTTTTCACTACTTAAATTTATTTTTAAGGATGTTTAAAAATGTATTATTGATAAAGAGGAGACGTTTCCTGCTAGTATCTATATATATAAAAAGCAAACGATGTATGTCTGTGTGCGTGATGCCTATAGTTTACAAAGCTACTGAACCGTTTGACCTGAAATTTTAGTAGTAGATTTGTTACAGGTACGAGATGGTTGAGGAAAAAAAGCCACACCCCGTTTTAACGCCACCAAATCAATAAAAATGCCATATTTCAGTCGGTTTAGGTCGTATAAGGCTAAAATTTAATAATTTAGTTTGTACGGTTACTGTCAAAAACTGCACTTAAAATGGGTTTCCACGCCCCTTTTTACCGCCCACAAATAAATGAAAATGCTTTATTTCAGACGGTTTGGTTGTATAAGGCTTAAATTTGGTAATTTGGTTTGTGTGGTTATTGTCAGCAACTGTATGGAAAATTGGTTTCCACGCCCCCTTTTACCGCCCACACACCAATGAAAACGTTTTATTTCAATGGTTTGGGTCGTATTAGACAAAAATTTTGTAATTTAGTTCATATGGTTACTCTCGGCAAGTGCACTAAAAATGGGCCTGTCCCCACTTTAGTTAAATTCACTTTTCAGGGGGTCAGCATGGAGTGAAGCAAAGTGCGGCAGGCTTAAGCTAAACTGAGCTGAAATTTTAGCAGTCGATTTGTTTCGAGTACAAGATGGTTTAAGGGAAATAATTTTGCCTCACCCCTTTTTACCGCTTAAAAAACAACAAAAATTCTATTTTCACACGGTTTTGATCGTATTCGACTAAAATTAGGTAATTAAGTTCATATGGTTACTTTCGGCAGCTATACTGAAAATGGTGAATATATTTGGCATTTCTTGACATTTTCGTGTATGGCAGTAAGGCGGTTTGTGGCAGAAAAACGTCTGCCGGGGAATACTAGTTATATATAAAATGTAATATGCTTATTTTACAGGGTGTCCCAGATCAACGTTTCAATCCGAAGCTGGTTGATTCCTTAGGTCAAGACAAGAAAAAAAATTGTATGGCAGGTGGGGGACCATGTCTCCCTGTTTTGAGTTATAAGCGGAAGTATAGCAAAAAATGGTATTCATAGGTGTCATCAGATTTAATGCAATAACTTTAAAATTATTGCAGATTATAACCTTTTTGAAACGGGTTTTTAAAGCTTTTTAATCAGTTAACTAATATCTGTTAAACTTTTTTGGTACTTTTAATCATGGAATAATTTATAGCAACTTAAATATGAAAAATATGTTTTTACTTTATTTTTTCACTTGAAGCTCGTTTTACAAAAAAAAAAGTTATCTTATATTTTTATGCAGTTTTAATTTCCAAACAATTCTCTACAATATTTCATTATGACACTTTATCGTAGAAAAACGAATAAGAGTGAATTAATTATTTTGTTAAAACATACATTAAAAAAGCACTTACATTAAAAAAATTTATTAGTAAAATTTCTACGAATGATATTAGTAAACAAAATATTCGTACATTTTGCAAATATGCGTGCAATGTACATAGTATTTTTATTGTGATATCTTTACGAATTTGTAAAATCTTTCTAATGTTGTAGTACCTACGAATATATTTGTTTTATATACTAATGATATTCGTAAACAAAAATAAATCAATTCATGTTAGTGCACTAAAAGTACGAATGATTGTGTACATATAAATAATAATATACGTAAATTTGTCGTACGAATAACTTCGTGATTTCTTTCAATACATTCGTAGTATTTACTTATGCTTTCGTACTATTTACGAAAGAAAAATAATTAGTAGATACAATTCATTCGTAGGCTGACCATACGAATTATTAGTAGAATGTACGAATTATTAGTAGAGTTTAAAAAATTGAAAACCGAAATCGTTCAGCCTTGTTTGTAGAACATCTGCAAAACATAAGGAACTGAATGATTGTCAAGTGACTGTAGCCTACTGGTAGAGTGCCTGGCCCCTAAACTAAAGAGGCGAGGTTCAAACCCCAGCTCAGAGAGAATTTTTTTGCTGGTTTTTACGAATAAAATATTCGTAATATGTACTAATATACGTCGATTCTACGAATTCTCTTCGTGGCTGAAAACTACAAATAAAATTCGTAGGATGGACGCAGTCATTAGTAGTATTTACACACAACTATTTTTGAGTGTACAAACTTACACGGAAACAGCAACGTTTCTCTTCAGATAATGTTTTCATGGTTTTATGTCTACCTTAATTAAGAAATGCATATCTCTTTATTTTTTTCATATATAATATTTTTTTTATTTTTTTTCAAAAAAAACAAATTAAATTCACATGTACAGAAATGATAAAAAAGTTATTTCAATTTAAATTATAAACTAAAGTTCAAACTCAAGTTGGGAAGATATTATTTTAAGAAATGTTCAAAATGGCTTTCCTCAGCATTAATGCATGCTTCAGCTCTCTTTTTTAAAGTTGCAGCAACATTAAGCTCAGCTAAAGTGCCTCTTATATGGCTGCGGCTACATCAGTTCTTACTGTAAGCTCTTCTATGCTGCCTACTTCTTTGAGTGAAAATTGAGTGGAAACTGAGTGAAAATTGAGAGAAAGTAGGTTATAAGAGTAACATCCATTCTATAATGTCCCGTCAAGAACAATATAAAGAAGATCACGCCTTAAGTGCGCAGAATTGGCAATCTACTACGCAGGTCTACGTCATAAGTGAAAATACATCCAAACTAAAATATCACATAAACAACAAACGAAACTAAGCAAATGAATCTGATTGGCTAATTGGGAAATAAAAGAAATACACACAAAGAAACAGTCAAGCTCCCAGTGGGCATTTTAGCGAGTCCTCCGCAAAAAAGTCATGCTAGCACTGCTTTTATTGGCGTCAATACACCTTCCATGATCACTGCATTAATGAGTACTTCTGTAAGGCCTACCTTTTGAAGGTTCTTATTCTTTTCATATTATTTTATATGAAAAAAATTTACAAAAATTTCCAAAAAAAAATTTTAAATACACAGAACAGTTTGTAAAAAAAAATGAAGATTTAAAAAAAAAAATTTACCCCAAGTTGGGTCTCGAGCCCGGGCTCCCGAAAACAGACACATTACATATTATATTATATGAAAATATTTATATGGAAAAACTCAAAGTCTTTTCTTATGTTTTTGTATGAAGAAAATTTATAAAAAAATTCAAAAAAAAATTTTAAATACTCAGAACAGTTTGTAAAAAAATTTAGATTTTAAAAAAACAACAAAAAAATTTTTCCATTAACAAAATAAATGGAACAACATAGCTATTTTTTTGTGAAGGGGTCAACACGGGATGTTAACACCCCAATAAGATATACAATTTTTATTAAAGATAGTAATGAAAAATATTAAAATTTTTTCTGTACAAGCGTTGTTTTTTTATTTAAAAATATTTCTTTTAAAAAACCAAGATTTTATAAGAAAATAAGGAGATTTTCAAATCGAATACCCCTATTAAAAATTTTTTACTACGTTTTTTTCAGTCAGTTTCACTCTCTTTTCTCTTGCACTTCTGACGTCACATGCACGTGCTCACAAAGAGAGCGGACATGCGCAAGGCGGAATCTTGAATATATTATAATTCTTGATGTCCCGCCATGAAACAAACATATACAGATAGTGTACTTCGTGCGCGAAAAATGAAATCTTCTGCGCACTACGTCACTCGGGCTTGTCAAAAGAAAATGTGAAAAAGCAAAAAGTAAACACAAGCAGCAAGCAACACAATTGCAAGCATTTAAGAAATATTACATTCATTTAATTCAATATCTAATATTGTACACTTATAGTACGCGTAAATTATAATTTTCAATAATATTTTATGTTATTAAAATTAGTACTAAAGTTTTAGATGCTTTTAATGAGAATTACAACGATTTTAATTCGGGCCATAAAATGAATTTACAATTTTTTCAACAAACGAGAAGAACAAAAAAATTAAAACAAAGAAGCAATCAAAGTGCTGTCAATCACATCAAGAAACGTTGCTATTTTTTTTGTGTAGGAGAACAAATGGGAGAAAACAATCCTATTATATATGCATTTATTTTCTACTAGCATATACCCGCTGTTTCTCCTGCGATAAAAATATAAACACCATGTAAAAATTTGAAATCTTAAAATAACATTTTTGTTATTTATCTTTAAATGCAAAATATAAAAATATTTGTGTTTGCTTAATAATTAAAAAATGGTTTAAATATTAAAAAATTAGGTACTGTTTTTAATTTGACCTACCATCTTACAGTAATTGCTATGGTGACATAAAGTTGCTTGGCTTTTTCTGTATTTTGATTTTTTAATAAGACCTGCATGACAGGATTACAAAAAATATTGGTAAAACATTTTTTAAATTTGTGATTCAAACATGTAATTTTTTAACTTAGATTCTAAACATGAATATATACTTCTTAAGTTTTGAATAACTTCCATTATTACGACATGAAACTTTTGGCTATATCTCGAAAACTATAGATTTTCTCAGTACAACGCATTTTTTATAAAAAGTCGTTCATTAATAAAAACTCATAAAAATAACGGTATACGAAAGATTTTTCGAAAATATTTTGTACGTATATCTAGTATATTGGAAATTTCCGTTATTATGACATCAAAATTAATGCGATATCTTGAAGGGTGTTTTTTATAGAGTGATACAACTTAGAGTTGGCATTACTGCTTTATTTGACCACCCATTTAACAGCTGATAGTTGCTTTTTGTTTAGTTGTTGCTTTGACATTTCATTATGGATCGACTTACACCAGAGCAATGCGTGCAAATTGTGGAAATATTTAATCAAAATAATGGTTCTGTTCGTCAAACTTATCATGCACTTCCTCCATTTTATTGCGTACATAATCGTCCTTTAAAGCTGCTAATTCGAAGAACAATAGATCCTTTTTGGACCACATTTACTGTTACTGATAATGTGCATCCCGTGAGACGCCGAACAGTACGCACTAAAGAATCTGTAGCCGCTGTTCAGGAAAGCATTAAAGATGCTCCTAATCAATAAATTCGTCGCCGTTCTCAGCAACTTGGGTTGTGTCCTTCCACTTAATGGAAGATTTTACGAAAAGATCTTGGCTTAAAACAGTTCAAGAATCGACTTGTGCAGGAATTAAAGCCAAACGACCATCGTATGCGCCGCCAATTCGTCGAATGGACTGAAGCACAAATTGATATTGATTTTGAATTTCCATGGAAAATTTTATTTTCCGATGAAGCCCATTTTTATTTGAATGGGTACGTAAATAAACAGAATTGTCGTATTTGGAGTATGGAGAATCCACAAGCTTTTGTCGAAACACCATTACATACACAGAAAATTACTGTTTGGTGCGCTTTATGGGCTGGCGGAGTCATTGGCCCATCATCGTCTTCGAAAACGATGATGGTCAGAATGTTACTGTCAATGGTGAACGGTATAGGAACATGATTCGAAGTTTTTTCGTACCTCAATTAGCTGGCATTAATCTTGCTGATATGTGGTTCCAACAGGACGGAGCCACATGCCACATAGCGGGCGCTACAATTGATTTACTCAAGGAAACTTTTGACGAAAAAATAATTTCATGAAATGGCCCAATTAATTGGCCCCCAAGATCGTGAGATTTAACCCCATTGGATTATTTTCTTTGGGGTTATGTAAAGTCACTTGTCTACGTCGATAAACCACAAACAATTGAACACCTGGAAATCAACATTCGAAGAGTTATCGGCGAGATACGGCTGCAAATGCTGCGAAAAGTTTGTGAAAATTGGTGTTCCAGATTGCGCCTTGTACGCGCCAGCGGTGGCGGCCACATGGCCAAAATCATATTTAACATTAATGTCATAAAATTTTCTATCCAATAAAGCCCGTTTCATTGATATTAAAAATATATTACTATGTTTTATTATGACTTAAGCTTGTATTACTCTATAAAAAACACCCATATTAATGCTTACTGTTATTTTTTTGAGCGAAGTTGTATATGTTGTTTGGTTCTAGACCTGCGATATAATAAATTATTAGAAAAATTTATGTCTTCGTTTTGAATTATTATATTTTTCAAACTATTTCGTTTTCTAAATTTTTAGAAAATCTTCAGGAGAATTGTATATTTTAAATATCCTTTTTGAACAATTTTCGCATTGTTCACACTGTCACCAACTTGGTGCATTTTCCACCAGATTTAGCGCATTTTAAAAATTTTGGCGCAAGAAATATGAGGTTTGGTGCCTAATGCATTTTTGTGCTTATTGTTGAGTTTCGGAGCGATCAATTCAAAAAATAAAACAATTGATAATTAAGAATATGGTTAGGCTTAGAATTTAATTTATCTTTTAAAATAAATAAATAAATTTTAAAAATAAATATAAAAATCTAATAAATCTGGCAGTAGCGTAACTATATTTTGTGCGCCCGCCAGCAGGTTTCTAAAAGCGCAGAAAGAACAAAAGACTTTTTTAATTCAATAGTCATCATTTATTACAACAGTTATATGTTAAAAATATCTTATATTATACATAAATTAATATTTTATTTTAAAAGAATTTGTTAAAAAAAAAGCAATAACGTAAATTATTCTTTTTATAATATCAAATATTACACAATTTATAATAAATATTATAAGATTGTATCACAAAGTAGGTAAAAAGAAAACATTTATTAATTATTTAAAAAAGTTAAACAACTTAAAGTTTGAAAAATGAGATCAATCATTTTCTTATTGGTGAAATGATAAGTTAAAGAAGTTAAGTTTAAATGTTTTGTATTTGACGTTACCTGTTAGCTAAAGAATTTAACTAACGTCACAAAATATGACCAACTGAATGATTAAAATAACATCAGTAGCTGAATTGCTGAAAATATGAAAGCTAACGGGTAAATCGACTTCGGCCATAATCGAGTTTTGCCAAACAAAGGTGACTTTTGCTCAAGAAAATCGGCTTTTTTGACGTCTCTTTTGTCGTTTATTGCACCCTGAAAAATCGTCTGTATGGTACTTTAATTTTATTTAAACACATATTATTAAATTTTTTGATATTTATTGTATTTGATTTTAAACAAAACTTATTTGCGAAGGAAATAAATATTTTAGTACTTCTTAAATTTTTTGGAAACAAACGACTCGTCGCACAGCGTAACGTCCCCATTCTTGGCCAAAAAGAGAAGGAGTCATCGTAGTATGAAAATTGGCACGAATATCTTTCTTGACAAAATTAAGAAATGTTGAAAAAGGTATACAAATCCGTCCTCTGTCACACCCACCTCCCATATAATTGAAACCCATTTTTGTCTGAAACTTCATTAAGTCTTGTCTCAAAACAGCGAAATTTGCTACATCAATTTCTTTTGTGATTATAGATAAATGGAAAATTTTATAGGTGAATACCATGCCCATTAATTATATTTTAGTAACTCAGACTTAAAAAATACTACCAACACAAGTTAACTACTTTTTTGTTTAAATTTGAAAGCTGTTTTTAATACAGCAAGGCAATTTTAAAAATTGAGTTGTCTTGTGTTTGGAAATAAGTTGACATTTTGAAAAGTAATCAACTGCCATACATCAAATATATCACGCATTTTAACTAAACAATTCACTACAAGAAAAATGTATATCTTCCGTGTTAGTGCTAGCAAGAAATTTTTTTGGATTTGGTGAAACGCAGTTCTAATGAAGTTTTCGTGAAAATCTTATAATCAATCTTTCTTAAAACTATTTTTTAAACACTATTAAAAAAATGCTACTTTGACGGCTTGTTATAAAGAAACGGTTGCAACTATTAAAAATTCATTTTGATTTTTTCACCCAAGATATTATCTATTGAAAGCTATAAAAATTTTGGAAAAATTCAAACATCGATATACCATATTTTTGGCCGCTTATTTTACACTGTGCGTCGTTCTCCACTTCAATTATCAATTTCATCTAGGGACTTGTGGGCGCCCTTGGCTTAGTTGCGCCCGCCCGCAATGCGGGCTCTGCGGGCCCGCGTTTTACGCCACTGAAATCTGGTGCACTTTTGAAGAAAAAGCGCTTTTTCACCTTTTTGGTGAATTTTAGAATTAAAATTTGGCAACACTTATGAACTTCTCGCTTACTTAAAAAAAGCTCAGCTATGTATTTTGTGAAGTGTTGACACAAACCCTTATTCGCAATTCAGCAGCGCTGACAATTTTGAGTTTCTGTTCCTAGTCTCGGCACGCAGGCGCCCAACACTGAACTTTCGAACAAAGCAACGTTCAAACAACGTTGAATTTAAAAAAAGCTTAGCAAGATTTTATTCACCTTCGCATTTTTTTTATTTTATGAATTGTAGAAAGAAACCCTTTTAAAAGCTTTAATTATTTTCAGCTATTTTCGCACTTTATTTACTTATTTAAGCCATTATATAAGCTCAAATCAATGTTGAAAATAAACATTTTTAACAAATTCAAAAATTCGATCGCCTCAATTTGTTCTATCTCGCACTATTTGTCAGCTTACTTTTGCCGACGATATAAAGTTTGCTGTTACTTTTTCGTAAGGGTGCAGGATTTTCTAATTTAATGAAGGCTACTCACTCGTTCAAAGAATATTTTATTTTAACAATATTTTTGCAAAAAAAAAATTTTATGAAAAAAAGGACACAATATTAGATATTTTGAAATAATAACTAAAGCAGAATAACTTTACAGCGAAGAAATAAGGACAGATAACAATACTGTTTTATAACTCAAGGTTCTAACTCAATTTTAAAAAATGGCTGCCAGTGTTGATTCTTTCTATGTATCATTACCAGATCTGATTTATATATGACTTATGAAGTAAAGCAATAAGCTCTAAAACTATACGAAATAGCTTATTTCCGCATTTAAATGCGATCATTGCAAATTTGTCTGTAAATGTGTAAATTTTCAATGCACGCCATAATGCTGCGTGTATATAATATATAAATATATAAATGTAATATATAAATATCAAATTAATTTGAACTAAAACAATCAAATGCGCAAACGCGAAATCACTTTCCATTCAGGGAATGACGCTTATCAAGAATATATATACTTTTCTATACAGGCCACGCCTCTTTTTGAGCGTTACAAAGGTGTATCGTGATAACAGACTTGACACCAGCTAACTAAAATAATGACAAATTTTTAAATATCCTGTACCTTCCTGTACCTTCCTGTACCTTCCTGGTCTAACAATTTTTTTCCATTGCACTGGTGTACTCCAAAACTTTAAAAATATCTTTTATACTTAAAAAATATATCACACGCATATAGAGAATTTTTCGAGTTTAAAAACAAAAGGAAAGAAACAAAGTGTCAGTAGCTGTTTATACTCCTTGGTAGCAGTTTTTAGTCGCTTGCTGTTTCGTTTTTGTTTTTTAATGCTCGATCCCGAATCTGTAAATGCCCTACACCTGAAGAGGTCAATGTATGTGTATTGTGAAAACGTTTGTAACGCACAAAAGAATTTGCGGCCGGTATAAAAGTGCATATATATTCTTGATCAGCGTCATTCTTTGATTGAAAAGTGATTTCGTGATTGTGCAGGTGAATGTTTTAAATTCAATCGACGAAAATAGGTCTATACGTATGTATTTTCATGCGCTTACTTAAAATCCGTTTTCTATCAGGTCAAGTTTTTAGATATAGGCAGAAATATGCATACGGTTCTTTTTCTGTTAATTGGACCATATCTTTTTAACTCATCAGCCAATTTTAATCGCCTTTTAAGGGCTGGACTAAGTAATATTAGACGTAGCCATTTCTGTTTACTGAAATTCATTATATTTTGTAGTTTTGTAAATATTGGTCTTCAAAATTTCACATTTAATGCAAATTTACACATTTAATTCAGATTTAAACTTATTTTTGGCGGATAGACAATCCTTGAAATTTTAGTAAACATTTGATGCCAATACAATTGATGGTTTAAGAATTATTTTATCATTCCCAATGCGTTAAAAAGATATAGTCCGACTAACGGTAAAAAAACTTTTTTAACATTTTTGCCTATATTTCCAAAACTTGACCTGCAACGGACTACGGACATTCATCTTCTCTGATTCAAAAGTTGACACTTATTTGTAAACCTGTGTTATTGTTGAAAATTTGTATGTTTTTCGTTTAAAGTTCCTTGAGCAATTTAACAGCTCTAGATAATTTTGGACGGTGTTTTTATAAAAGTTGTGGTATTTTTGCATTCAAAAAGGTGGCAACATTAGTACCGTTCACAATACTTGTTGACCCTATGTGTTTTATTTCAAGTACTTTAAGCTGTAAAATTGGTCTAGCTAAACTTTGTCGGAGTTTTTATAAAACTGGCGTTATTTTCACCTTCAAAAAGGTGGTAGCATTGGTACCGCACACAATACATGTTGCTGTCTTTTTTTTGCGTATATTGTTGACTTTTTTTATCGTGCTTTAAAAAAGCTTGAAAAGAGATCTTTTGTCTCGCAGCGAAATAAAAAAAAAATTTTCAACACATCAGATTTTTCAATTTTGTTAGCTTTGTTAAGCGTGGCACGCAACCTTAATATTGCTCAAATAGACCTAAAAAAGGGAGAGTTTTTTTCTCAATGAGAATAAGAATACAGAAATAGAGCCTACCGTTCTGTAGCTCTGAGGTGACTAATATACGTGAGTCTCCTTTTATATAATAGTATATAATAGTACTGAAAAATAAATGTGCTGAAATTTATTTATGAATATATTTATAATGAAATTTATTTCATTTCAATAAAGCAAATTTCAATATGAAAATTTCAATAAGAAAATTTCGATATTTCTCTCGATCGCTGTCGATCGCTATAAATAACTTACCCCCTTTAAATATATTGTGACTACGTTTTTATTAAGCCACTTCGACAAGTTCGAACTACGTCACAACAAAGATGGCGGACATGCGCAATTCTTTATCTGTAGTTCTTTGTATCATGATGTCCCGTTACTTATTTTTTTGTCATTTTCACTTATTGTGATAATTTCAAGAAGTGATTAGTGGTACAAAAGAAAGTATGAGTTTTTCAATACGGGAATACGCAGAAATTGTTTTTATTTATGGTTTTGCTAATGGCAATGCATCTGTTGCAAGGAATGAGTATCGTCGTCGGTATCTAACTCACAAGCGTATGATCGCTCAGTTAATACAGAGACAGTTACCCACGGAAGAGCAGAAAATCATGGCAGGAACAGGAGGACAGCAGAACTTGAGTCAAGAATTATACAGCATAATCAAAGGAATCCGAAAATAAGTACCCGGAGAGTTGATTTGGATATAAATGCTTCAACGTCAACAGTCCACCGAGTATTGAAACGGGAACATCTGCATCCATTCCACTTTACGCCTGTTCAGGACTTATTTCCAGAAGGCATGCCAAGGCGAGTTGAATTTTGTCGTTGGATTTTGCGTCAAATTCGAATTGATCACGACTTCCTGAGCAATGTGCGCTATGGACAGACGAGGCACAATTAGGGCTGCCAGGTCACGATTTCCACGTGGGTTGTCCCGATTTTCAGCCTAAAAACGTGCGTCCCGCGAAGACCTTAAGCGGGACACCAAATGCCCCGATTTTCCGAAATACAATTGAATTTTTTATTATTTTTATTTCTTTTTAAAAATATTTTCTATGTTTTTATTTCTACATCACTAAATTTGTACAGATATTCTTCTTCACTTACAGTTTGTACGTATCCATTTGACTAAGAAAATTGCTGAACAGAATTGCTGAATTTAGTCTGAAGAGCGGCCAGAGGCAGTTCAAGTGCTGCCAATAAAACTGGAAAACGCACTGTTTGGTGTGGTTTTATTTTCTTGGGTTATAAAATATATTTTTTAAACCTACATATCGCCCTTTTTATTCAAAGACGTTTACTCAAAGAAATAGATTTTCAGTAAACGTATTTTAAGTTTTTTTATTCTCAGCGTCCCAGCAAAAAAGTGCTTCCAAAAGAAGCTAATGAGAAAGGGAAAGTCCATCCTTGAATTCCATCCCTTCCACTTTCATACCAGAAGGCATTCTTTTAACATATGCATGTCATTGGGAGGAATGCTTTCCTTAGTCTTCCCTAGAAGTGCTTCTAGGACTTTTTTTAATGGAAGATTTCAATGGCATTAAATGGACTAGAATGGTTTTTGTGGTTTGGGGGTTAAAAAATTTCTGGAAAAATATCCCTTTTCTCGACATTCTAGACTAGTGATTTTGGTGTTGGAAATGAAAAGTGTTTGGGTTTTGTGGGGGTTTAAAAAATTACACGTAAAATATCCTTTTTCCCGATTTTCAAAGCATTTTGGTGTTGTAAGTAGTCAGTTGTTGGGTTTCATTGGGGGCTTAAAAAATCCCACGGAAAATATCTAAAACATATATTATAGTTATATATAATTTTTGTTCTTTAATTGAATTGAAATGCCATTTGAATGTCTTCTAGAAGGATTTTATAAAAATGACACGAGAAAAAATTTATTTATAAGGCTAAAAATAAGCACAGTTTAATATATAGAATGTCTTCTGGAAGCAGTGTCCGTAAGAATGCATGTCACATTTGCATCAAAAATTTTGCTGTGGTACTGAACTATTGAGCGACACATTTTCCTCTATCGCGAAAAGTAAATAAGATATCGTTATTATTCACACAATTAAAATAAATCTATGACAAGTATTTCTATGTACTTAACTAAGATATTGCATTTTTTGAGTTGTGACGTTATTGATAAAAACGAGCGATATGCATACATCTTTTTCCCGATTTTTTTTTTCTTATGTCCCGATTTATTTTTTGTAAAATCCCGCTTTTTTAAAAAAAAACCTGGCAGCCCTAGGCACAATTCAATCAAGATGGTGCTACAAATTTTCATGATTTGCATCACTGGGCTCACAACAATCCCCATGAAAAGCACAGATCATCATTTCAGAGGAAATTAGGATAATTGACCGTTTAGTCTTATTTTATGTACCTACATTTTTTTATGGGCAGGAATTATAGGAGGGCATCTTATTGGACCATACATTCTTCCACCCAGGCTTAACTCCACTCAATATTTGGAGTTTTTAATAAACCAGCTACCAGTTCTTCTGGAAAAAGGTTCCTCTGCTGCAGCGGATTGTTCAAGCAGATTTAAACCAAATATTTCCTGAACGATGGTCGGAATGCTCCAATTCCTTGGCCACCTAGATCTCCTGGTCTTACGCTAATAGACTTTTACTTTTGGGGAGCAATGAAGGAAATGGTCTACTCCAAAGAAGTAGGCAGTATAGAAGAGCTTAGTGAAAGATTTGATGTAGCCGCAGCCCATATAAGAGGCATTTTAGCTGAGCTTAATGTTGCTGCAACTTTAAAAAAGAGAGCTGAAGCATGCATTAATGCTGAGGAAAGCCATTTTGAGCATTTCTTAATATAATATCTTCCCAACTTGAGTTTGAACTTTAGTTTATAATTTAAATTGAAATAACTTTTTCATCATTTCTGTACATGTGAACTTAATTTTTTTTTTTTTGAAATAATAAAAAAGATATTATATCGTCGGTTGACAAGTAAAACTCACTAAGTGTAGTCAGACCTCTTTAGAGATATTGAGGTTTTAATGTTAAATTTTGAATAAAAAATCTATTATACATAAGATCGATGCGATTTTGCAGAGTAAGTTAAAAAATAGTTTCTTTATTATAATTGCTTTTAAATTTTCGGTCTAACTACAAAAGTTTACAAGACAATACAAACTAAAACCCTTAATGATTTTTACCTGCCGGAATCGAAAAAAAATTGAGAGATAATGAAGAACGAAAAAATTATAACTTTTTATTCTGATAACTTCATTTATAAAAAAATATATAATATATTAAGAAAAAGGAAAAAAAAGATATTCATCTTCTAAATCACTTTCATCATTGGAAGGTTCTGGTAAGCGCTCATGCTTTCCCATGTTAACTACTGGCAATTGCTTGTACCATGGAATCATTTCTTCTGGAATCAGTCTTGAATCGCAAAGCTTAACAAGATCAGCCTTTTTTGCCGATGAAATTGGTAGTAAATTATTGTAAGCTGACTTCAGTGTGGCGCTTTTCTTTGGACGACCTCTTCCAGCAACATTTACTTTCTTATAATCAGATGTATGATCGTATCTATAAAAAAAGATTGTCGGGAATTGTTTTTCGAATTTTAGGCATTTTATTTTAAGCCATGATACTTTGTCGCCAAATTCGTCTCGATTTCGATTTTTTATTGTGCTGTTTGCTAGTTCCTGTAAATTGTAGAAGTCGGAGAATTTTAGAAGATGAACTTGGTATTCGCTTTGGATTTTATGTTTTTTAATCGATCTAGCCGATTGAAAGATTCGAATCCAATCAGTTATTGTGTAGGCACTCTTAATTTTCTTAGCCGACTCTATTGCGGAATGCATCGAGTCACACTCCATGTGTGAATGTCCTGACTCTAAAAATTTAAGTTCAACTCTGTTCAAGTGGCTTAAATTTTGTACAGCGTACATTAAAACAGCTGCTACTTGTTGGTTTCTATTCTGACCACCACAAGTGTCACAGAATAGTGAAACATCTGTCACGGTTAACGGTAAAGTTTCGAGAAATTTCAATAAAATTGATCCTATTTCATTGCTCCCCCGCTTTCCATTCAATTCGTTCCAAGTGTAACAGTGGGCTATTTCTCCGCTTCCTACATAGATAGTCAAATTGTAAACGCATATTTTTCTGGAGTAATAAAACAATGACACACTGGAATAAGGCAATTGAAGGACACTTTGCAAATCAAAAGTGCATGTTATGAATGAAGGAACAGTTTTGCATCTGACCTTATCATTTTCTTTGGCTTCATTACACTGATTTTTTTTCATAAGATGCATTGTATATTCTTCTTCCAGTTCTTTTTTGTCTGCATTAGAAGCTTGGTCATATTTTGCACATGTTGCGCAAAGGTCTTTTTTTGGTTTAAAAAACGAATAGTTGTAATCATTACAGAATATTCTTCTATAAGTTTTTTCGCTGACAATTTCTGTAATGTTGCGCTTCGGGCAAAAATCATTACGATAAAGATCGTACATTTTCCAAATAGAAAAATTGCTATCTAGGTACAATTTCTTGGTGGACTTTCGTACGTAATGGGATTCCATTACTGGAAAGCTATCTATGTGGCTTTTTACCAAAGAAATTCCTGTTTCACTTGTTTTATTTCCGGGTACTTTTCGACCTCTTTTATCATTGCCAGTAAATGACCCAAATTTTGAACCTGAAATTGCATTGTTTATAGGTCCGTTTGAGATGCAAAGGGTCTTTTCAAAAAATTTTGCGCATACTCTTTGTCTGCCAGTGCTATTTTCTAAAAAATATGTTTTGGACACATTACGCGATTTTACACTGTTCACATCAATTCTTCTTCTTTTTGGTTGGTGACTTTCGACATGTTTTATTATAAAGTCTTTTTGCCTGTTATAGTCAGAAAATCCCCAGAACAATTTGCAAATTTCTTGCCTTTCCACCTCAGAGACATAATTTGTACATTTAAACTTACATTCAGAGCAGTCAATATGCTTTGGAGCTTTAGCAGGATGGTCCTTTTTTTTTTGTTGAATATGGAAGGCATTTACCTCGACGAAATTTAGCTACATTAACCTTCCAGGCTTCTGGGTAATTTTTTTTTTTGTCTCCTCAAAACCTTCTTATTGGTTTCGACAATGTAATCCGAAAAATCTGATATATCAGAATCTTCTTGGAAGTTTGGCTTGAAAGTTTGATCTTTGTTTGAATCTTCACTGAAATCTCCATCAGAACTGCAGTCGTAGTCGACAAGCCGAAAAGAGTTGTTTTGAATCTGCACATAATCACACTGATTTAGGAATTTTCTGTTTTAAGATTTATGCGGACAGAAATTTAAAAAGAATTTGCCACTCACATTAGATTCAATTGCTCCAGTCTCCTCATCATTATTCTTGTTCACATCACTTTGCTCCTCATCAGTAGGAGATATTTCTTGTTGAGTTAAAGCATTAACAAACTTTGTAGCTTCAGACACGCTATCAGGTTTATTATCAAACAAATCCTGTTGACCAAGAATTTATGTATGTATGTAGTAAATGAATTTAATTATAAGAATACCACCCTCAATTTTGTTTCACGACAACACCTACATTACAAAGATACATTATGTACTTACGTTGTTATCAGGGGTTTTATCACACCTTTGTTTGTTCATTGCCAATTCTGCTAAGTATCTACCTCTACTTGATCTATTCATAATTAATATTGTTTTTATTAATTTATAATTACACAAAAATTCAACTCACTTTAAGACACCGAGAGAAATGATCAATTTCTTTTTGTCATACCGTTGAAATTCAAATCAAAGCCTACTTTGATTTCAAATAATATCTTTTTTTTTAAACTTAAGTTCATTAACTGCGTCTTAGGTATAAAACATTGACAAGTAAAAATCATTAAGTACGTTTGTGAATTTTTCCTGCCGTAAGGATATACAAAATTGTAATTAATGAAAACAAAAAATCGAAAATTGGGGCATAGGATCGCTCAATGAACATAATGATTTTTGTAACCAATACAATACAACAAAAAAAAAATAATTTTGTGATATCAAGTCATTTTGGCTCAAATCTGCTCTTAGTGAGTTTTACCTGTCAACCGACGATATATGAAAAAATAAAGAGATATGCATTTCTTAATTATGGTTTTATGTCTAAAAAACATTATGTGAAGAGAAACGTTGCTGTTTCCGTGTAAGTTGGTAAGTGATTATTTAATGTATGTTTTAACAAAATAATTCATTCACTCTTATTCGTTGCTCTACGATAAAGTCTCATAATGAAATATTGTAGAGAATTGTTTGGAAATTAAAACTGCATAAAAAATATGTAACTTTTTTTGTAAAACGAGTGAAGAAAAGAAAATAAAAAACATATTTTTCATATTTAAGTTGCTATAAATATTCCATGATTAAAAGTAGCAAAAAGTTAAACAGATATTAGTTTACTAATTAAAAAGCTTTAAAAACCGTTTCAAAGAGGATTTTATCTGTAATAATTTTTAAGTTCTTGCATTGATGACACCTGTAAATACCATTTTTTGCTATACTTCCGCTTATATCTCGAAACAGGGGGAGATGGACCCCCCTGTCATAAAAAATTTGTATTGTCTTGACCCAAGGAATCAACCAGCTTCGGATTGAAACGTTAATCTGGGACACCCTGTATATAAAATGTAATAAAATCTTTTTATCAGAACAACAAAACATTTTAGTATTATTTATTAAAAATATGTTTTCAACAGAAAAGCCAACAAACCATTTTTCATGTTGAAATATTATGTATTTATATTGACAGATTGTTTTATCAAAGAAACTATTAAGACGCGATATTCCTGATAAAGGCTTATATCAAATTGAAGCATCTATTTATCAAATCAACAAAATGAAATTTTGTCAATCAGCCCAATTCTGAATGATTTTTCCCGAGGAATTGGAAAAGTAAGTTTTCATTTTTAAGATAGCAGATAAAGACAACACATTTTTTTTTGTTTACACTCATGGATATTGACGGTTGATGAACAATATGGCATTAAAAATTTCCAAAATGTTTTTGAACTTTAGCTTAAAAATGAAAACTCCCTTTTCCGATTCCCCGGAAATAATCTTTCAGAATTGGGCTGAATATGATTTCAACTTATTACCTTAAATCCAATTGACAAAAGCTATTGTTGACTGTATATTGACAAAATATTTATCAACAAAGCCTAGTATTTAGTCAATATCTTTGGTGTACTGGACTGACTTATGCTTGGTTTTCACTATGTCTTTTTCAGTGGTCAGTTGTTGTCAGTCAAATTGAAAATATCAACATATGGACATTTTTTCTAACTTTGGCGTTCTCGGAAAATTAAAAATGATTAAATGGAGCTATGCAGAAAATGTTTTAGAGTTTTAATAAGGTGATATTTAAGGTGACAAACTTTTGTGTTCTCATAAAAATGACATAGTGAAAACCAAGCATTACGCTTCCAGTGTTTGGTGAAAGATTACAAATTTAATTCCCACCAAATGGAGATTCTTATAGCTTTGACACATTGGCATAGGTAATCTTGGTTATCTTTTGTAGTTTAAAATATAACCATTGGGGATGACACACTCAATATTTTTCTTAACTAGTTTAAAAAAATAACGAAAAATATAGAAGCAATGGGCGAGCGAACACCACTATAATCGTAAAATTTCAGCATGTGTGCTTGAGAGAGAGCACAGTAGCTATCAACGAAAGTGTAGAAAGAAGAATATCAAAATCAGCTGTTAAAACTCGTTTAGCTGCGATAAATGACTTTCGGAAACTAGTTTTGACAAAACGAATTCTAAACATAGTTTATCAGAAAATTAAACTTGAAAAGCGATTTAAACAAGTTTAAGTCTGCCAATGTGTCACAGGTGTTAGGCTGTTTGAACGCGGCATTCTCCGAAGTGCTGCAAATTTTTATAAAAAAACTGGTTCATTCAAATACGAAAACAAATTCTTTACTCTATAAAACTGCGAAATGTCCAATAATTGAAAATTTTGTTGTAAATAATAAGATAAAATTATTTGAAAAATGCTCAACATTAATAATGCCAAATTTAATTCATTACTCGCTTATGACTATTTTGGAAAATACTCTTGTCTTTCTGAAATATATCGCTCTTTTCGAAATGGTATACTTTTTACGGACCACAAACTACTTTTATTTCACAAAATTTAGGTTTTTCAGTTTAGGTTTTTGTTATGTTTCCTCTCTATAGGGGCCATCAAACGATACTACATGTCCATCCGACCTGTCAAGACATCACACATGTAGTATCGTTCGTGTGCAAGAAATCAAGGCGGATGGACATGTCCGATGGAAGTCAACAATTTTTGACTTTTTGCTAGTTACGTCCGACATGTAGTTCCGTTTGCGTGCGCGGCCATCCAACTTAGTACATTTTGCCATTTGTTGAAAATTTTCAGAGAGAGCACATCTCGCGGCAAAACTTCCGAACGTAACAAATGTTATATTTTGACGCGAATTTTTTTATCTTTACCTAAAATTGTGATGGCTTAGAATATTTAAAGCAAAAAAAAAATAAAAATAAATGTTAAAAACAATTAATATTTTCAATTGATGTTAACTCTTCGGCAGCTAAAAAATAATGAAGTCTATCCGACGTCTATCCCGCCGAGGGAGATTGCACCGATGGTGCAGAGTCTAGGGGTATTAGATCGCGAATGGTGTCTCCTCAGGGCAGCCCACTCCCTGTTGTATACTAGTAGGTTAGGGCGGATAATGAGGATCTCTGTCCGTTCGGTCCGTATACTTCTCCCCAACTCGTGGGATTTTTTTTATGGAAAATAACAATGATTAAAAGGAAGGGTGCGCTGAGGTAACGAGTCCTGAAGCGGTGGAGTCCCAAAAGGATTTAATCGTGGAAGGGTGCCGGAAGCCGCAAGGTGACCTGCCGGGCCTGGATGACGATAAAACTCCGAAAGGAGTGGAATTGTCAGCCAGTCCCGTCGGAGCTGCAGCGATAGGGAATGATGCTGATTCCGAGGCAAAGCGACTCCGTGTTAGGGAGAAGCAGAAGCGGAGGAGGAAGCGAAAGAGGGCGGGTACAACCGCTGGGGAGAATGCTTTGGAGTCCCCCGTCAGTAAAATGGCGGACCAATTCCAAAGCATGTCATGCGATGAGTCCACCCCGGAGACGAACGAGCGGAAAAGATTCAGGGAGCAGCCTGGACCTTTCGGCGAAGTCGTTACAGGGACGACTCGAACCGGTGAGTCGGAAGGTGGACAGCTTACGGCTGTTAGCTCTTCGGCTAAGGATGGGGATGGGGAAGGTGGACATCCTGTAAAGGTTGATAGCCTTCCACATAAAGGAAGGACGTTGGGAGCTGGTGGACGACCCTCAAAAGTCGATAGCCAGGGCAAATCGCGGAGGGCTGATAGCCAGAAACCGAGCGGTAGTAAAACTTTGCCAAAACAAAGGGTTGCGGACGCGAAGTTGAAGGCTTTAGCTGGAGGAAAATCAAACCAGGTAGGGGTTATTGGAAGCTGCCGGACATTCTATGCTATGGTAGCAGAAAAAGACCTCTTAATGGGCATCGTAGATTGCTCCATCGATGGTCAGTTGGGAGAGTCTCAGTTAGCGGTCTTTAAATCCGCTCTCTTGGAGTCTCTCGACACCATCAATGAGAGTGATGGCGATGTAGGTATTGTGGGCAATGCAAACTTGGAGGATGGAATAATTGTACTTAAGTGCAAGAACCCATCATCCAAGGTATGGCAGTGCCGAAACGTGACAAAGCTCAATAACTTATGGGAAGGGGCTGAGTTGCGGATCGACCGACTGTACGCATTGAAGGACGTTAGAAGGATGCTCATCTTTGTTTACGGAACTTCTGAAAGCAAGGAGGTCATCCTTAGGAGGTTGCAGACCCAGAACCGGTGCGTTGCAGACACATCTAAATGGAGAGTTAGTAACGTAACGAAGTTCGGAGATGCAAAGAAAGGAGGCGTCAAGCTCACCGTGTGGTGCCGGACGGATGAGGTGGAGGCGATCAGGTTTCAGGAACCTTGGATTTTTCACAATAGAATTAAAGGTCTCTCAGAGCGAAAGGCCACGCTGTACCAACCAGTAACAGATGGCAGACGACGGACTTGTATCTTGGTGAGACATGGTATACTAGCGGTACATATGCCACACCTTTCTCTTGAAAACGATGGAAAGAGTGATGGTTGACTGTCTTGAGAGCACCTCGCTGAAGCAAAATCCTCTGAGTAGATGCCAACATGCATATAGAGCAGGTAGGTCTACGGAGAGTGCTCTTCACGAATTGGTAAGAGTGACTGAAAAGGAGGTTTTTTCAGGAGGCATTGCGATGGCCACATTTATGGACATCGAGGGTGCTTTCGACAAAATATGCTTTGGAAGGCTGCGGCAAGCCCTGACAGAACGCAATGTAAGCCCAATGATAGCAAATTGGGTGGACAATATGCTCAAACACAGGGCTGTCAACATGCAGAATGGTAGAGTAAAGACTAGAGGTAGAGTAAGTAGAGGATGTCCCCAGGGCGGGGTGTTATCGCCAACCCTGTGGAACATAACTGTGGACTCACTACTGGTTAGACTGGATGAATCGGACATACACACGATAGGGTATGCAGATGACATTGCGTTGGTGGTCCGCGGCAAGTTCATTGACACCATCTCTGACATCATGAAGGGAGCACTCCGAATGGTGGAGGAGTGGTGTCGAGAACAAGGCCTTACCGTAAACGCAGGCAAGTCAGACAATATTCTCTTTACTAGAAATAGGGTAGGCCTGAGGACAGAACCACTCAGACTTTTTGGAGCTGAAATCAACATGTCCACGAAAGTTAAATATCTAGGGGTAACCCTTGATAGCAAACTGAACTGGAACGAGCATGTAGAAGATAGGATTCAAAGAGCCAAGAGGGTTCTGTTCCAGTGCAGACGCGTTTGTGGCCTCAAATGGGGGCTAAGCCCAGAGGCTATGAAATGGGTTTACACTATGATGGTTAGACCTGTCATCACGTATGCTTCGGTGATTTGGTGGACAAAAGTCAGCCAGAAAACCATTAAGAAGAGACTGGACAGAGTCCAACGGCTGGCGTGTGTTGGAATAACAGGTGCAATACGCACCACTCCAACAAGCGCAATGGAGGTTCTGTAAGGTATGCTGCCGTTGGATTTAGAAATAAAGAAAACAGCGGCGCTGTCAGCCCTCAGGATGTTGCGAAATGCTACGTGGCATGGGGCAACGGCCCTGCATGGTCATATTCGCATCCTTGATTTTGTACAGAGAGATGTCAGGGAGGTGCTTATGCCTATGGACGGAAGGCAGAGAGTAAAAATAACAGAAAAATGTTATAAAACTCTTATAACGGATGGAGCCGTTTGTGAAGAAATCGCTTTTAGCGATATCAGTATATTCACAGACGGCTCTCTGATGAATGGCCGGGCCGGGGCAGGCGTGTACTCAAAAGAGTTAAACCTATCCTGTGTACTACGGTTGGGGAGGTTTGTGTCTGTATACCAGGCAGAAATGCTTGGCGTAGTGCATGCGCTGGACCACCTGATAGATGGCCGGATCAGTGGCAAGAAAATTGTCATCGCTCTCGACAATCAGTCTGTGATTAGGTGTATGCAACGGACAGACATCACTTCCAGGTTGGCCATAGAATGTCTTACAAAACTCAATAGGTGCGCCCAGACGAATGAGCTCACACTTATGTGGGTGAGAGGACACTCTGGCATAGAACAGAATGAAGAAGCTGATTCTTTAGCAAGAGAAGGATCAGCAGAAGAATTCTGTGGGCCAGAACCACGTATCGCCATAGGCGACAATATGGTGGCAGGCCTTATTAAACAATGGACGGACTCGGAACACAGTAAAAGGTGGGAAGAAGCTGTTAATTGCAGGCAATCAAAGGCGGCCGTGAAGTGGTCTCGTAGTGAGGCAGCAAAAGTTATCCGATACAATCGAAGGACTTTAAGCTGGCTTACTGCACTGGTCACAGGACACGGTCCCTTCATGTACCATCTCGGGAAGATGACTCTGACCGAGGACGATGCGTGTAGGTTATGCCTAGAGGAACCGGAAACAGCAGCACACATTCTGTGCCGGTGTCCGGCGCTGGCAAGCATAAGATTGACCACTCTGGGACGCCCATTTATTGGCGAAGCCGAGATTGGTCAACTAACCTATAAGGATATGCTTGAGGTGACAAAGGATGCTTACACAAGGAGCATGCTCACGTACGAGTACTCCGAGCAGTAGTACCCTTTGTCCAATGGGGGACGAAAAGGGACCCACTGTGGTCTGCTTCGGCAAATCCCCAACTTATTATATATTATATATCCGACGTCTATCCGACATGTGCAATGTGTGTGAGGGCAACGAAAAAAGTCCCGTTACTTTATCGAACTACATGTACGTCCGACATGTAGTATCGTTTGAGGGCCCCTTATGTCTGTTTATATTATAACTACCCAACTGGATAGCTCTAACGTCTTCACAAACACAACGAAACAAAATTTGGTTTTCAGCAATACATTCATACTTTCTGATGTTATGTTTTCTTTTAAACAAGGAAAGCTATGTTTGATTGTATATCTTGCTCTTTTACGGCCAAAAATATAATAAACTGGCAAAAAAAATAACAAACCAAACAAAATGAGACGTACAATCGAAAGGAAGTATACAAAAATTATGAATCAAATAACGCAATTCAACATTTTTTTCTTTTCAGAAAATTAAATAGGATTCCTGAAAAACATTTCGATTGTCTGGATTGACTACATTTGCAACTCAAACAACTGCTGCTGTCGTTGAAGCTATATTGCTGTTGTGAAGAAATGCATGCAAAACCCATGGATTTTATATAAATTGTGTTTGGCTTTGTGTTAATTTGTAAAGCAGTAATGTTGTAACCCGTAACCTCAAGGTAATTTATGCATTGAAAAAGTTAAATAAAAATGGATTAAGAAATTGTTTTTGTAATTTAAAATAAACGTCAGTTCTTATCTCTGGGCTACATGTGTGGCAGACAGAGATGCCAGATCACACAGATGAGCGTCTGTCCATATATCTAGTATTTTGGTAGAACAAATTTAACGTTCAATGAATGGAGAATTTTATCTGACTTTAACGTCAAGGTCGCTACGTATATACCATATATACGGAATATTTAATAGTTAGGTGTCTAGCTGGGTAGGGTAGTGTCCGACCAAAACCGGGATTTTGGCCGAAACCAAAAATGGTTATTAATATGAAAATAAAAGGTTTTTACAAATAAATTTTTGTTATTAAAAGGAAACAAAAATACCATTTCATTCATAGAAGAATTCATAGAAGAAGTTTATAATAATTAATTGAAGTTTAATATAATAATACAAGAAATATATTTTTATAGAACTACAAAACAATATATATTTTGTTAAAGGTTTATTATTATAAGAATAGAAATATTTCGTTTTCTTTTCCTTAATTCCACACACAAATAATTCGTTCGGAAGTTTAAAAAAAATTGATATTAATTGCAGTAGATATAATAAAATCGAAAATGATGGTATCGAATGCATAACATTAATCAAAAGGTTTTGCGTTTACACGATAAATAAAATTATAGACGAATTCAGTAAATATTTTGATTTAACCAAAGAGGGCCTCCATTAGTTACGTGAGGCGTTTAGAGGGGAGGGGGGTTAAGCTAAATCTCACTCACTCTCACGTCTCGCAAAAATGACGTATTTTTTTATCCGCAAGAAACAGTGTAGAATTATGAAATAACTGGTTAAATTGAGAAGAGAAACATCTCTACTAAATATGACCAAATTTTACACAATATTATTTATATTTTATATTTATATTAATAAATCCAATACAATGAAGCATATTAACATATTTACACAGAAAACATGCATTTTTAACAATCTCACGTGAGATTAGAGGGGTCGAGTCAAATCTCACGATATCTCGTGGGGGGATAAACAAATTGCAAAAATCACCTCACGTAATAAATGGACGCCCCCAAACTTATAGGAAATTGGACTGGGTTGTGAACCGGGTTTTTTTTGGGCTCTATGTGGTCACAGAATAAAGATATCGAATAATCCAAGATACCGTCACAGACGTAAACATAAGACGCAAGTCTTATTAGCGCAAGACGTAGTAGCGTTTTGATTAAAATTTAACTCTCTACGGCCAATTTTCTAAGGACGTAATTTTTGGTTCTTTCAAAAAAGTGGCTGGGTTGTGAACCATCTGAAAAATCCCAATAAAAGTCTGAAAATACGAATTAAAACACCCATCATTTTATAATTAGTAAAGATTTTATTTATTCAAAAGACTTCAAGAGGAAAAACAAGTTTTAATGACGCCACTTAGACTAAAAAAATCAAAATGAATGGAAGTGGTAAGTTTTTTTTTTAATTTTCTTAATCTTTATCCAAATCGGTGTCGCAATGTTTGCTTTCCCATGTTGGCGCACTTCAAGTGAACAGACCGGCCACATTTGCTGCCGAAACCGAATATTCTGCCATTTTATAATATTCGGCCGAAAGCGAATCCTCATCAGATGCTTTTGATGCTACTTTTGCCTTGGAACGCTTGGCTGGTGCTTGTTGTGCCTTCTTTGGTGATGCTTTTTCTGGCAGTTTTGACTTTTCTGCTGCTTAAGATTATCCATTTTGTCTGGAGACTTCAGCTCGCAGCTCTCCATTGCCTTTCGGCCACATTTCAATAGTTTCTTTGGGGTTGCTGCTTGTAGTAGTCCAATCTTATCCAGATAAGATCTGGTGATTCCTAACGATATTTGACAGTTCAAGTAGAAATCTACTACGAAAAACGGAACGATCATAACCCAGCCACCTTGGTTCACAACCCAGCCAAGACACTATTTTGAAAACATCAAAAACAACGGCACTTCCAATCATATTTCGGCATAACCAAATATTGGATCATAAAATAGAATCAAAACACTAAATAAAGATGCATTACTCTCACCTTTTTGGAATAACTTCACTCACTTGCATAGCACTTTGAAAAAAAAAAATCAAAAAAGTGTTTGCAACAAATTTTCAAACACGATGTCTGTACCTGCCGCAAGCAATACGTCTGTCCACTTCTGTGGTACTACAAAAACTGAAGCGCTGATTATAATAGACGGAACGGAACGGAGTCAAGTGTCATTGTGGCGGGACGAAACGGTTTCAAACGGAGTGGCGATTATAATAGCAACGAAAGAGGAGTTAAAATTTTTCTAAAATATATTTTATTACAAAACAAATTCCATCAATTCTTCTTTTCTTATTAGGTGTTCGCGTACTTTTCTGGTAAAAAAATGAAAAACGTCAAAAGTAATAAAATTGAGAGAGAATTAACTTCAACTTAAAAAAATAAACGAACGCTTTCTGGTAAAATAATGAAAAATGTCAAATACGTCTAAGAAAATCTAAAAAAAAAACTCAGCTGATGCACACACACAACTACCATTTGACAGTTTTCATCTTTTTACAAGATGAAATTCTTCTTGTAAAACTTTAAAAAACTTGAACGGAGAGAAAATGTGATTTCCTCTCTATTACCCAATTCTCTCAGTAAACGAACGCTGTTTAGGCACTTTCTAGTAAAAATTTTTGAAATATTTCGTTTGCATTCGACTACGCGAACAGACCTATTATTTTAAAACATGAATTCAATCAAATTTTATCAAAAATACGGAAAACAAAACAAATGCAGAATAAAATTAATAGTAGCATCTGTCAACATAAAGTTTTTTCTCAAAATGTTACGGAACGCAGCGGAAAAATCAAAAATCTATAGATCTCAACATTACGTGCCACTCCGTTCCGTCTTATTATAATTGAACTCATAAGAAACTCATACAATAGATTGTAAAGTGACATTTCTCAACATTCTATAACGTTCCGTTCATCTATTATAATCAGCCCTTGAGTGATGTCAAAAGACAAACTTGACAGTTGTAAGATTGGCGATATGTTAATAAGGGAAAAAAATAAGTAATGGTTCACTCAGTCTAGTTCACAACCCAACCCTTTTCCCTATATTTGAATTAAAGACTGATGCAAGAAACTTTTTCCAAAAGTTTCGGTTTCTCTTTCAGGGTTCGGCCATAGTGAGGCCGAATAGCCGAAACTGACAAAAAGGGCCAAAACTGGCCATAACCGAAACCGAGTCGGACACTAATTACAACCAATATATTTTATAATTATTTTTAGTTTAAGTTTTTGAAAAAAGCGCCCTCTGTGCTTACAAAACAATATGCAAATAATTGTAACATTTTATCATTTTGTTCAATAAATGATTGACATTTAAAAAAAAAGAAATTCAATTTGTATGCAAACATATGCGAACAAAATTTTTGGCAGTTCATCAAAGTGTTAGCACAATTTTTATTTTTTTATATGTGCTATACTTTCCATCGCTAATTTAAATAAAACCTAGATTTATGAAGCAACTAATTTTATTGCAAAATGATCTTCATATCTTCACAAAGGTTTTCCATAACAAAAGAAAATTTAAAGTTTACAACTTTAATCAGCGCACGATCGTAATGAAATCAATTTACATGTGCATCTAATATGAGTTATGAAAGTACGTCAGCTGAAAAGTTAAAAAATACTGCTGACTTTGATGTTTATCAAGATCTAGGTTCGTCGTATTGCATTATTTCATTCACGCAAATTTTTCTTACTTTGTCAACATTAATAAAGTGCAAAAAATGTGATAGTGATATATCTTTCACGAAAGGATCGATCAGAGGTTTGGGTTTCAAATTAAATGTTCGATGTGATTGTGGAGTTACCGAAATAAATTTTGTAAAACAATCAAGAATGCTTTTGAAATCAATCGCAGAATTGTGTTTGTTATTAGGATTATTGGGGTAGGATAAAACGCACTACAAAGTTTTTGTTCTTTGATGGATTTATGCCCTTTATTTTCTCAAAGTACTTATTATTTATCAGAGTTGGGCGTAGTTGATGTTTACAGCTTAGTGGAACATTTTTTTTTTTTGTACTAAATAAATAGTGCAAAAAAAAATTCTTGCACTAATAGTGGTACAGCACAGAAAGTTATCACTCAATTGAAAGAAAACAGGAACAGTTTACTTGTAGTATTGAGTATTGAAATATTACACAGAAATTCGTACATTTATATGCTATTCTCAGTAAAATATAAAAATATTAAGTAAAACAAGAAAAATAAGCTATGCTAACAATTATTTGCTGTAAGCAATTTAACTTTCATGAAACTATTATTTTAAATAACACCAATTTTATATAAACTGTCTATCTGATCCTAGCATGGTGATGCTCATTCAGAGCTGTTGTTGTTGTTTTGTTCGTAAACATATGTGACTAGAAGCTCGAAAAATAGTTTTTCTTAATTATAGATTTTTCTAATTCGACTCTAACTGAAACAGTTTTATAACCAGTCATATTTGAAATTTGAGTGGAAAAACTTTCAATTGCAGCTTTCATTTAGTGGCTGTTCAAATTGTGCACTATTTGAGTGTAGTGGAGATTTAGTAACTACCACTCAATTTATTTATAGTGCAACAATATAACACTACCACTAAAATCCCTAGTGGTTTACTAAGCTGGTAAAAAAATAGTGAAAAATAGAATTTATTTCAATATATTTTAGTGCTCTTGAAAGGCTGAGTGCACTCAACATTTAGTGCACTACGCCCAACTCTGTTATTTATGCTTAAAACATGTTAAAATTGTCGCAAAATCGGTTGCTGATACAGTCTTACAAAAAGCTGGAAAAGAAAAAAAAGAAAAAACAAAGGAAAATGGTTACCCAGAAGACCATTTGGCCGTGTCAGGTGACGGAAAATGGTCAAAACGAGGTTTCTCTTCTTGGGAAATATATATTCAAATAAAATTTTGGATTTATTTGTATCTTCAAAATATTGTAAGACTTGCGGGGTGAAAAAAAATTAATGACACCACAAGATTTCGAAAAATGGTACGAAGCGACTCATGCAGACCAATGTTGTCTTAACTACAAAGGTAGTAGTGGTGGAATAGAGGTTCAAGGTGTAATAGAAATGTTTCGAAATTCCTTATATTTGCACAATGCTAAAGGCCGCTTTACATTATCCTACTGTGTGTTTTTTGGCATGTCGTACCACATTTTATTTTTTGGTTTGTTTCTAATTTCATCACACATTCTATCCCACCAGATATAGATTTTACCATAAACTTACTTGAAATTTATAATTTAAGTGAGAAAATTTTAAACTCATAATGTATTTTGAAATGGAATAACAGAAGGAAGCAGTTTTACAGCTTATTGAACTTTGTAGAGGCTTTAAATCAGCGCTGGGCGCCCCATAGCTCACTGAGCGCTCTCTGAGCGTAACTTTTCACATGTACACAAAACTCACAACAGAGGAGAATGTAATTCAGTCATTCGCTGACTGTGGTGCTGTGGAGATCTATGACGGAAATTTTATGTACACTCTTAAAAACTATCTTTTACATCATAATTCTTATGCATATAATTTTTTTTATTTTATTAAGGTTTGATATCAATCATACATATTGCTTATTAAGATCCTTTGCAATATTTTTTTCATATTATTTGTATTCATTAATTTTTGATACTTAATTTTTTGAGGTTTTGATTATAATTTAAATGATTCGTATATATTAGGATTTAATAATATTACAAAAAAACACCTTAAAAAACAATATTGGACTCTGAATCGCAATGTGATTTCTTTTCTGCAGATAATCTTTCTTATAAACAGGGAAGACAATTATATGCAAATGCATATAATATATGCTTTTGCATATTTGGACGTTTTGTTAATAATTTTGCATATTTATAACGATTGTGCTTATTTGTGCATATTTTTACATATTTTTAACTTTTCGAACAGATTTTAGCTTGTAATCGGGCAAATTTTGATACTTCCTTCACATCTGGCAACATTGTAATTTCTTTGATATTATTTATATTTATAAAGATATATTATATTATATATGTATAAAAAATATTTTGTTTAAAAACTCACAGACAATGGATCCATACGCCGAAAGTCTCCTTCCGAACGAAGTCCCTTATTTTAAATGGTGCCCAACTACATCCTGCGATGTCGAGCGATCTTTCTCACAATACAAAACATTGTTGGCTGAAAATCGTAGAAAATTTCTTTTTGATAATATAAAAATGCATTTAATTGTTCAGTGTAATCGCTGAATGCAATACACTGTTTTTGCTATAAGCACCATATAAAATAATGGACTTCGTCCGGAAGGAGACTTTTGGCATTGGCTTCGAGCTACCAAACAAAATATTCATTAAATGATTAAAATAGAATTAAATTTTTACTTTATAATTAAAATTATAATTTATTTAAACTGAAATATTTACGCCTTGAAAGGACTATTGTTTTGTTTTTTTTTATGAACTATTGAATAAAATTTTGAATAATAAAACTCCGACTTCGACATTTCTCGTGCTTATTTGATGGCATATTTTGCCATTTTTTAGAGCATATTAGCATACTTATTTTAGATTTTTTCGTGCATATTTCTGTCTTCCCTGCTAATAAAGTAGAATGTGTAATTTGCCACTGCAGGCAAACTAATATAAGTTATTTACTTAGAAGAAAATGCTGGACAAAAATGACATAGAAAAAATAGTGAAAAATACCAATGAGTAAAAATAAAAAATAAACACATATTACAGTATGTGTGGAGGTATAAATATACAAACTTGCAAATCTAGATAATTGTGACAACTATTTCGCTCAGTGTGCGCTATTCGAGAGCGCACCAATACTAACAAGACAAAATAAAATGTGACTGTGTTAGAATGCCCAGCCCTGCTTTAAATGCATTAAAAACCGATTCATTACTCAAATTTTCACGTTTTAGTATAGTGTAAAGTATAAAAATGCGGTGCGACTCTGTGAGATAGTCTAAAAGCGAAAAATTAATTTCTTCATACAAAAATTAAAAATGACAGCATGATGAAATTCAATAATACTTTCTATCTCACATGTGGTAACACACAGTAGGACAATGTAAAGTGGCCTTTAGTACGCCTTTTACATTGGAAATGGTGACTCAAAGACTTTTACAAATCTAACAAAGTCTAAACCGTATGGTGATTTTGTAATACGAAAATTGGAGTGCGTGCCTCACGTTGGGAAGCGAATGTTTAGGAATTTGAAAGAAGTAAAAAAAGTATGACTGAAATAAAAAAATATCAAACACTCTAAAATATTTGTGTGTAAATATTACTAATAACTGCGTCCATTCTACAAATTTTATTCGAATATTAGTATATTAGATGCTCTACAAACAAGGCTGAACGATTTCGGTTTTCAATTTTTTAAACTCTACTAATAATTCGTACATTCTACTAATAATTCGTATGGTCAGCCTACGAATGAATTGTATCTACTAATTATTTTTCTTTCGTAAATAGTACGAAAGCATAAGTTAATACTACGAATGTAATAAAAGAAATTACGAAATTATTCTTACGAGAAATTTACAAATATTATTATTTATATGTACAGAATCATTCGTACAATGCACTAATACGAATTGTTTAATTTTTGTTTACGAATATCATTAGTATATAAAACAAATATATTCGTAGATACTACATCAGGCATTAGAAAATTTTTACGACTGAATTCGTAAAGATATCACAATAAAAATACTTTGTTTATTGTACGCATATTTGTAGAATGTACGAATATTTTGTTTACTAATATATTCGTAGAAATTTTACTAATAAATTTTTTGAGTGAAGGAATGAAGAAAAAAAATATAAAAAGAATTGGAGGCGCCTCCATGTAAGAAAAGTCGAGTAACCAAATCCGCTACTCAAGTCCCTCAAGTTATAAAAACGACCGATCTTACTATGAACATTATGAAAAAAATTTTGCTGTATTATGGTCTTGTCATTCAAAGGCATCCTGACAGCTTAGAAAATATGAAAAATGAAATCTGGTCCACATACTACCATATGATTTCGACAGATGCTGCACCTCAGCATGACAAGTGCAATATAGAATGGTGCAGACATCTACAGTCGCAAAAAAAAACAAGACTGAATTTAAACACAAGCCAGCATCAAGTACGTTTGTCAGGAATATGTGAAGCCAGTTTACGAGAAACTGAGCCAAAACGAACTTTTACGGCGATGTTTAGGTTCGAATATGCAAAATAATAACGAAGCCTAAAGGAAGTCGTCAAACTGGCATCTCATATTTTGCTGACAGTTCGATATTTTGTCCTTTAAGCATCCCTCCTAAATTCAAGTATCTATTTTTTTTTATAAACAAAAAAGCGCTCGAAAATGTATCTATTTTTTGAACTTTTTACTTCAACTTCCGCCATAATTAAAAAAAACCCGGGTGTCTTGCGTAGGGGGGGGGATGCTTAATATATGGTCTATGCTTTAAAATGTCATTTGAGTTTTTGTTTCCGATCCATCGAACAGTTTTGGATGTGTTTTTTCCAATACCATTTTCAGTGACCTCTATATAAATGCCAGAACTGTATTTTAAAAAAAATATTTTTATAAAGTATTTTGTATGTACAATAACCTGTATAAATTAAAAAAAATAATAACTTCTTATATATAAAAAAATTTTTTGAAAACAGCTCCTGTTTTTGGTTGTTACACGTACATTATACCTTAAGGGGGTCCTCTGGTAATCCGAAAAAAATTTTTCGATTTTTTTTCATATTTCTATTGCTCAGATACTCAAAAACATTTTCCCAAAAGGATTTTTCAAAATTCGAAATAGTTTAGGAGATACAGGCATTTTTGTGTAGGTATGTTTTCGTCAAAATAACGCATCAGCAAAGTTGTTTATTTGCCTGCAGTCATTAGTCGAAAATTCTGTGGAATTCTTCCAAAATATGTATTGATATTACAAAATATACACACACAGTATGTATACATGCAGTATGTATACATGCATGTTTTGATTTAGGGGTTGAAATGATTTTGAGCCCAGGTGTTCACATGAAAGAAGCAAACGAACGAGATTCAGTTTATTTTCGAACGCTGAAAGCTACGCGTGCGCGATAACTGCTGTTGTAAAATAAAAGAAAAATCGTTTTGTGTTTTTTTTTTTTGCTATGGATAAAAAAAGCCACCCAAACGCGCCGCGTAAGTACGCGTATCGAACAAAAAAGAGGCATTTCCGTGGAAACCAGCACTCCCAAGTAGAGGACACCGACTTTGCCAGCACATCGGCCAAAAAATTGAAGAAAACGCAAGACAATGAAGTCATCATCGAAAACAACCTCCAGTTCTGTTTCTTGCTGTTTCTATGCTGAATCTCGCGACGGAAAACGACTTCAACGCTCAGAGCTAAAAACGTACGCATCATCGAAAGAGGGTCGCACAGCCCGCAGAGCCCAAAAAGCCATGGAAAACTCGTTTTATGAGACGGAGGAAGGCACACTTTATGGGGCTGGAATTGCCGATTAATATTCGTAAGTATTGTATTAAAAAAATATGTGTTAATGTCATTTGTGTGCCTCAAAATTGAAGTCAAAACTTTAAACGCGTTTTTCTCGAAACCATGTTTTTCAAAACTTTGCGCACGATAACTCAAACAGTTTTTGACCGATTTTGATATATGAGGCATGAAACGACGCAGAATTTACGCCGCTATAGCCCCTACCTCAAACTTTTTTTCTACACTAGACTACAAAAAAAAATGTCGAAATTCGATTTTTCATTTTCAAAGTGGCGGCTCCCCCCCTAAAAAAATTTCAATTTTTGTTTCCGAGGTAGGGGCTATAGGGACATTCATTCTAAGTAACTGAATATTTTATTTTTTTTTTCAGACGATGTTTACTCTTGGAATCGTGCGCAATTTGGACCCACCTTTTTTCCGGAGAACCTCGTTACCAGGCCGAGAACTTTCTGAACGGTCCATAAATTCACTTTTTCAAAATTTTGTATTTTTTTCAATAAATTAAGCTACCCAAATCAAAAAACGGAACTAAAATATCTTTACTCGTTCTCTTTCCACAATATTTTGAAAAAAGGCTAAAATTTGGCATAGATTACCAGAGGACCCCCTTAAAATAAAAATAATTCTATCGCTTGAAATAATTAAAAAAAAACACAAAAAGTGTTTTAGCTTTATTTCCAGAAAAAAAAATAAATATTTATTTTACTTTTGTCCTCTTAGATTGATCAAATCCCACACTGTGCAACGTCTCTAACCAGAGCTAAGAAATTACGAATATATTAAATTAACACTTATTGGGGTTGTTTCAATGAAGTGGTAGATGAAAAGAATATTCAGTGTAGCTATCAAGATTGTAGCTATCAATTGCGACCGAAATTGAATACTTCTTGAAAGGAGTTCGAATTCATCGCCGTCGCGATTCTTACGCATGGTGGTCGATTAACTCAAACAAATACCCTCATTTGACATCGCTTCCCAAAACGTACCCTTCGCTACTTGCAGTATTGTTTATAGCGAGAGTCTTTTCCGAAGCTGGCTTAGTTTAAAATAAAATAAGCGAAATCGTCTGTTGGCTTCGAACGAAAAGTTTTTATTCACCATAATCTACCTCTACTTAGTTTTGGTTATTAATTTTAATGATTATACTAATTGAACGTTTTTCTAAGTTTTTACTTTATATACGAATTTATCATTAAAGTAAATAAATACTTAGAATGTAATCTAAGTTTTTTGGAATTTATTGCTTAATTGTTATTTACTCAACAAAGATTTATTTAAGAATTATTAAGATTTATTTAAGATTTATTTAATTTTAAGAAACTATCCGGCACTATACAGAATATTGAGTTACTATCCGGTATCCGGCCAAATATTAAATTTCCATTGCATATCTAATTGTTATTGCAACAAATTTGTTGCTGCGTCAAATGCCTTCTTGCAACAGTTTTTCAACAGTGAACAATTTTTTTGTACAATGTACAGTTTTGTGAGTATATTGAACACCCTGCAACAATTGCACATTAAAGGCTTTTGTTGGCTAGCGTTATAAAAATATCTTTATTTGTATTTTAAATAGTTAACACTCTTACCTCGGTGTAAGGAGGTGGTGGGTGGTGAAACGAATTGCAGCGACTGTATTGCGGTGGGGCGTAACACGATCCCGCCGAGTCACCTTCAGATTGTGTGTGATGCTCCGAAAAACCCCAACCGCAAAGTGTGCGTCTTTTCTTCCATAACGAGTAGGCACATAAAATTGCCAAAATAATGGCAACAACGACGCACCTGCAAAATACAATAAAACAAAATGGATCTCAAATGACAGACTTGCATGCGATTTCAGATATCAAAATAATTACTGCTGCTTATTGAATTTTTGAGAGGTAATGAAAAAACCCATTTCTTTGGTAAAAGTTAAAACTTATGATGTCTTTAGTTGCTTACAGCCGAGTTTAATTCAACTAAAACACGTAGCTATAGTCCAGTCCAAGCAAGCAACTAAATAAATGTAGCAAAATATTGCTCATCAAATTAATGTTCCACTTTTTACTACACGCTGCTTGCTGCTTCGCCAAAGGCGACTAAATAATACTAAACAGCTGGTAGGACTCAAATGAACATAGTGAACATATTTTTTGCCGCATCCGCAATTAAAAATTGAACCTTCTGCTATCTATAAGTTACTTCCAATCTATACATAATTAAAGTACAGGTGTGCTCATCACAAGCTTGACATTCAACCAGAGAATTGTTCGTGTTTAACAATCAATATTCGAGTGTCTTCTTTTGAGGATGGATTTTCATTACCACACATAACCTCACCCACTCCCCTCACCTCTACCAACATATAAATGCAGCAATATCTATCAGGTTAACTTACCAAAAGTACCAGTGACTGATGAAAAATAAGTTGAGCACGTGGTCTGATGCAGGGGGCAGTTGTCGTGGCCCACTTTGATAGGGAGGGCAACAGCCTTGTGTGCAGCATTCCCTTGGCAATGAACAAATATGTCCGCCTTCACAAAAGCGCCCAGATACCTGTTTAAGTAAATGTTGAAAAAATGTTAAACAAATAAAAAATTAATTTTAAACAAATTTCCATAATTATTACAGACAATTTGATATATTAGATTAATATTAAACAAAAGAGCCAAGTTAAATGACGCGTAATGAGTTTGTTAGACAAAACATGGTTTTTATGCCTTAAAATGTTGTAAATAGTTAATTTTTCATTTCAAATAAGCCAAACTGCATACAGCCCAAATCACTTAGAAAATTCGAAAGATTCTACGTTTGGCTAAATAGAAACTGAGTAAAAAGTTTGTTTCACCGTCGTGTGTTTTTCGCCATCAGTTTGAGGTTAGGATTTTTAAGCAAAAATGTGAGAACCGGTTACTTACTACTTATTTAGTTGGAGCTCATCTAAGAACGTGCGCCAGTCATTTCTGTCCCTAGCCAGTTGGAAACTCCAAGCTTCGGCAGGTTGTCTTTTTCTTGGTATTTCCAACGAAGATGCGGTCGTCCTCTGCTGCATTGATCGCATAGTCTTTCATGCGCTCAACATGACCTTGCCAGCGATGCCTATCAATTTTAATGCGCTTGACTATGTCGATGTCAGCGTACAGCTCGTAATGTTCATAATTTCACCATATTCGGCTCAGCGTCCAGGTTTGTGATGCATAAAGTAGGACGGGCGTGATGAGCGAGTTTTGTTCATCGAGAGACGGGTCTGGTTCGTAACTGCCTTCTCAGCACAAAGAAACACCTGTTGGCGTTTCGTTTTCACAACATCGAAGGACTGGGACTGTTTTCTTGTTGACATCAAGTATTTCGTCTTATCTGCATTCTCTGCAAGACTCATTCGACTTGACTCTCTTTCGTATCTGGAGAATGCTACACTGATTTCGCACGAATTATGACCAATGATATCGATGTCATCAGCATACGCAAGCAGCATAACACTCCTGTAGAATATTGTGCCACTATGTCTCAGATCAGCAGCTCGGATGATCTTCTCCATCGTTGAAAAAGTCGCACGATAAGGAATCACCTTTTCTGAAATCTTGTTTGACAACAAATGGCGGGGAGAGGTCCTTCCCGATTTTAGCTGCGCTGCTGGTGTTGCTCAGTGTCTCCCTGTAAAGTCGGATTAGTTTTGCAGGAGTACAAAATGAGTAGAGCATAGGTGATTCCTTGTTCGGCTGTCGAAGACACCTTTTTAGTCGACAAAAAGATGGTGGTGTCAATTTGTCTTTCTTGGGTGGGCTTCAATCTTTCACATAAAATGCTAGACAGGACCTAATATGCGATATTAAGAAGGCTTATCCCAAGGTAATTGGCACAAATAGTTGGATCGGTTTTCTTATGGATTGGGCAGAGCACACTGAGATTTGTGTGTTACCGTCTTTGTTATTTTAAAGTCAAGCTATAGCTGTCGGAACTTCATCATGGTCGGACAGCGAAACCTCAAGGCTGTCATCCGTAATTGGGGTTCCCGGAATATCATCTATATCGGCGGGATTGTTGTCAGAGTCGCCATTTAGAAGCTAAGAGAAGGGTCCCCTTCATAAAGTCAGTGTACTCTGGATATCTATCACTAAATTATAACCATGTTTTATGCTGCGGCGAAGTCAATCAGCCTCATTCCGTTATCGGATGTGTTGTCGTGGAGGCTAAGCTTTCCGACTGTTGGGCCAAATATATTTTCTTTGCCCACCTCAGCGTTAAAGTTACCAAGCACAATTTCAACGTCGTGAAGGGAGCAGCGCTCGTATAAAGTTTCTTTGGTCTTATCGCCCTTGTCTTCTGTCGGAGTACGAGCACATATTAGGCTTATGTTAAAGAACTCAGCTTTGATGCGAATTATGGCAAGCTGCTAGTTCACAGGTGGGAGTCTCAGGACGTGATGCCGTAGTCTCTTGCAAACTAAAAATTCGCATCCAAACTCGTGTTTTTCTATATGGCCGTTGTAGTAGATATCACAGGGTGGATACCGAATGCAACCCTGTCCCTTCCATCGAATTTATTGGGATAGTCGTTACTAAGAGAAACGGTTATTTTTTTAATAATTTGACTACATCTTTAAAACATGGACCGCCACTATTTGTCTTTGAAATTTTTATGTTGAAATGCTAAGAATTTTAACAGAAGAGAGCCGAAAAATCCTAAATAAGACGCTCTCCATACATTATATATAAATAGTATATAATCATCTTTTAATGTCCGCAAATGAAGAAAAACAAAAATTGTTTCACCAAACAGTGCTCCAGTTCACTTGGCTCGCAAAACGATTGCTTATACTAGTGTTGGGCAAAACCAGCACTTTTACACCGTGCGACAGGGTGAGCTAACTGAATGATAAACGTGCACGGAATAACGCAAAAACTTCATATAAAGAAACTTGAAAAACAGAAGGTGGTCAGTGAATCCGCCATTATAAATTAAGAACTACGGAAAGCACGTGAATGAAAGTTGGCTTGCTGATTCTTCGGGCTGTCATGAACCTTCTCATATTAAATTTATTTCAATAAAACGCACGGCTCTCATTCATTTGTAAATTCAAGTCCACAGTTCGTCGTTCAGACAACCTCTTTTTTATAATTCCCAGTATAAGCCCCCAGTGAAAATCTTACAATTCGATCTAATCAATGTTTGTCCCGAAAATCGATCTATAACTCAATTTCGCTTATATGCAAAGTAAAGTATCCCTGTAGTATCCAGGACTTATTAAAAAATTGAAAAACAGAAAAAGCAAAGCAACTTTATGTCACCATAACAATTAGTGTAGAAAGGTGATTCATATAAAATAATTATACCATTTTTTAATTATTAAACAAACACAAATATTTTTATATTTTGCATTTGAAGATAAAACAAAATATGTTAACTTTGGTAATTGGACCATTACTTTTTGTTATCTTCATTAACGACGTTTCTAAATGCTTTCTTAATGCTCAATTTTTACTTTACGCGGATGATCTTAAGGTTTTCCTTAAAGTTAAAAGTGATTGCGATGCTTCTCGTCTCCAGTCTGATCTTGATAATGTCTTTTCCTGGTTTAAACAAAACAAATTATCTCTTAACCTCGGAAAATGTTATGTTGTCTCTTATTACAAGCTCCACTCACCAACTATTTTTGATTATAATTTTGATAACACTAAGTTAGCCAGATTATCAGAAATTCGTGACCTTGGAGTAATTTTTGATTCTAGCTTAACTTTTAGCTCTCACTTAAATAGAATTATCCCCAAAGCATATTCACTTTTAGCGTTTCTTAGGCGAAACAGTGTTGGGTTTGTTGACCCTTACACACTAAAAACATTATAGTCTTCCCTTGTTAGATCTAGCCTTGAATACGCCTCATTTATTTGGAGTCCTTTTTACTCGATACATATTGCTAGACTGGAAAAAGTTCAAAAAAGATTTTTAAAATTTGTGCTCTTTTAGTTTTCCTGAACCTCTTCCCTCATATAGGACACGTCGGTTGCTTATTGGTCTATCATCTCTCGAAGATAGAAGCCTTCTGCATTGTATCATGTTTATTTATGATCTGATAAATGGAAATGTTATTTGTGAAAACTTACTTAAATTAATATCGTTTAATATTCCGCAAAAGTCGTTACGGAGCTCGAATTATTTTACATTAGCTGTCATAGAACTAATTATGCCACTAATTAGCCAATTAATAGAGCTCTTATAGCTTTAAACAGTATCTATAATAATAACTTACTCGATTTTTCTATGCCCAAAGTTGCTTTTAAAACCACTATTACATTGTTGTTAAATAGAAACTAGTTTTAATATTTATTTTTATTACTTTTAAATTATGTTTGCTTAGTCTGTAAGGATATTATCCATAGACGTTAACAAATAAATAAATAACTTTAAGATTTTATTTTATTTTTATTGCAGACGAAGTAGCGGGTATTTGGTAGTAGATTTATAAATAAATTAACAGTAATTTTTAAATACATAAATTAAAAAATGAGGGCTTAGAACCGAGAGCCCTTGTAAGGGAAGGTTGCCAAAAGTTGCCAAACCTAAAAATGTTCAAAATATTAAGTAAATATAATAAACTTTAAGTAATTATCAAAAGTAAATACAGGAACATACAGGGAGGGATCAAATTCCACCTGGAATATGGCAAAAATTACCGTTTTTGGTAATTTGAGCGGATCCTCAAACAAAAACATATTAATATGGGTAAAATAATTTTTGGTGAACTAAGAACTTCCTACATTGTCGTTTAAAAAAGTGTTCTACCGTTTCTGTGAAGTACTTCGTTTAGGAGTTATGTCATTAAAAAAAGACACAGTTTCGATATCGTAAGCATAAACGTGGAATTCCTTTTTATACAGCAATGAAGAAAACTTCTGGTTTTTTTTTATATACATTTTTTAAAACTATTTTAAAGCATTTAATCTTCTAAATAAAGTTATTTAAAAACAATTTTTTTTAGACTAATTTTTCGTTTGATATTTTTAATGGTGAATTTGTTGTTCTTGTTCATTTTTATGTATGCTTAACTTAAAAGTTGTTCAAAGTTATGTTTAATAACTCTCGAGAAGAGTGGGTAATAGCAAACCGTTCACCTCACAATGTCATTGAGATCTTTAATGATGGATCAAAACTAGATGGCAAAGTAAATCTACTCAGAAGCATTAAGCATTAATTTAGCCTTCAGGCTTCCTGACCATGCAGTGTATTTCAAGCTGAAATCGCTGCTATACATGAAGCGTTAACTTTGCTTCAGGTGAATGAGATATCTTCCATGGATATTTGCATCCTATCTGATAGTCAAGCCGCTTTGAAAGCCCTAAAAACTGTTGAAATAACATCTCAAACAGTTTTTAACTGCCGCAGATCTTAACGAGATGGCAGAGCAGCTCAAGTCCTTCTATACTGGATTCCCGGACATACGGATTTTATAGGTAACTGCAAAGCAGATGAACTCGCTCGTACAGATACAACCAAACAACTATCTATAGATAAGGCAACCATTGGTATTCATCTCACCACATGTAAACTCCTTACACATTAGTTATCTGGTATCACAACCAACAACAGATGGTCAGCAGGTAACACGTGTTATATAACGCGGCAAATCTGGCCCAAACTCAACCCTAAGCGTTCAAAAGAACTCATTTCTCTCAGAAGAGGCCATATCAGCACCATGGTAGGGATCCTTACAGGGCACTGCCTTATTGACAGGCACGCTCAAAGATTGAACATACCCGACAACGACTTCTGCATAAGCTGTAGAGATGAGGAGGGGGAAGAATCTACAGTACATTTTCTCTGCACTTGCTCAGCGCTGGCTTAAAAACGCTTCCTCCACTTAGGTAACTGGTTCTTCAATGACCGTGACGAACTCTTGGAATCTTCGGTTTACCGATTTCTAGGCTTGGTAAACAACTCGAACTGGTTTCACTGGAGATAGGAAAAATTAACCCTTGACATCACAATAGGCTTCATTGGCCTATGTGTGCCTCGTTTGAAACAGCCAGACTAACCTATGTTTAATAAATGGAAATAAATATTTCAGAAACATATGAGTTTTTTTCTTCCTTTAGTAATGAGCATGTATACATATGTGTGCTGCCTTACCACCGCATAAATAAAACACATAAATAACACACACAAATCACACACATACATTTGAAAATACACTTTACTTTATTTCACAAAATAATTAAAAAATTTATTTTCATTATTGTCAATTTTTTATAATCAAAAAATTGTTCAGTAATAATTCATTCAAAAATTATTTTCTCAGTTTAAATAGTCATTAAAATTAAAATCATTATAAAATAAAAAAGTTTGAAATAAATAAAAACTGACCATCATATCACCCCTCTACAACTGGCGATCCTGCGACCGAACCACCGCACACCACAAACACCGAAATCAATTTAACTGAAATAGCAGCCAACACAAAGCAACGACAAACAAACGTTCCTCCACCAAAAATCTCGAAAGTCCAAGAGCAGACGCAACTCCAAAAAAAAAACTGCTACAAACAAATTTACAATCAGCAGTAGTACTACAATAAAAACATAATAAAATGTTCAATGTATTTTAAAATTTTTATAAAATTTTAAAGTTTGCACTACAACTTGAGAAGATTTAATCGCAATAGCTCTCAAAGACGTAGATCACCTTCTAGAAGTTTTTCAAGGCAACGTCCTGCCAACTGGGTTTGTACATACCATTGTAAATTCGGCAAAGCAGCTAGAAAATGCGTCCTGCCAACTGGGTTTGTACATACCATTGTAAATTCGGCAAAGCAGCTAGAAAATCCGTCTATTCATATACGATACAGACAACAAAATTAACTTTCTGATCGACAGCGGAGCAGAAATTTCAGTGCTCCCAGTAGTCAAATTCAAGGCACACAAAAAGAATTCTGACTTGCTCTTGACAGCAGCAAATGGTAGCACAATTTCGACTTACGGAAAGAAACTACTCAATGTTAACTTAAAACTCAGACGCGAATTTCCATTCACTTTCATTTTGACATTACAAGACCCATAATAGGAGCAGATTTCCTTACGAAATATGGACTCTTGATAAATCTGAAACATAAAAACTTATTGATCCACTTACAAAACTATCAGTTAACGCAATCACAGCATTCACCGAAACATCAATACCTAAATTAATCACAATAGACAACAAATACACAACATTACTCAAAAACTTTCCATCACTCACAGCAGAACCCGATTACAGCAAACCAATTAAACACTCAACAGAACATCACTACAGAAGGACAGTTACCATTTTCTAAACCACGACGTTTGGACTTAACCAAATCAAAAATTGCAAAACAAAAGTTCGGCTCCCTAATCAAATCAGGTATATGTCGTCAGTCAGACTCCATGTTAGCATCACTATTACATCTCGTTCCCAAAAAAGATGTTAACGACTGGAGATCCTGTGTCGACTATCGAAGATTAAACGCTATTACAGTCCCTGACCAATACCAAATACCACACATTCACGACTTTTCTATAGACTTACACAACAAGAACATATTTTCAAAATTAGACTTAGTACGAGCATACCACCAAATTCCAATGGCCTCTAAAGACATTCATAAGACAACTTTCAGAATGTTTGAATTCCTCAGAATGCCATTCGGCTTAAGAAATGCAGCGCAAACATTTCAAAGACTTATCAACGAGGTTCTGAAAGAATTAGACTTTGTATTCGTTTACCTAGACGATATTTTAGTAGCCAGCGACTCCGAAGAAGAACACTTAAAACATCTAAATTTAGTATTCGAACGACTGGACAAATTTGGACTAAACATAAAACCAAACAAATGTATTTTCGGAGTAAGCACTAACAATTTCTTAAGCTACAACATTTCAAAACAAAGCATCCAACCATCTCCCGATAGAATTCAATGCATAATTAACTACTATAAACCTGAAACAGTTAAACAAATGCAGAAATTCATCGGGATGATAAATTATTACCATAGGTACATAGACTTACACACATTTACGACATGGTAACAACAGCATCAAAAACAAAAGATAAACATTTAAATTGGACAGATGACACCAAAGAAGCATTCACAACGATAAAAGAAAATTTTATTAAGGAAGTGCTAATTAATCATTTTAATAGCAAAGCATAACTTTCCATCACTGTAGATGCATCTTACACTGCTATCGGAGCAGTCTTACAACAAGAGTTCAATAATCAAACAGAAGCACTAGCTTTCTTTTCAAAGAAATTAGTGCCATCCGAAAAGAAATACAGCACGTTCGATCGCGAATTTCTGGAAATTTATCTCACTATAAAACATTTTGCACACTACTTAGAAGGACGAACTTTCACAATCTACACAGACCACAAGCCACTTACTACAGCATTACACTCAGAAACAGAAAGAATCCCAAGACAAACACGGTACCTTGAATTCATTGCACACTTTTCTAACGTCATCAAATACATCAAAGTCTCAGACAACGTCGTAGCAAACGCTTCACGAGCTGAAATCGGAGCTTTCACGACTTCAGATATTAATCTCAGAACATTACACAAAGAACAAGCAACAGATTCAGAATTACAAGAAATATTATCCACACATACTTAAATTCGAACAAATACACATTCCACTGCTCAACATCAAGAATTGGTGCAAACAAACAGACACTAAGCCACGTCCATACATTCCACAAACATTTTACGGAAACAAATATTTGAACAATTACACAAGATCTCACACCCAGATACAAGAGCTACCCGACGACTTATATAGCACACATCCATACTTCTGGACCAAAATGAACATACAAATTAACAAATGATCACAGGAATGCGTTAGATGCCAAAAACCGAAAATACATAGACACACAAACACAACACCACACAAAATAGACATTCCACACTGTCGCTTTGAGCATGTCCACGTCGATCTTGTTGGTGCACTACCGATATAAAACAATTATAGATACCTACTTACCTTAGTCGACCGAAACACACGTTGGCCCGAAGCGTATCCTCGTAAAGATACTAACGGCAACACTATCGTAGACATACTACAAAGAGAATACATATCACGTTTTGGAGTTCCTCTGGAAATTACTTCTGATCGAGGTCCTCAATTCACATCGACAACCTTCAGAAATTGTGTTAAAAGTTTAGGAAGCAAACACATAACAACTACCGCTTATCATCCACAAACGGAATCGTAGAACGTTTCCACTGTCAGTTAAAAACTTCCATACTAGCTAGTAATAACCAAACAAACTGGTACTCAGAGTTACCAATAATTCTTCTAGGGCTCCGATCCACAGTCAAAGAAGATATTAAGGCTTCCCCAGCAGAAATGGTTTTTGGTCAAACACTCAAATTTCCACAACAATAAGTAATTCAGAATAATCAGATTTTCAATTCGTCGGACACCTTGTCCAAACTTAAAGAAGTCGTCAATACCAATCATTCAAATATTTCACATCACAACACTAGGTTTCAACAATATATCATACATGGGCACACTGCAGTAAATATTTAATGCATTTCTAGCAGCATTAATCAGTAAACTTTTACTGATAATGAAATGTAGTTTGCATTGCCAGTAAATTTTTACTGATTACTGGAAAAAATTGCAGAAAAAAAAATAATTTTTACTGATTACTGGAAAAAAATTGCAGTAAAAATATATTGTTACTGATTACTGGAAAAAAATTCAGTAAAAATTTATTTTGCAGTAAACTGATTACTGCAAAAAAATTTCAGTAAAAGTTTATTTTTATACATGAAATAATTGCAGTAATAAAAAATTTTCACTGATTACTTAAAAGAAATGAAGTAAAATTAAGTTTTTACTGGTTGCTGAAAAAACGGCACTCATATGAAATTGACTGATAGCTATTAAAGTTTCTTATTTATTGACACTTGCAATATGACACTAAAAATTTTTGAATTAGTTATTACGATAGCACTCGTAAAACTATGACTCAATATAAGAATTCACCTGCTTTATTCTTTGATTTGAGAATAATGAACAAGCACAGAGAAATGAACAAGCATAGACAAATTCTCTCTGCATCTTCATATAGTTTCTCTGTTCGTATTGCATAAAATATTATGTGATACAGTTATGAGGTGATGATTTTGTAATACTTTATTTTCTTGTTCACTGAGAAAAAGAAGATCAGTTATAAGCCACAGCAACCACAGACGGTTTTTGTGTTTTTTCCATGCGTTTTTTATGTGGCTGCATTGATCAGTCAGTGAATCAGAGCGTTCAGTTTTTTAGTAATCAGTCAAAAATTATTTTAACTACCGTTTTTTCAGCAATCAGTAAAAACTTAATTTCGCTTTATTTCTTTTAAGTAATTAGAGAAAATTTTATTGACGTAGAATTACGTCTTATAGCGCGGTTTGTATGGGGGTTACAGGGATGCTACACAGGCCAGTATACTGGCTCTGTAGTTCGAAAAACTCAATACATTCATACTATTTTACAAATACACTCACACTGGATTCAGTTTCATGCCACTTTCATTGCTACTGGCAACGAAATTTCAGAGCCAGTGGATTTTGACAGCAGCGGATGTCAAAAATGGGGATATCAGTGTTGTTTTTAATTACTTTTGGTGGGTTTATTTCGGGTTTTCGTTGATTTCGTACAGAAAGCAACACTGATAGCTTGTTTACAATTAAAAGCAAACAAAAGAACAAGTAAAGCACACCCAAACTGCAATAGCAGCGAGTACCTTCGCATTCGATGGAATTTTTTAATGAACTTTCACGTGCATGTGTAGCACCTCTTGCTACTAGCATGAAAGTTCGAAATTTTTCGAATCATTCGAACAGTACACGTATTCTTTCGCACTTTCACTGTCACAGGCCTGTGAAACCGGCCTGTCATATTCACGAATTTTTTCAAAGTGATATTTGACACTTTGGGGTATACCTACAGCCTTTAATATTTATCGTACAAAGAAAAAAAATGCCAAACTATCAGTTTTAGTGGGAATAAAGCGAATATCTAATAAAATAGCAAAATCTAAGAAGACAAAAATTTCATTGTATATTCGTATGAGACATGCACAAGCTGCTTCAGTAGCTGCTTATGTTGTTTTTATGGTTGTTGTTGTTGTTGTGTGTTCGTTTGGTTCGTAATTATGTCGTTCCTTGTTGTGCTGCTTTTGTTCTTGTTGTTGTTGTTTTTATTAATATGTATGTAAAACATATATGTAAAACATACATATATATAGGGTTTTCACAAGCTGTCGTATTGTTGTATTGTCGTATTTTTTCACAACAGTTGTATAGTTTTTGTTGTTGCCTTCCACATAAAACTAGTTTACGACAATACAATCGCATCTGGTATGTATACTGTTTGTCGTATTTCATCAGTGCTGTTCTTTCTTGTTACGAATTTGTTATTACCGTGCACATTTCATAAGTAACATCACTATCATAACAGTTTTTCTTTTTATTTTGCCAGGCAAATAGGTTTGTAGAAGAAATTGAAAGTTTTGACGTGGCTTTCTGATTCATAACAAGATGAAGTCCTTACTTTACACACAAAGCTCTTATTATTTCATTCTTTTCGTTTTGTTTAGACATTTAAAAAAATTTACTTTCTCCAGTCATTTGTCTGTTTCTTCAGTCAGCTGTATAAATACGACATACAACCAAATAAACCCTTAGGGTATGTTCACAGTTGTTGTATTTTTTATTGAAAACGCAATACGACATACAACAATATGACAGCTTGTGAAAACCCTAATAAATACACATCAGTTGCTTTCATTTTTTTCGTTTCCCAGATAGCCAATCGGCTCGGTTGAAAACGGTGTGCACTTTTAAAAGCACTGAAGCGGACCGTTTCGTAGTCAGAAAACTATGCATTGTGTGTTTCATATAAGCGTACCATTTATTAAGTTGTATATTAATGTTGATTTTCTATGATTTAAATACAAATTCTAATTGTTTATAGCTTTAATCATTCTTGATTTTAAATACAAATTCTAGCTGTTTGATACTTTAAAATCGTTTATTGAGCTTAAGGTCAGGTTAGAACAATTAATTGGTGTAACGAATTTTTTCCAAAGTAGCAACAACATTTTCAATATGAAAAGGAAAACATCACTAGCTGGTTAATTAGTTAGCTGATTGATTAACTAGTTAGAATTAGAATTAACAAAAATACCACGCGTTTTACAAATTCCATATGTATTTAGAATTGCCACGAAAATCTCATTCGCATTAAAAAATATCACAATAAGTCTTATATGCACAAACAATTTAAAAAATATTTAGAAATACCACAAAGAAATGTTGTTTACTAAAAAAGAAAAAAAAATTAAGAAGAATATTACCAAACTCCCACGGAAATTAAAAAAATACCCATTGAATTCCCACGCCAATTAAAAAATATAAATATTAAATAAATTAAAAATTCTAATAGGAATTCCCAAAAACAAAAATTCATAAGGGCAATTAATGGATTTGAATGGAGTGTGAACACTCATCAAATCGTTGGTCAAATCGTTTGATGAAAATGAAAATTTTTAAATTTTTCTGCTGATTTGACGAACGATTTAAATAGTGTGAACACTCGTCAAATTGTGTAGTACGATTTTGTCAGTTCAAAAATGTTTTCAACCTGCTCACATTGCGGCAAAAGAGGGAGCGGAAGAAAATAATAACAAAATAATAATAAATAACTGTTGCAAATAATTTATAATAACTTATAAAATAATTTCTTCTTCTTCCAATACGATTTTAATAACAAGTGGTATTCAAATATTTCCGTCATCGCGATGTGCCTACTTCGGTGTTCAAGATAAAATTAAATTTGACGAAAAATTTGATTAGTCTGAACACTTCTGTGGTCAAACAATCTGGCAAATGATTTGATTAGCGATTTGAAATGTGAACAGCCCTATTGTTGTTTTGGTTCTGCATGCGCTGCAAAGGGCCGTTCTTCACTCGGCAATTCTATGAGCAATAATTGATTTCGCCGCAAGTAGTTTGTTGACTACTCGGGTTTAAAGAGGACTTTCGTAATTATGCAGGCAAATAATCGACAAACTGCTTGCGGCAAAGTCAATTATTGCCGAGTGAAAAGCGAGACAAAGATATCTTGCTACCAGAGCAAGAGAAATATTTCTCTCGGAGCAATAATTGCTTTCGCCGCAAGTTCGAGAATTTTCGTGTGTAACGAGTGAAAAGCGGTGGACGGTTCGGTTCATCCCCTCTAACGCTGCTCAACCGCTGTGATCTTGCTGTTCTCTGTGCGTCGTTGTTTTAGATTTGCTTGGCAATTGTTTTTGGTTCAGTTAGCTGAAATTTTTTTAGATGTTCTTAATTTTTACTCAACATGAACATCTGATTTTGACTACTAGCTCGCTTATCTCTGCTTTCTACTTCATTCCTCTCCGAGTCGGCCCTACCTGGTTATTCTTCCATGAGTTGGAGTACGAATAAAACGAATGTTTATTTTCAGCAAGATAAATACAATAGAGAATACAGATGAGTGTGGCTACAGAGGCATTATGTATGAATACTACTACGCAAATTTGCGCATGCGATACTAAGAATGCGTTGTGCCTTAAAAACTCCATTTATTTTTTAAATACCATAAAAAGTTCGAATTATTTATATTATGCATTATATTTTTTCCATATTAAACATTTATTTCTTAACTAAAGTTTTAATTTTAAATTACTTTTAAAATATACATATGTATATGTATATGCTCTTTCTCTACAGGAAAAATAAATAAATCATATTATTATTTTCTATACATATATATATTTTCATTAATTCACTTTGAATTACATTTAGTTTTAACCAACAAAACAAATGAACAAGAACAACAAATTCATCACCAAAAATATCAAACGAAAACTTTTTATAAAACAAAACAAATTTTTACATGAATTTAATTGTGAGCTTTTTAGATCGGTTAAGTTTGAAGAAGGACAACAACAAGTTTGTTTTTGAATAATTTTTATTTAGTAGATGAAATGCTTTAAAATAGTTTTGAAAAATATAAAAAAATCAGAATTTTTCTCTATTAGTGTATAAAAAGGAATTCTATGTCTAACTTACGATACTATCGAAACTGTGTCTTTTTTTACTGCAATTATTTCATGTAATAAGTAAAAATTTATTTTCACTGCAATTTTTTTCAGTAATCAGTAAAAATAAATTTGTACTGCAATTTTTTTCAGTAATCAGTAAAAACAATTTTTTACTGTAATTGTTTTCAGTAATCAGTAAAAATTTATTTTTACTGTAATTTTTTTGCAGTAATTAGTAAAAGTTTATTTTTACTGAAATTTTTTCCAGCAAGCAGTAAAAATTTATTTTCACTGCAAATTTTTTTTTTCAGTAATCAGTAAAAATAAATTTTTACTGCAATTTTTTCCAGTAATCAGTAAAAATTTACTGGTAATGCAAATTGAATTTCATTATCAGTAAAAATTTATTTTTACTGCAATTTTACTGGTACAGCAAAGTGCCATCTATTCAATATATACCTCAAGCACTCAAGACTTGCAACTTTGTTTTCGTCCGCAATGACACAATCCGTAAATCACTCCAAGAACCATACGAAGGACTATTAAGATTCATAGAAAGAACACCAAAATATTGCACAAATTGTAAAAACAACACCAACATAACAGTTCACATAGACAGACTTAAACAAGCTTCGTTAGACACAGAAACAACACAAACACTCTTATCAAAACACAGTAAAAATAAGAAAGTATATTTTAACCTTTTGGCTAACAAAACACCTTTTTCCGTAAGGGGGAATAATGTGGTGCCTTACCACCACATAAATAACGCACTCAAATCACACACACATAAGAAAATACACTTTACTTTAATTTACAAAATAGTTCAAACATTTATTTTCATTATTGTCGATTTCTTATAATCAAAAAATTGTTCAATGATAATTCATTAAAAAATTATTTTCTTAGTTTAAATAGTCATTACAATTAAAATCATTATAAATAAAAAGTTTAAAATAAATAAAAATGGACCATCATTTCACCCCTCTACATATGGGCATTTCCAAATTGACGTTACAGCCGATTTGTACGAATAAATATTAAAAAACTAGAATGAAAACGTCTAATTTTTAAAAAGTTTTAATTTTTAAAGCGTTGATAAAACAAACTTCTAGTTTAGGTAGATACCTGTATTTCCTGGTAGCCGCCTAAAATATCGTTAGCTTTCTATTTAAAAAAAAAAATCTAAAATATCGTTCCAACACGAAGAAAACTGCAAAAAGTCCCCCCTCGAACAAACACATATGCCTGGACAGACCCCTATACAATTTGTATGAAATAAATTATTGATATACACATTTTGGGTTATTTTTCTGCAAATACAACACAGATTGTTGTTTCCAGGTATTTTTTTTATATTTTGGGTTGTTTTTAGGTGAATTCAATGCAGATGTTTGCTTCCAGGTAGTTTTTGTGTTCATTTTTCTCTTATTTATTTCTTTCGTTTGTGATTTTGGTTTTGAGTTCAGTTAGTTTATTATTGAATGCTGAACATACAACATCGGCAGTCCAAAATATAAATTTTTTGTGCGGAAACTAAAGTGAAATTATTACTTTTGTTATGGCAGAGGATTTAGAATTTGTGTACAATACTTGCGTACAGGCAGCCTTACTGATAATTTCCAACAACAACTATCATCAGCGTTACAGCGTGATTTTGCACTTCACACAGAAGCAGACCAAAGCGGTGAAAACACAGATTTTGTGCCCGAAAATGACGCCTCGGACATTGAATATGAATTGGAAATTGAAGCAAATTAAATATTCGACAGCGATGAAGAATCCGAAGAAGAAAGTGAGAATGCACCAACTCAAGCTGCAGACGGTTTTTTGCTTGGAAAAGATAGTACCAAGTGGAGTACAGCTGAACCCGCTACAGTGAGATTCCGCCAGCACAACATCATGCGTTTCAGAGGTGGACCAAAAACAAACCTGACCACTCCGCTTGAGGTGTTCAAGCTTTTCTTTTCACCGAATATGTAACACAAACAAATCTTTATGGAGAAAAAGTTACACGCAAATGGAACGCAGAACATGCAAACTGCACACCACGAGTATGGGTTGATATGACAAGTGTTGAGCTTGACGCTTTTATTGGGACATTATTGGCTTTTGGTGTCAGTCATAATACTATGCAGCTCTCAAGATTGATGTGGCAAACTGATGCACTTCCAATATTCCGTGCAGCCATGTCATATACACGATTTGTTACTTTGATGCGATGTATTCGATTTGACGATAGTCGTACGCGCGCATTTCGTCAACAAACCGACAAAGCTGCTCCCATTCGCGACATATGGAACTTCTTGAATAACAATCTTGCCAGTAACTTTGAACCATACGAAAGTATAACCATCGATGAGCAGCTATTTCCATACCGGGGGCGCACAAAGTTCACGCAATATATCAAATCAAAGCCCTCAAAGTATGGCATAAAAGTATGGTTGTCATGGATGCGAAAACCAAATATCCGTTGCAAGGAAAACTGTACACTGGTAAAGAGGAAGAACAACGAGAGACAAACCAAGGCGAAAATGTGCTCATGAGTTTGGCTAATCGATACGCCAACAGCGGCAGAACTATTATTGCTGGTATCTTCTTTACAACATTAGACGCAGCTAAACGTCTTTCGTCGATTGGACTAGCATACGTTGGCACCATTAGATCCAATAAAATGTGTCTTCCCAAATAAGTGCAAAAAGACAGCAAACGGCCAGTGCTTTCATCTGTGTTCGGTTTCTATGATAACCTTGTATCACTGTGCAGCTACGTTCCAAAGAAGAACAAAGCAGTAAATCTACTATCCACTGTGCGCTACACCGAGAAAGTTGAAGGCGTAGCAAAAAAACCGGAAGCTATATTATTTTACAATTCAACAAAGGCCGGCGTAGATACAATGGACCAAATGGTAATGCATTACTCCACAAAACGATCAACCAGACTTTGGCCATTAGCATTTTTTTTAAACATTATAGACGTCATGGCTTACATCATATGCAATAAAAATACAGAAGGAACCAGAAAAGAGAAGCGACGAATGTTCTTGAACACGCTGCGTAAATAATTGGTGCTTGCTAATACTGAAAATCGCATGAACAACAACCATATTTTGGGAAAACATTCAACCCGTTTTGGTTTGTCTTTCTTTCTTTGGAAGGCCGTTGAATATTCCCAGCAATATGCTGCCTAACCAACAAAACGGCCCTAGTACGCTGAATTCCAGAAAAGATTGCAGAATTTGTGCCACGCAAGACGAAAAGCTGCGTAGGAAGACACGTTTTTACTGCACCAAATGCACTAATCCTGTCTGCCAACAACATTCTAAAGTTGATTATACTTGTTTTTCATGCATTCCACAAAACGAATAAAATTTTTTTTACATTTGGGTACCTACATATATCAACAAATAAAAAAAAAAAGTCTAAAGACAACAATAATAAACGAGCACGACTTAGAAATTCAAAGTTACGGTACCCTATTTGCCATACAAATGCATAAAAACGTATAGGGGTCTGGCCAGGCATATGTGTTTGTTCAAAGGTTTTAGAATATGTGTTTGACGGGGGGTTAAGTAAAAGAAATGACAAGAATTAAACCTAAGGATCTAAAGATATATGCAAAAATATGTGATGGCGTTACGTTACAAAAAACGGAAGTGATTTCTGACTTGGATTACAAAATTTGCAAAACTCTCTGTATTGGGCAAGACTTTTTGCATAAAACTTATTTTAGAAAAGAAAAATTATGTTGACTTTATATGAAAGAAAAATAACATAAGTTTATTTCCCAAGTGATCAAATTTGAAAGTCTTTTCTGGTCTTTGTTTTATTAGGATTTTTGATCTGGCGTAACGTTTCTAAAATTTCCATTGCAGTTTAATTGGGTATTTAAGTAATTAGCTAGTTAAGTAATTATGTAATTAAGTAATTAAAAAATACATTTAATATATTGTCCTTTCCTTGAATCAACCATTTTTTCATTATCTCTAGCCAATGACTTCCATTTTTACTAAAACAAAAAAGCTTACGAAACATTTACAAAAAAAAACTGCATTTGTGAAATTGCTTAAATTAAAAAAATTAAAATGTTTCTCTTAAATGATATAATAAAATAATAAGTTTTTAAAAAGTTTTAATTCTTTAATCACGGTAGACTTTTTTTTTGGAAATGCCCATATGTTTATTTTGAAACGAATTTAAATTTTAGCGAACAAAATTTATTTTAAATATTAAAAAAAAAATATAATACACAAAATAAATAATTCGAATTTATTATATTTAAAAAACGAGTTTTCAAAGCAGAACGCATGCTTAGTAGGTTATGCGCAAACCAGCGTAGTAGTAATACATACTACCTCTGTAGCTACTAAACCTCTGCACGAGTGCGCTTGAAATGCATTTCAGAACACTGATTTGTGGAGCAAGCGTTGGTTATGTTCGGCTTTCTATAATTAGAACAAAAGTAACACTACAGAGAGCATTCGTCACGTGAGCAGAACAAGAACAAAAGAAAACCGAATCAATGTTATGCTTGAGTCGACAGAGAAGAAAGCAGCAGAACGAAATGACTTAAAAGTTATGTTATGAACAGCAGAACGCTTGGAGTTATGTGTTGTTTAGGTTTCATAGTTTCTGCATTTCCTTAAAAATCATCTAAAACGCCAAAAAAAGGGACTTTCTTATTATTTATTGAAATTATAATAAGATATTTTTTTATTTACTATGGAAATTAATTATTTTTTTTCATTTTTCACAATATTTAACTCAATAAAAGTTATTAAAGAATTAAAAATAAATATATATTTTAAGTAACAACAAAAAAAATTAGTTAAATTTTATTGTGTTGTTTATGAGAATATTTTCTTGTTGTTTTACTTTTACTATTGGTGGTGGTTTTTGTTGATTATTGTTTCTTGCATTCTTATGATGTTGGATTGTTGTTATTGTTGTTTTTTTTGTTGATGATTATAATGATGATTAATTTGTAAATATGATTACTAGTAATAATGTGATTACGTTTGTTGTTGGCGTTGTTGTTTATGGTAGTATTGGTGTTGTTGTTGGTCTATTGCGATGATGTTTATGTTTTTCATTGTTATTATTTTGTGGTATATCTTAGTAAAACTGAATGATCTACTAGAAAAATGTGATTTCGGAGGGTATATTCGGAGAAATATTTTAGGTAATTGAAAAATAACGCCAGTATTTTATGCCAGGGCCTTAGGGCATAAAATTAAAATATAGGGACAATTATTTGTTTCATTTCAATTTTACGTTTAGTTTTTTATATTTTATATACAGTTGCGAACAAAATAATAGCAGTCGTCTTATATTCAGATATGTTGGGATAAATAATATTAGTATACAAATTTCGTATCTGGTAAACCCATTCTTATTCGTATATGTCCGTTTAACCCTGGTTTCAAATCTGTACTCAATTTCCTCCTATATTGTAACATTTTCAATTTACAGGGTTTTTAACGTTTTTGGCACGTGTTTAGTATTATTGATCTAGAATCTGAACTACTCATCATAAAATTAGAAATATCGTTTTGTATTTTAGAAAAAATATCAGCTCTTCAATCCATATATCAACACTATCGTGTCATGTGCGGTAGCAGAGCAAAAATTTTGAGATTATCCAACGAAATATCAACAAATTTTGTTTTTTTTTTTTTTTACGATAATCGCCAATGAGCTAAGCCATTTTGCAAAAACCTCAAAAATTCATGTTTTTCGTAAATATATTGGCTGGTGTAATAGTTTTTGCAAACTTAAAGTAAAAATTAAATGAAACAAATAATTGTACCTATATATTAATTTTGAAAAAAAATTTCATCAAGATTCCCTCCCATGGGTAAATCCTGACTACGGCTCTGGTATAAAATACTGGCGTTATTTTTCTAGTACCTTAAATATTTCTAAAAAATTCGAGTTAAAATTATGGAAAAAATACCCTCCGAAAACACATAAAATAATACTTGAATTTGCAAAATATCACGATTTGAACATAAAAATCGAAAATACGAGCATATAATATGCACTTAAAACACTTAAATATTCGCTAAAAAAGATAAAATATGCAATTAAAAATATTTTTCTTATATTTTATTATCGGTTAAAAAATCAATATTGCATTTAATTAACAAAAACCAAAAACAATTAATTTTTAAATACATATAAAATTAATTTATAAAAAAAAAGTAAAGTGCATTTAAAAGTACCTAATAATTCAAAGTTATCTTTTTCCAAAATATTTCGTATTGAATTTTAATGGTTGCAAATCAAAAAAAGCAAAATATGCAAAAACCACATGAATTTATTGTATAAAAAATATACGCAATTAATATGCAAAAATAAGCATTTTTTGTAAAATATGCAAAACCCTGCATTTATAACAAAATATTTAAAAATATGTACTAACCATTGAATGCCATTTAGAAGGAATTTTCATGAATCGCAAAGATAACTTAACCATTTGCGCTTTAAGATGCCCAGAATGCATGAAATTTGCATGAAATTAATAGCCCTTAATATCTTTGCCAATGTTCTGCTGCGTTAGGTGTGATCGATGCTTTTCTCGCTGTTATCAATAAGTTTTGTTCTATAGAACGAAAAACATCGAGTTCTGGTAAAGCAAGCGGCGAACAAGTTCTGTTTTGAAGCCGACGAGTGCTCTGCACTGCTCGGTTCTTGTCGTTTATGAATTGGTTATGTTCTGCTTGACTTAACAGAGTTATGTTATGTTCTGAACTCGGCACTGTTGGCTCTACTGTTGTAGAAAAAACGAGTGCATTTGTGCAGAGGTTTAGTAGCTACACGCATCTGTATTCTCTATTGTATTTATCTCGTTGAAAATAAACAAAACTAATAACAAACGAAAAAAACGAAAGAAACTGATGTGTATTTATATATGACGCGCTTAAAGCAAAAGAAGTCAATATTTTTTGTGAAAGCAAGAATGCAGCATAAAATTTGTAAAAGCAAAAACGATTCATAATATGTTGTGTTATGCATCAAACATAAGTCGAAGAGTTGCAAGCATAAGAGTTGCATAAGACAAGTACACTCACGGTCAAAAAAAAGCCGGCTTCATAATTTAATAGCAAATATTCTTTTTCTTGAACCTATAAATACACAGTATAACGAAATCGACAAAAAAAAAACCACAACCAAACTTTATTGAAATTCTTAAAAAGGGATATATTAAGAGTCCATCGCATCTAATTTGACCTCTCAATGTCGGCATTTTTTTAAATTTATTTTTAAAGTTTAAGTGTTCGAATTTTGTTCTGCTGGCATTCGGTGAATTTTTACAGCCATTTGCCTTGTTGAAAATCAAAAAAAACAAAACCCTTATCTTTTGGGTAGAATTTTGCAGGGAATACGGCTTTGCAAAAGATTTGACGTAATGGGTGCGTTTTCTATGGTATCAAACATGTACATAGAAAGCAGTTGACGAAAAAAATAACGTTGAATTTGACGCCATTTAGCGAATTCTGAACCGATTTTAATCGTCTTAAGTTCAATGGAAAGGTATTTTTACGTGCAATTGTTAAAAACACTTGTTAATGACACAAATGTCATTAAAAGAATATTATTTAATTAAAATTTATAGAAACACAATTTCCTTTTAAGTTAAAGAAAAGTACAAGAATTTGTTTCGCTACATGCTTAATTTTGTATTTTATCGGATTTCTTTTAACATAGCCTTATTATACGCCAAATTCTACGGAAAAAAAAAATTGATTTTATTTTTAATTTCCAACAAGGCAAATGGCTGTACAAATTCAGTGAACATCGGCACAACAAATTTGGAACACATTAACTTTAAAAATAAATTGAAAAAAATTGTGACGAAATTGAGAGGTCAAATCAGGTGTGATGGACTATTAAGGATATTCTATAAAGTTTGTTTGTGTATTTTTTTGGTCGATTCGGCACACTGGGTTATAGTTCAAGAAAAAGAATATTTGTTTCTTGAATGTGAGTGTATGTGCTATAGAGAAAGGGGTTGCGGGGAGAAAATGTTAGGCATCTGTCCATGTAGTTGGTTTGATCATGATATTGCTTTGCCATAGATGGAGTATGTGTTTGCGAACAAAAGCGAAAATAAACGATGAGATCTAAATGGTTGATATTGTCAGCTATAAAAATTTTACCATTTCATTATTTTGAGACTAGTTTTTTTACTTGGTATTTAAAAACTTAACATCTTGTGCTTTAAAATTCATTATGGTTATAATATAAAAATAAAGTTTAAAAAAATGGGACAAATTCATGCACTTTTTGAAAATCATTATAGTCATTTTCCGAATCACTTGCATCGCATATGAAAGGGCATGCTAGACAGAATTAATTAGAAATCGAATTCTTTAATTCTGAGCATGTAGAATTCTTAGGAAATATTCATTGATTTTTATTTACCTCCGACTTCTACAAAAAATACCAAAAATCCTCGAAAGTTGGCCCTAAATTATCTTTTTTACATTTTTGTTCATGAATTTTGTAGTTATACTTAATTATAATTTTAAAATATTTTCCAATATCCAAAAAAGTAAAAAACCGGCACACTTCATAACCAAGATATGTTTTTTGGAAATAAAATAAATGCAATAACGTATCTTTTAAAATGTTGGCGCTATAAAACGGTATTAAGGGTTACACATATGGGGCGTCCATAAATTACGTGAGGTGATTTTTGCGATTTTTTGACCCCCCTTCCCTTTAGTGAGATTTTGCCCCCCTCCCCCAACCTCTAATCTCACGTGACGTTATTCAAAACGCATGTTTTCAGTGTAAATATGTTAATCTATGCTTCATTGTGTTGGACTTATTAAAAACAGTCGTAATTTATTTTATTATTTTATTTAGAACTAGTTGAGACTAGAATTTAAGACTACTGAGATCGTAGATTAAAATTACAATGAAAAAACTCGAACAATGAAAAACTTATTAAGTAAAAGAAAGTCATTTAAAATTAAACTTCTAAAGTTGCTGAAGGAATATTCATTCTAATTCAGTCCATGGGGACTCATGCGATGTCTCGAGAGTGACTGCTGGATCCAGCATGTCCATTTGATTTTCAGTAAAATCATCTGCTCCTTCAACCTCGCTCTGATTTAGCCACTCTAAACCGTTATTGCTTGCACACAGAAGCTCATTAGCTCGTCGTGTGATAATCCGTGAAGGTCGCACTTTGCGCGCTGGTGCACGGTGGACTGCACGCCGATGCTCTGTAGCTCTTGTGATGGATGAAAAGTTAATACCGCATGTATTTTTAGAGGCTATTTCAAACCATTCCAGCTCACGGATGACTATCGCTAGTTACAATTATCCAAATTTGATGAAATGCTTGTGTTGCCGTTATTTTATGCTAGCAATATGCGTGTTGCTTATACACAGTAGCATGCATACTAAAATATGCATGCTGTATTGGCACTGAGGCATGAACCTTGCATGCATAATAGTCTTGCTTAAAAAATATGAACTCCCATAACGCATTTAAACTTTAAGGAGTACGGTTGTGCATAATTTATTTACAAAATATAAATTAATATAACAGAATATAACAACTTTAAAAACAAAAATAAATAAGACGATTAACTAATGACAACCGCCTTTTTTTTCTTACAACATTTTTGACAATGTATGCATACAGTATGCATGAGGCGACCGTAGCCTAGTGGGTAGAGTGCGTGGCCCCTAAGCTAAAGAACCGCGGTAGCCCGGGTTCAATTCCAGCTCAGACAGAAAGTTTTTCAATTGAATTAATTTTTCTGTTCCGTCGTCACCTCTCTGCAGACAATGGCAAACCTCAGAGAGTAAAAATTGCCATGTAAAACTTATTGAGAATATAAGCCGTTCTGAGTCGGCTTAAAACACTTAGGTCCAGTTCTCGATCATTTGTGATCAAACATTTAATAACACGCACAACACAATTCATCAATAGAAGCTAGGTCAAAGTCGTTCCAAGAGCTGAAATGGCCAGTTTATTTTATTTTTTTTTTGTATGCATACAGTATTAATGGTAATGTATGCATGCAATATTAATGACAATGAATGCATAGAGTACTACTTATTCCCCATGCATACAGCAATAGTAATTGTGCGGGTACACAGTACACATGCTCTTGTTGACATCGCCATGTAAAATGGAAATAAGCTTGCATTTATGCTGGCATGCATACAAACGTCAAACTTATGCCTACATCATCAATGCTGTGTGCATGAATGTACTTACTGGGATGTGCTTCATACGTGCCGACCACTGAACTAAACATTTATGGACGTAAACACAAGAAGTAGAGACTTGTCCACGCGTCGCTGTCACAAGTCGCAGAGCTCGCCGAATCGCGTGTTCAACTAGCCGGAAAACAACCGACGAGCTACTACGCTACTTTGTTGCACTCGCATAACCGCGAAAAATATTAAGGGTTTTCATGCAAATGGGCAATACCCTTATAAATGGTATAAACCTTATAAGTTTATCAGCCTTATAAATGAACTGTCAAAATTCGTATGAAAAAGCTTTTGCACAAACCAGATAAATTTGCTCTTCGATTTAGGTGAGCAAACGAGGTGGCAAACTTATATGATCAATCAGCTGTTTTCTTTTTTAAAGGAAAAGTTATAATTTGAGCAAAACTAATAAAGATTTAATTCTAAAAATTTCAGAAAACAAGCAAACAATCCGCAAAGCGTCCCCGTTTAAATGGAACGCATCGCTGGCAGATCGCACAGCTGACTTATATGCTGCAAATGCACAATCGACTTTAAGGGCTGTTCATACAACCTGTCTGACAAAAATAACTAATTGCCCAAATTAGAAGCCTGCCACTTTGCATGAAAACCCTTATTATAGTGTAAAATTTAGTCATATTTTAGTAGAGAAACACGTTTTACTCAATTTAACCAGTTATCTCATAATTCTACATTGTTTCTTGCTAATAAAAAATTACGTCATTTTTGCGAGAACCCCCACGTGAGATTTAGTGAGATTCTGCTTAACCCCCCTACTTCCCTAAATGCCTCACGTAATTAATGGACGCCCCCTATTTGCTTGAAATCGGAAAATTTAGTCAAATATTTTGGAAAATAAAAAGGGCCATCTCATTTTTGCAAAAATTTTTTATTCAACCCTTTCAGGGCATTGCCCAATATATTGGACAGGTCAGAAAGCAATTTTTATTTAAATTTTGCAACGCTTTTTTTTAAACAAATCGTTTGGTTCTATAAAAAAAATGAGCCAACATGATAAAAATAAATTTAGAGAGATATTTAACATAAAAGTCAGTTGGATTTTCGATTTTGTGCCGAAGAAAAGCAAACAAATATTTTTTGGCCTATTTTATGAGAAAAAATCAACTGGAGAAAAATCAAATTTATGTTTTTTTATCTTTTTTATGGATTTAATGATAATAATATAAAGAGGGTTTAAAAAACAAAAATCTAAAATGTTGAAAAACCTTCAAGGAATTAAAAAAAAAATTTTTGTGCCGAACAAGAGCAAAACAATTTTTTCTTTGTACAATCGTGCAAAACGTAAGTAGCGCAGGTAAAAATCAAAGGTATGTTTTTTTCATCTTTGTATGACCAAAATTATAGAAATATGCCGTTTTGGTAGAATTTAGCTTACATTATCTTTATTCGCAGTTAAAATCGAACTGCCAATTAATTTTAAGTAGTTTTACTAATAGTAATTTTTTAACAATGTTTGTTGTTTATCTAAAGTAGATTTATTTATTTATTTGGCCAAGCAAGGAAATATACTTATTCCAACTGGTTGTTTTTTCTCTTGTTTTGGTGTACAAAGACATGCTAATCGAAGTAGCATCGAATTCAAGAACACGTTAAAAATAAAAGGAACTTACATACTAACATATTTTATATGTAAAGGGTGTTTTTTATAGAGTGATACAACTTTGAGTTGGCATCACTGCTTTATTTGACCCAGGGTTGATAAATGACTTTTTCATGATGGTATACAAATTTAGAAAAAATTGTACTAAATGAAAAAAGGAAGTATGACATAAATTTTTGTTTTATTTAAATTAAAGAGTATGTATGTTATTTTAACAATTCAGTTAATAAACTTTATAAACAAAAAGGAAAAAGATTTTTATGTATTTTTAATTAATCAAGAAGTTTTTTATAATCACAAAAAGGAGCACAAGTGGTTTTTTAATATTCATAAAAAGATATTATTAAAATCTTAAAAAAAGCATAAAGTTTAGAGGTTTTTTATATTTTAAAAACAAAAATTAATAAAAAAGTCTCTTTCTGTATTTCTATTGAATTTTTCTATTGAATTTTTGAATAGAAAATATTCTTTTAACTTTTACATTCTTTTTTTAAGAGTGAGAAATGGAAAGAATTCCTTGAGCAATTTTATATTTTACAGAGTTTTTACAGAGTGAAAAAATTCAGAAAAAGATAATTTTTAAATCTTTTAGTTCTGTTTGCTCACTAAGAGCTCTAAATTCTGTATTTAGTAAAAAATGTTTTGAGTAAATAAAATGTATCAAAAATGCTTTGGTAGTAGGAAAGTAGAAACAACGAAAAACTGTACCAAAAAAGTACAGTACCGAAAAAAGTACCGAAAATATCAACCCTGATTTGACCACCTATTTAACAGCTGATAGTTGCTTTTTGTTTAGTTTGCCTTGACATTTTATTATGGACCGACTCACACCAGAGCAACGTGTGCAAATTGTGGAAATTTTTAATCAAAATAATGGTTCTGTTCGTCAAACTTATCATGCACTTCGTCCATTTTATGGCGTACATAATCGTCCTTTAAAGCTGCTAATTCGAAGAACAATAGATCCTTTTTGGACCACATTTACTGTTACTGATAATGTGCATCCCGTGAGACGCCGAACAGTGCGCACTGAAGAATCTGTAGCCGCTGTACAGGAAAGCATTGAAGATGATCCTAATCAATTAGTTCGTCGCCGTTCTCAGCAACTGGGGTTGTATCCTTCCACTTTATGGAAGATTTTACGAAAAGATCTTGTCTTAAAAACTTTCAAGATTCAACTTCTGCAGGAATTAAAGCTAAACGACCATCGTATGCGCCGAAAATTCGGCGAATAGACTGAAGCACAAATTGATATTGATTTTGAATTTCCATGGAAAATTTTATTTTCCGATGAAGCCCATTTTTGGTTGAATGGGTACGTAAATAAACAGAATTGTCGTATTTGAACTGAGGAGAATCCACAAGCTTTTGTCGAAACACCATTACATTCACAGAAAATTGCTGTTTGGTGCGCTTTATGGGCTGGCGGAGTCATTGGCCCATATATCTTCAAAAACGATGACGGTCAGAATGTTACTGTCAATGGTGAACAGTATAGGAACATGATTCAAAATTTTTTCGTACTAAATAATTTCGTACAAAATAATTTCACGAAATGGCCCAATTAAGTGGCCCCCAAGATAGTGTGATTTAACCCCATTGGATTATTTTCTTTGGTTTTATGTAAAGTCACTTGTCTACATCGATAAACCACAAACAATTGAACACCTGAAAATTAACATTCGAAGAGTTATCGGCGAGATACGGCCGCAAATGCTGCGAAAAAATTGTGAAAATTAGTGTTCCAGATTGCGGCTTATACGCGCCAGCCGTGGCGGCCACATGGCCGAAATCATATTTAAACATTAATGTCATAAAATTAATCTATCCAATAAAGCCCGTTTCATTGATATTAAAAATATATTACTATGTTTTATTATGATTTAAACTTGTATTACTCTATAAAAAACACCCTTTAGAAAATATGACTATTGCCACTACTGTGTTCATGATAAGGATAGATGCTTAGGTTGGAAAGAGGTGATTGGATAGGGTACGCTTGAATATGTATTTAGACGTAGGTGGTAGGTAGTACTCGCTGATAGTATTAAATATCATACAACATCTGAAAGCGTACGTGGTTTGGTGATGTGATTCACTCATTAATTTTTACTTTGTTGGAAATATATTCGCTGTCAATGTTTCGGGCAATATAAAACATGAACAGAGTAGTGATCTTCTTGTGGCATTATGTTAATGGCTTTCAGTCTGTGAACATTTGGTGGCAGGTTTCTATAGTCACGAGGGTTGTACGTGTCTCTCAAGGCAAAAAGTAAAAATTGTTTTTGGATAGATTCTATTCTATCACCATGCACTTCAAAACTTGGATTCCATACTGTGCAACAATATTCAAGAATTGGACGCACTAATGTGCAATATAGGGTTCTAGTTGCCAATACGTTCTAGAATTCGTTGGCACGTCTCTTAATGAATCCGAGAAGCTTGTTTGCCCTGGATGTAATTGATCAATATGACCTACAACCTAGAATAACCCCAAGATCTGCAATGTGATTGATCCTTTTTAGGTCAACCCCATTTAGCTCAAAGCTACTATAAAGCATTTCTTTTTTACGGGAATAACTTATAACATAGCATTTATTTTCATTTAGAGAAAGCTTATTTTGATTAAACCACTTTTCTAGGAATGAAAGTTTATCCTGTAAGAAAACTGTGTCCACATCAGATTTAATGACATAGTACATTTTTAAGTCGTCTGCGTATAAGAGATGTGGGATATCCTACAAAACTTCAGATACATCTGCAATAAATATGTTAAAGAAGAGTGGACCAAGGTGACTTTCTTGAGGTACGCCTGATGAGACAATAATCTTATTAGAAAGAGTACCCTGAAATTTAACATAAAGCATAATTAACATAAACTTCCCTCTCAACTTACTAGAGCAAAAATTGCCTTTTATTTGGCACTCAGCTTGCCAATATGTCTAATTTGATTTATCCATGTTTCAGTCTCTTTGAACCCTCCAACCCGAAGATGTCGTCTTCACAAGAAAGAGTTCGCGAACTTGCTTGTTTTTTGTTGTACCAAATTCTCCGAAAAAATGTACCAAATAGGAAAAAATGTACCAATTTTTTTCTTAAAATAATAATTTGATAACATTTATTATAATAATTCACTGGAGTATATTTGTTTACATACCAAACATAACAAAAATATTAAGTTATGTTATACGCTTTTAACAAAATAATAAATACATCAGAATAGTTCTTTTGCTGGCCAAATATAATTAGATTCATTGCGTTCGACACACTATTTTTTAGAGAGCTTTATGTTGTTAAGTGTTTTATATTCCAATTTATTTCTAAGCTTAGTTTTAATCAGGCTAAAATAAAAAAATATTTGTTCAGCAGCTGCTGAGCTGTGTGGAAGACACATTAGACTGTTTACAAAATTGATAAAATCATTAAAACAAATTTCTCTCAATCCATTCTTCACGATCCAGACTTTTTCTCAAAATACCCAAATTTTTCCCAACGTCATTACAATTTTAAAAACTAATATTTGAAACCTGAACAAGATTCCTATGAGTCACAATAACGTCAGGGTAGCCTTCTATGCGATGATACAGTACGACCTCGCTCAACGCAACCAATTAAATTCAAGCCAATTGCGAAATCTGAGGTTATTGCAAAAACCGAGGAAAAATTTTATATTGGCCAATAGACCTATTTCCAAAAAAAATATGCATTTTCTACACATTCAAATTAAAGTGAATCGAAAAATGTTTGTTCAGAAACATAATTTCATTTTATTCAATTTATTTTTTTAAAAATTGGGAAATTTTGGTCTGCACTTTGTTGCAATTTATACTTTGCGTACAATTTGGGTGTTGAGATTATCGAGGAGTTGCGTGTAGCGAGGGTTGCGTTGAGCGAGGTCGTACTGTATTTTAATATGAATTATTGAATTATGGCAATAAAGAAATTTTGTTTTCTGACATAACTTATGAAGATGTTATTATATTCAAAACATTTAGATCTTCTTTACCTAAATCGAACTTGTCTTTAATTTGTTTTAGGATATCTTTGGTAATAAGAGAAAATTATTCTGATTGGAAATTCTGCTTTAGTGCAAATTCTCACAAAAAATACTCAAGTCTCAAAAATGTGTCAAAAAATGTGATTTTTAATATACATGACAAGAAAAGCATGTAAACTTTCAACTTTTAGAACTTAATGCAATGAAAGTTCCACTAAACATAAGTCTGAACATTTCTCCAGTGCTACCAAATTTCGCTTTTTTAAAAATTGTTGTTAAATTGCAAATCTTTTACAAAATGTACCAACTCGGAAAATAATGTACCAAGGTATCAAGTTAAAATAAATGTACCAATTTTGGTACAATTGTACCAAAATGGCAACCGTGTTTCCAATTTCGATATTAGAGATAATTTTTTTTAAAGGATCTTTCGTATGGTAATATGAAAATATAAGAAATAATTGTTGCTTTTATAGGTATATCTCTACATGGTTTAAATGCAATAAGGTTCAAAAAGTTATATCAATTTAAATTATTCAAAAATGTTTCTTTCTGTCCTTGCGAGAAACAAACTCTTTCACCACCTCCATCGAATTAAAAAATTCTTCGGTTTTATCTTTGTGAAAGTGTATAAGTGCCGCATGAGTGAGTCGTTTCTGTGTCATAGTCCTTCGAAGATACGTTTTCTTAGTGCACTAAAGTCGTCTTAGTGCACTAAAAGAACGCTCAGATGAATCTGCTGATGCAGGCACAATCAAAACCAAAGCAACAAGATTTTCAACTTCATTTAATAGTTTTTTCAGTGTATCCGAATTTTTTTCCAAATTGGAATTGCAGTGAAAGAGAGAAAGAAGAGCAAAATATATAATACAAAAATATTATCGTTGTAAAAAAAACTGATATTTTGAATAACTTTTCAAGTTTTCTTTTTAAATTGTTTATCTAGCTAAATAAGCGGGGGCAACTGCCCCCTTTTACTCCCGCTTGCTACGCCAAGGAAGGAAGGTGCATTATCTTGGATGATGAAACGTATATAAAAAAGACTTCCGTGCGTTGACTGGCAGGAAATTCTTTTCAGCAGTTGAACGATCTAAGGTTCCTGAAAAATATAAAACTATTAAGCGAGAAAAGTTTCCCCAAAAATTCATGGTTTGGCAGGTCATTTGCCAATGCGGTAAACGAAGCACCCCATATATTGCAACTGGCACTCATAACCCATATTGTAACTGGCACTTCATAAGAAAAGACTTTGGCCTTTAATAAGAAAACACACTTCTTCGATAATATTTTCGCCCGATCTAGCATCTGCCATTTTTCAGCTTTAGTTAGGAATTGGTATATAAAAAAGAACATAAATTTTATTAAGAAAAGTTTGAATCCACTTAACTGCCCAGAACTAAGACCCATTGAAAGATATTGGGCTATTATTAAAACTAAATTAAGAAAATACATTCGCCCAGCCAAAAACTTCGATGACTTCCGAAAAAAATACAAGCAGGCGACAAATATGATTACAAATAAAACTTTGCAGCATTCAATGCGATCCATCAAATCCAAGCTACGAATTTTCCAACGCCAAGCAGTAAATAAATGAAATCTCTTCATCCTTCTTCTTATAATATCTTATATATATTACCTATCAATAAAAGTATTTGTTATTTTTAGTTTAAACTTTGAAATACTGAGTTTTATTTTTTGCAATTTATGATGTACCATGTCTTACATATTGGGATCTTCCACTAAGATAGGATATAAGCCATTTCAACAAAGAACCTGATATACCGAATTTTTCTAATTTTTTAGTTAAGATAACGTGATCAACTCAATCAAATTCTTTACTAAAATCGGTATATATGGCATCTATCTGATGACCCTTTTCCATATTGCTTAGAACATCTGATACCATTATTGTGAGGTTTGTAGTGGTTGATCGTCCTTTACGGAATCCGTGTTGTTGTTCATTTAAGTGTGGATCAGAGATCTGCAAGTGATGACATTTTCGCTACTTGCAATCTACTCTCAACAAATACAGTGACAGTATGACCGCACTATGCAAGCCAGTGCTGCCAACTTTTCAATTCTAAAATCCACTAAAAAAGTTAAAAAATGCGGCTTTTCCTCAAAAATGCACCAGATTTATAAGGTTTTAGAAAACACCAAATTAAATTATATTTTAAGCTACCAGTTATTTTATTTTTTTAAAAATAATTTACTTCACAGGGTACACACATTAAAAATACTTAAACTAAGCTAATTTAACTAATCTTACACAAAAAATTACTGATGTTTTTATATAATTGTAGCATTAAAGCACATCTTGAGATCAATTTCCATTAAATATTAAGACACGAACTAAGGCATATTTGGTGGCTCCGAAATTAAAAAAAAAAGGCACCACAAAATGCACCAGGCACCAAACCTAATTTTTCTTGCTCCAAAATTTTAAAAAATGCACCAAATCTGGGGCTGAATTACAGCATTCGTGATCGAGCAAAATTGTTCAAGATTGATAGGCACTTATCTCGTGGTGCCCTTCGTAATTTTGCTCTCAACGATGCCGTAATTAGGCCCCTGGTGGGAAAAAGCACCAAGTTGGCAACAGTGACTCAAGCGCTGTGATTATTGTGTCGTAAGACTGAATAATGCATGTTCGAGTTGTTGGTTTGATAACCAGCGCAGGTTCTTTTCAACTTCTGGTATGCAATAGTAAGAATGGTCATTTACAAGCAACAAAACAAAGACTTAAAGCATAACTACTGCATAAAAAGACACAGTTTCGATAGTATCGTAAGTAAAGACGTGGAATTCTTAATTTTTATTTCCTGAAATACAGGTACTATAAGGGGAATTTAATTTTCTTGATAAATACCTTTATAAGCAATTAATTTTAAAATTTGAAAGTGATATTAAATCAAACCCTAAGTCGTTTTGGCGTTTCGTCAAATCTAAAAAAGGTTCTTCTAATATCCCTGCGAATATGATTTTAAATAATACCATCTCAAATAATGTTAGTTCCACGACTAATCTTTTTGCTGATTTTTTTATTTCGAACTATGAGCCTCAAAGCCTGATTGATTTTGATCTTTCTCATTTAGATGATATTGCTCCTCAATTAAATTTTGGATTTCTCTCTCTGACAGTAGATGATGTTATTGAGGGGATTATAAAGCTTAAATCGTCAAATAAATTAGATGTTGATGGTCTGTGTTCTTTTCTCCTACAAAACTGTATGTTTAGTGTGGCCAATGCGCTTATGCTCATCTTTAACAAGTCGATGAGTTCTGGCATTTTTTAGACTGCTGGAAAGTTTCTTATGTAACACCCATACATAAATCGGGTTCAAAAAATAATGTCTCGAATTATAGACCAATATTAAAACTATCAACAATTTCAAAATTGCTTGTAACGATTGTTAAGTTGAAATTATTTTTTGCTGTAAAGAATATAATTTCTCCTTATCAGCGTGGTTTTAGGGCCGGACGGTCTACTGTTTCAAATTTGGTCATTTTCTCTGAATACTGCTTATCGTCGTTTTTGGAAGGACATCAAGTTGACGTGATTTACACTGATTTGTCAAAAGCTTTTGACAAAGTCTCCCATTTTCTTTTAATTGAAAAATTGAAGAGGATGGGCTTTCATTCAAGTTTTCTTAGTTGGCTAAGATCTTACTTATCCAATAGGCAGTGTGTTGTTGCTTTTGATAACGCTAAATCCTACCCGTATGTGGCTACATCTGGGGTTCCTGAAGGAAGAATTTTGGGCCCACTTCTTTTTATTCTTTTTACTATCAATATACAACTTTTCTTTTCCCTGATGACCTAAATATTTTCCTAAAAGTCAAAAACTCGTCCGATTGTGAATTTCTTCAAAGTGAAATTCAGAGACTTTATAATTGGTGTTCTAATAATTGTCTCTTTCTTAATTGGAGTAAATGTGTTTTCATGTCTTACTCGAGGTCTTCTAATGTTCGTCCGTCTTCATATCATATTGCGTCTACAAAGTTGTCTTTGATGCTAAGTTTTCGTTTACCTTTGGACTATGTTATTCCGAAAGCTTATGCCATGCTGGCGTTTCTTCGTCGTAACAGTTCTTGCTTTTTGGATCTCTATACTTTAAAAGTGTTGTTCATAAATTTGGTTCATTCCAGACTTGAGTATGCGGCCGTTGTTTAATACCCGCATTATTCGACGCATAAGTTGAGACTTGAACGCGTCCAAAAATCTTTCACTAGGTTTGCTTTACGCACTTTTAATGTCGAAGGTTCGATTCCATCTCATGGTGCCAGATGCCTCTTAATTGGTCTTAAATCTTTGGGGAGCAGGAGAAATATTTTATCTCTACTTTATATCCATGACATCATTTCTGGTGTTGTCGATAGTCCTAAATTGTTAGAAATAATTAAGTTTAATGTACCAGCTAGAATTCTACAAAGTTTTTATCCTTTCTATTTGGAATTGTGTCGCACTAACTATGCTGGAAAAGCGTTTATGTCATAAGTTGCAATCATAATGTCGATTTTTCCATATCCAAAAATAAAATGAGAATTTTTCTTAATACCATTTTGTAACGTTATTTTTAATTAATCAATTACTTTTTGTTCTAGTCTATAAGAAATACTGTTCAAAGACTAATAAAGTTAAATAAATAAATTTAAAAAAAAATAATTCCTTTTTATACAGTAAAATTCTGGTTTTTTCATTTATATATTTCAAAACTATTTTAAAGCATTTCATCTACTAAATAAAAATTATTCAAAAACAAATTTGTTGTTGTTGTTGCCTTCAAAAATTTCACAATTAAATTCATTTAAAAATTTGTTTTGTTTTATAAAAAGTTTTCATTTGATATTTTTAGTGATAAATTTGTTGTTCTTGTTCATTTTTTATATTGGTTAAAACTAAATGTAATTCAAAGTTATGTTTAATAAATGGAAATAAATATCGGAAAAAATTGCATTATTTATTTTTCCTGTAGTAAAGAACATATACATATATGTATATTTTAAAAGTAATTTAAAATAACAATTTTAGTTAACAAAATATATTTTTAATATGGAAAAAATATAACGCATAACAGAAATAATTTGAATTTATTATGGTATTTCAAAAATAAATAGATTTTCAAAGAACAACGCATTCTTAGTAACGCATAGTAATAATACACACTGGCTCTGTAGCTACACTAGAGTGGACCTTATTTTAAAAAGACCACCCCAAGATCTCAAAACTGGTGATGCTAGAAAAAAAAATTATAATAATACTTTTGAAATCAGTGCACCAAGTTATTAGTCGAAAATAATACAAATATTTCTGGGAAAATCCAAAAATAAAAATTTTGTCCAACTGAGTTATTCAAGTAATTTGATTGGAACAACCTTATTAAACTGAGAATTTTTTGGAAAAAGAAAAAAATCGAAATTGTTTCCTTATTCCAAATAAAATTGCAAATGAAACAATTAAAAAAAAATTTTTTTTCATGCACTTGTGCAAACGTTAAGCCGTGTGCGCACGGGTTTATATGCATCCGATCTTACTAAAATTTGACACAAATTTTTTTTTTTCATCCATTGGCGCAGTTTGAGCCTTTGGGACGCTCCATGAAGTGCTTGGAAATTTTTCCCCATACAAAGAAGGGACTAAGCTTCTCTAAGCTACACGCATCTGCATTCTCGATTGTATTTATCTTTCCGAAAATAAACAAAACCAATAACGAACTACAAAAACGAAAACATCTAATGTGTATTTATGTATCTACTTTTTACATATATATTAATAGTAACAACCACAACAAAAGCAGCAAAACAACAAACGAAGCAGCTACTCAAGCAGCTTGTGTTTTTCTCATACGAATATATGCCTTTTTTTCTTCTTAGATTTTGCTGTTTTGCGACTCTATTACGAAAGTGATAAAACCCAAAGTTAGATATACTTTTCATTCGTACTCTAACCGATATTTTAGCATATATTTGTTCTTTGTACGATGAATATTAAAGGCTGTAGTTATACCCCCAAGTGTCAACTAAGCTTCCTAAATGTGTTTGAAAAAATTTGTGAAAATTAACCTTATACAAACCGCGCTGTAAGACGTTATTCTACGTCAAAAACCAGCACTTCTTTCGTTCTCCGAACACAAAGTATTTGCAGTAACATTGCAGTAACATTGCAGTTACTTTGCGTGACTTTTGAGAGCTTGTAGCTCATAAACTTATGGTTCAATTGAGCTGATTTCTTTTTTAAAAAAATTCTAAAGTTTAATTGAGTGAACAATACAGTTCATTTAGTAAATTTTAAAGATATTTATTAAATTTGCAGCCTTATTCTGGCAAATTAACAAATTGTTAACCAGTATTTTAAATATTTCTATGCAAAAATAGGAATAAGTTCGAATGCAAAAAATTTAAAATTTGTGTATGCAGATTGGAAGAACTTTACTATAACTATTATTTCTGGCCGTCTGTTTTTTTAAACTACCGTACCAGCTAATATTTCTACAAAAAAACTCTATTTTTAGTGGTTATTTCAAACCATTACAGCTCACGGTTGGCTGGCGCTAGAGTCGAAATATTGAGGGAATTATCAAAACATAAGCCAATGATTATTTTGAGGAACCGACCCGAACAACTTTTTTTGGTGAGGTACCTTAATGTACGTATCAAATGATGAACTTTTTTTTGCAAAGTCGCATTCTCTAGTACTAATGATTCAAAAATCACGACATAAAATTTTAAAATATTATGTTGATTTTTAGAAAAAACTTTAATATTTTAAAATAATTTATCAAATTGCACATTTTTATATAAACTGGATGGAAACTGAGATTAACATTCGATAGCATACTATGCGACAGCCTGAAATATATTAACAGCCCTTATAAAAACTATTTATTCTATTCATACTGAAGTAATCTACAAAACACTTGAGTAAAAATGCAGTGTACGCGGCAGTACGCGCAGCAGTTACACGAAGCAGTAACTCAAAATAATGCATAAGTATAACGATTGCCGTTCGTGCGCTGTGGTTTATACACATAATTATTTTATGCAAACATCCATATGTTCCACTGAAGTCGAAGCACACATCACACACAGTGTTGCCAGAAGAGGGAATTTTCCCCGTTTTTCGGGAATTTTCAACCCAAAAGGGAAAACGGGAATAACACTCTTAAAAACGTGGGAAATGAGGTTGACCGCGTTTTGTGCAAAAGGAGTAGTTTCGTCACAAAATCAGCAAAATATGTTATGAATTTGTAAAAATCTTGTATGTGAATACATTTTAAAATTATCTGAGTCATCTTAATTTTAAATTTAATTTTATTACTATTTTAACTAGCCTGTGTATTTTATTTAAGTTAATTTCTATTGTCAACAGCTGTAAACTCAAAAGTAATTTTTTCTGCCCAGCGTCATTTGATTTATTTACTTTCTCAGTAAAACTGAGATTTTTAAAATATTTAACTTTTGTGATGAAGGCGGAGCATTTAGACTTTCCGTATTTGTTAATCCTTTCGTTCTAACAACACGTATCCTTTATTAATTCCATTGTGTTGCTATTTCCTCATTTCTTTAAAAAATCTGAGTTAATTTATCTCGACTTAGAATATAGGTCACTAAGCGATGCTGATTAACTAACTATACTTACATAAAATGTGCACAATTTTTAGCTTCATGGTTTAAATATTCAATTTTAAGATGCAAGTGAAATGTTTCCAAAAATTAAAAAATTAATGATGTTCATTTTTCAGCTTGCGCTGAAAAAGCTTTCCTGCCACAAATTTAAATAAAACTTATATAAGAAATCGCTTAGACTGCCGTACCGTAAATTTTATTTTACACACCAAAATACATATGAAAAATCAAAACTGCATAGAATTAAAAATCGAAAGTAAGTTTTTGCAGTTACACTCAAGTAATATGGAAAAACTTCTTGAAATGCATGAACAAAATGTTCTCTTCCAAAATCTGGCAACATTGATCACACAGTGTTTGACTTTGGTACGATCGGCTAATGCAACATGCATGTAAGTGTAAAAGCAATTGCAGTTCATCGCTGCAAGATCTCTGATTGAAATCTCAAAATTAATAAATTCAAGGAGTTTTTTTGGTGTTCTTAAAAGTTTTATTTTTCGCATTTTTTTCCACTTCGGATTCCGTAATTTCGATGTTGAGCGCCACCTACCGGAAAATATCAGTAGACACCGAGGCAAAAAATAAATTCAAATCACAAAATTAATTAATTCAAGGAGTTTTTTTTGTGTTCTAAAAAATTTTATTTTTCGCATTTTTTCCACTTCGGTTTCCGTAATCAGTGGCGGATCTAGAAATTGCTCATGGGGGGGGGGGGGCTAAATAAGCAAATTAGTTTTTTCTTTATTCATTGTATTTATTGATGTATTACATAGTAAACATATTTTTATAAATTATATTTACGTTTTAAATATCATGAGTATATATGTAATTCAAAAGCATATCAAAAGTTTAAAATTTTTATAATTTGTAAAAATTGAAAGAAAAGATGTAGCTAATGATTATATTCAACTTAAAATTCAATATCCCAATTCGCGTTACTCATGCGTCGATTTCTTAATTAACAAAAAATTTCAGCGTTTCCTCTGGGTTAATATCAATTTCTTGATAGGGCTAAACCATTTAGCCAATTTTGTGCCATTGTGGATCTTAAGTAGGTTTTTAGTCTTCTCAATGGAATAACTGCTATCGTTTTTAAAAGTAACAATATGTTGGGGAAGAAATGTCCTGAAACTTGCCCTTAAATATAAGTTTCAAGTAGGAAATCATGTGGTCCAGGTATGGAGAGTAGGGCGTATCGAATTACAATTTTTTTTCGAATTTCATATTCTAAGAGATCTCAAAAGTTGCATTGGGTGCTCAGGATTTCCCAAAAAAAATTTTAGAAAAAAATAAGGATTTCTTCCTCTCCCGCAAGGACAAAGTTGTTTTTTGAGAAAAATAGTAAAAAATCACGATCCCAATATGCTTTAATTTTTGAAAGAAAAACTACATATGTGTTAAAGCAAAAGTAAATATGAACTTTAACTAACAATATTTTGGCAAACACGATGCTACTCTTGCTTTTACCCAGAAGATCCTGTGTGAATGATATTCGAATCTAAAGGTACACTCAAATAGCACAATAGCACAGAAGTTTTAATTGTTTTCTGACTGTCTAAATTTTGGTGATATTGATTACAGTTTTAAGGCTTTCCTTAAATATGGCGAACTAATAATTTTTATATTTTTTGCATATGCATTTTCTTGTTATGAAGAAATGTATACTTGAATGCAATTTTTTAACTTTTTCAAAAAACTTAATACAAGGTTTTATATATCGGGCACTAGAAGTGGTACCGAAGATAATTTCCTTAATTTAGATTCTTCATATATTTCTGAACAACATTCAAATTATCAATTCAATATGGGGAAGCTTGGGGTTTTAAAAAATTAAAAATAACAAATAACAATAAATTGTTTTTTATATGCTAAATTTTATGTAAGTGGATTGAAATAATAACTAATTGAAAATTTATATCAATAATCTATGATTTTTTATAATTTTATCGCGTAGGAATTAGTGTATCGATCATATTGAAAGAAGGATTAACATTGGTTATTTGGAAACACTGACTACATGAGCTGAATGACTGTAGGTATTTAAAATTTTTTTCTTCAATTCAATTAAAGAAAAATGCCAACGTCACAACCGATTATAGGCAGACATACATACTCAACGTTATCGAAATTTAAGAGCCAACCGAGAAAATCAAACACCTTTATAACATTTTGGACAAAATAACTTTTGTTTTTATGAAAAAGAAAGATATTATTTCATAGTACACACTTATTTATGAGACACTTACTATTTTTACAATTTTAAGCTCTTTTCGTTCCTTCTTGCTCCTTTCCAAAAATATAAATTCAAAAATAATTTGCTTTTTTATATTTTAATATTTCATAGTACACACTTATTTATGAACCACTTACTATTTTTACAATTTTAAGCTTTTTTCGTTCCTTTTTGCTCCTTTCCAAAAATATAAATGCTGAAATGATTGGAACCTACTGCGGACAAAGCCGCGGGTAACTGCTGGTATTTATTCAAAAAATTACATTAAGCGTCTGGGGTGGCTTCAGCCCCCATACTCCCCCCTGGATCCGCGCCTGTCCGTAATTTCGATGTCAAAAAAATTTTGTAAATTCAATTAACTTCCAACAAGATCAAGCAATTTCGTCTTCAAAAAATATAATACTCGGATTTTGATAGATTTTAAAAATACAATTCGGTAACTGTGCTTCGGACAAAAATAAAATTTTGCACACAAGTTTTATACTTGTAACATATCCAAGAAACAAAATCGAAGGTTAGAGTTTTTTTTGTTATCCGCTTCACGAAATCATCGCTATTACCCATAACAAACACACAAAAAGTTGTTAACGAGCAATTGAATTTTATATAAATAATAAGGTTCGATTGGGTTATTTTTGTTGCAACTTTCGTTGTATTTTTTTTAATTAGATCACTTAAAAGAATGGATGATTAAAAAGAACTCAACTCTTTAAATATTTAATATGATATAATCATTTAAACACGCAACATTGGGTAACTTTGCTCCAAACTCAATTGATACCCCAAATTATCAGAAGCACCATTTTTTACCAGCACTAAAAGGAATATAGAGCAAATAAATATTTTTTGACGGACAAAAAATGTAGATAGTTTGTAGTATTTCAACAGACTGAATTCAAAAGGTCAATCAATATCTGTCCACATAAGTATGTGTCCTCATCCTTTTAACAAAACATCACAATATTTAACTTTAATGAAGACTTACGATTTTTGTTGAGCACAAAATGCCAAGCACGAGGACTTCAATCAAGTGTCCAAAATAAGGAAACATTTTATGCTTTTTGCTGTAACTACTGTGATGTCCTTGGGTTGCCAATGCAATTTTTGCATTGTTGTTTTGCTCTCTGTCTCTCTCTGCGTTTCGATAATGAGATGTTCCTCTGAGCTCCTTTGGGAGTTGTTTTGTGTATAAATTCGTAGTCTTTTTTCTTACTTAATTGTTTTTTTTTTGTTTTTTGGAATCGCAGTGTTCACTTAGTTATTGTTTTCTAAGGAACCATTACGTTTAAAAAGATTTGGTACATAGCTGTGACAATGTAATGACGACACCAAACTATTCGATACATTGCATCTTGTAGATACAACTATACTATATGGACTTTTAGCACTGTTTTCTATACGCTGTAAACTTTTTCCATCACGTAATAACTTAATGTCGCCTAAAATGCTGCTACAATAAAGTAGCTGCAATGACATCACTTAATTTGAATAATATCAAATTATATCTATTTGTTAAATATTCACAAAATAAATCCAATAGAAAGGTTGCATTTCTAAAAATCTAACAGAAACACTTTAAAGTTCACGAAAACACGAAAAAAGACTAAAGCAGAAAATATTGGTAAGAGTCACCCTTGTGAATATTTCTGTGGTCACCAACCCTGTTCAGTTCTTTTGATATACTTGAAATATCATTAGCTAAAGCAAACACGAAAAGAATATATTTGAGCTTACAGAACTGCAATGTCGACATTTTGACATGTCGCCCATTTACAACACAAGGGAAACAACTCAAAATTTACAAAGATACAGTTTCGATAGTATCCATGATTTAATTATTATAAGGTTATTCGTATTTTTTGACGTATGCTTATTTTTTATAAGCAAACCTATTTTGACAATCTGCTAACAGTGTTTTGTGCTGTTGGAAAAAGGTATGTTTCAGTGTTTCGTTGTGTAGTTTTCTAGTGCAGTAGTTTTTCAATGATTTCTTGCCAAGTTAATAAGAAAAAAAAACTATGTGATGTTGAAATTCTTAGACTTAAATATTAAAAAAGTATTTACTGGGAGTCAAGCAAAGAGATTGCGCCGTAATCTAGTATAGATTGTATGAAGCAAACCATAATAACGCAGCAGCAACGCTCAGCGGTTGAAAAATCTAATTTTGACAGAGCGTTAGGAATTAAAGTTTTTTTTTTAATATCAAAGAACCAAGGCGTGCGCCTTATACAAACAACGTTTGGTCTTTGACCTGAAAAGAATACTAGAGGAAGAATTGATTGGAACCATACGTGAATTATCGATTAGGCGCAACAAACGTGAAAGACAATTTGAATTGCTTATAACCGAGGCTAGTGTTATGCCTTAACCTCGGTAAGCATTTCCATTCCTCAGTTTGTTGTTCCATTCCTATAATTCCACATTTTCCACTATTTATTTGTGGATTTTTTGTTTCAATAATTCTTAAATGTAGTAGAGAACAAATAAAGCGAAAATAACCATGTCCTAACCCGGATTCGAATAGGGTACCTCTGAGTTGATAGTCATGGCAGTGAGCTAAATTACAAATAAAAAAAATAAAAAGAAATTAAAGATCTCTTAAGAAGATAAAAACGAAAAATTTGTCATTAGTCACTATGGCCGCATTCAGCGGAGTCAACAGCTGGCAACTGTTGTGTTAAAAATCACTAAATGCTACAATTATGGGAGCCATTGCAATTCAATTTTTTACTGATTCTTAACTGTTACTATTATATTATTACTATATATTTACTTTTCTGACTTTAAGGGCAGTTTTATTCACTTTTGTAACTTGAGAAGTTGGAATAACTTTGGTATTTATTCGATTTCAAAAGTTATTTCATTTTATTCACTTGAATTTCTCAAAAAAATTTGACATATTGAAGATTTGATATAACTTTCGTTTTATAACTTTTTTCAACTTGTGATTTATCTAACTTCCAAATATAAGACCAGTTATAAATTCTAACTTGGGATATTTGGTGTAACTTGTGATTTTCGCTTCAATCACAAGTTTTCACACGTTTGTGCTGCGACAACAAAATTGTTACTATAAAAACATTTGAAGGACGTATTATTTTATCTGACTAGAACCAATACAGTTCACTACAACTTTTTTATGCACAATATTAAAGGTTTAGGTGACGTGGTGGCAGGGGTTTTATTCACTTCAGAGACAGAATGTTTATTCTATTTAATTAATATTTATTATAAAATAAACCTCAGAGAGTAATAACTGCAAATTAAAGCTTCTTAGGAACACGAGCCGTTCGGAGTCGGCATTACTTGTAGATCTAGTTCTTGATCATTTATGTTCAAACATTTAATAACACGCACAACACAATCAAAAGAGGATCGATCAAAATCCTTGCAAGGGCTTGAATTGCACTTTATATCCGTAATGACCTGTTTTAATTTCCACTGATCGATGTCAGCTATAAAGATTACAATCATTAGTTGGCCAAAAGAAACTTCGAAGTGTAGTAATATGAAAGTGCTGTTATTATGTGCACAATTATGAGTAGTCGGTACCTACATTTTTGCATTAGCTCACAACGTGGAATTTCTACGTGCAGCTGGAGTCATTTGTTAAAGAGAACATAAAGCTGGCCAATTCCAGTTTGGTGTTCACTCGATTTTCAAGAAGTAGTAGTGCATACACGGTTAAAAATGTAGGTCTAAGTTTTCAACCTTACTTAAATTTTTATGGTTGAAATCAAAATTTTCCCTATATAAAAACATAATTTCAACTTTAAAGTAGAAATTTTAAACCTTTTATTGGTTGAAATCAATATATATTTACTAATTTCAACCCAAAAGACGAATTTTTCAACTTTTATGTTTAATTTTTCAGCAACTCGAGTCAAGTTTTTCAACTTTTTTTAGTTTAAAATTTATTTAAACCTAAGGGATGAATTTGTCAACCTTTTAAGTTTACTTCTTCAACTATTTTGGCCGAGTTTTTTGTCTCTGTTTAGTTGAAAAATTATTTAAACTTAAAAGACGAATTTTTCAACTTTTATAGTTTACTTATGTAACTATTTTGGTTGAATTTTTCGTCATTGCTTAGTTGAAAAATTATTTAAACCCAAGAGAGAAAATTTTCATCTTTTAAGTTTACTTTTTCAACTTTAAAGTTTAATTTTTCATCTGTATAAAGTCGGAATAATAACTTATTTAAAAAAAAACTGATAAAAATTGTAGTTAGGTTGAAATACTCAACTCAACTCACTTGGTTGAAAACATATTTTTTTAATATTTTTAAATGAAATTTTCTACATAAGCATTGTTTTTGTTTGCACGGCCTGCTGCGTTTAAATTCAAAATATTTGAATATAGAAAATATTTTTTTAACCTTGAATGAAATTTTCAACATTAGAATTGTTTTTGTTTGCGCAGCCTGCCGACATTCAAGTTTAAAAAATTTGAGTGAAATTTAAAAAAGTTGTCCATCGCGGTGCCTGCTGCAATTTTAAAAAGAGTTAATTGTGGTGGTGTATAGCTTTTTGTCAGTATTTGCATAAAATTGTTTTTGTTTCGGCAGCCTGCTGACATTCAAATTTAAAATATTTGAGTGAAATTTCAAAAAGTTGTCCATCGCGGCGCCTACTGCAATTTTAAAAAGAGTTAATTGTGGTGGTGTATAGCTTTACGTCAGTTTACTTAAAATCGTTTAAAAGTCAAGATGGATTTGCGTGGACGGTATATCAAAGTAAATTTTGTCGCCGAAAATATTAAAAAGTTTGTGTAAAATAACATATAATATAATTACAAAAAAATTATGTGGTTTCGTAAAATACCCAAACTCTAAATTTGCAAAATGTTACACTTCCAGTAAAAAAATTCATAACGATGCAGTTATTCAACGAAACCACATAATTTTTTTGTATTTATATTATATGTTGTTTCAGAAAACATTTTAAAAGCATTTTATTGCAATTTTTTTAAAATTGAATTTTTAAGATTTTTTTACTACAACAGCAAAAAAAAGGAATTTTTTTCAAATAGTAAAATATCTCAACTTTAGTAATTTTTATCCGATTTTTATGTTTTATCCCTCATTTTTAGAGGCAGTTAAATAACAAACGAACGATTTGCTGTTTTTATTGTTTTTACATTAAAAGGAACGATTTTCCAGCCATTCATATTAAGAAAAGCCATTTTCAAAAAAAAGGTCACCTCTATCTAATATACAGTGTATGTTATGTTTGTTTTAATTTAAGTTTTAAGGTGTACTGAGAAGAAAGATTTTAAGCACTTCATGGACTCAAAAAATACAGTGTTATCAAACGAAATTATAGTTCCATTGTTATGCCAATATACATACTGCGCCTGCTTCGAGCTGAACTTCTATACCACATGTGGAGAACAAATTGAACCCTGTTCCTCCGTAGTTCCACATTCAATAGGAATTACTAAAGAGGTAAGTGCATTTTAAAATACATAAATCTAAAATTTCAAAAAAATGAAGTGGTCCTTATTTTTTCCAAAAGTAGCTAACTATGGACTAGACTTTTGTTTTTTTTATAAAACAGAAGTAAACTGTGAAGTTTTGTGAAGATATGTAAACGTGTCGCATGCGACCTTTGAGTTGAAAAAATTATTTATATGGACAAAAAGGGCTCCACTCTTTTTTTCTTAAAATTGCACAGTTTACTTTTGTTTAGTAAACCGGCTCGAAACCGGTTTAGAACCCCGGCTCGTAACTTGTTACTTTCGAAAAAAAATAAGGACCACTCTAGCCCATGTATAAAACGAATGTATAGTTAATTTCAAATAGTTAAACTAATAAAATTTTCTGTGTATTGGTAATAGGTAGTCGAAAAATATATTCGTGAGAATGATGGCGGTGAAATTTTCAAATTATATACCGAAACAAAATTTTTGAATGATAAAAGCAGAAAGTCGTTAGTTAGGATACTGACGAAATTTTTAGTAAATACTTGCGGAAACTATCCTAGCAAAACAGATAAAATAAAGTTGGCAGAAACAACTATAGAACTTTTTCCATTTTATAAAAGTAACTCCAAATACTCTGGAGCGATAATATATAAATTTTATATAATAATTAAATTTTTTATTTCAACTATCTTCAATTCTACAGGAGCAATTTTATAACCCCGACAATAATACCGGCTATTTTGTTAGTCAATTGAAATATTGTAATTCTAAAAGAATAAAGTTTTCTTCACAAAATGCAGCCGACGATGACGCATTCGATGAAATTGTTCATGATAATCTCACAGTAGAGGATGCAAACTTTTTTAAAAGTATTGAAATTCCATCAAACAAAATTTTATTGATTCAGAAATTACACGATACTGCGAAAGCCCGAAAAAATATACTTAAACGCAGCGTGTCCATTCAGAACGACTTTCCATTTTACTTCTTGGATCCTGAACTAGTAAGTATATTATTATTTGATTTTGACAATTATTATTTCGGTGAAAATCTTAGTATAATTAACCGGTTTAACATCTGATATTTGATAAGCACCTGTTAATATAGATACTATATAGTAATTCTTTTCTTATGTTGAATTTATAGATTTTGATTGACTTCGATATATTATATCCAGAAATAAGCAAGCACTAACAATTTAACGACAACTGGCTGAAAATTTAAAGCTACATTCTGCCCATAATTACATCCAAGGGCTTAACAGCTGATTCTATTGAAGGTAGGTGTTTTACGGTAATCTTGAAAGTAGTTAACTCAATAATTACTAACGTCCCATATATGTAACGCACAGTTTTGTTCTGCGTGGAATCTCTTTATTAAGTTGGCCCTCATTTAAAAGAGTTTAATTTTTATTGACGCTATACTATAAAAATATTTGATTTGATAAAAAACTAAAATCTCTAAAGATTCGTAACGATTACTGAACTTTTAGAAGTAGCTTAATATCCCGATAGTTGGAGAAACGTTTTTCAAGATTATCGTGTGTTTTTTTTAGATCAGTTTGAGAAGTTTACGATATTTTCAATATATTGAATAGGCTTCCTAATCAATAATTTTGTATGTAATTAAATTAAAAATGTAATCCATTATTTTCACAACGTTTCGTATATTTTTTTGTCAACTACTTCAGGGGATCTTTTTAATAAAAACGAAAACAACATGAAAAAATGTACTTTGTCAGACAAGATTTTGTATTAATATTTACGGCCCTTTTCTGGTGAAGTGACGATAGTTACCCAGTATTTTTAATATTTCTATGTGTTTCTCGTCAGTTTTTGATTTCAAAACAAGATTTGAAGTTCAAAAATAAAAAATTTTGATAAAAATTGTCACCTGTTTTTCAGACAGTGACAATTTCATTTAAAAATGTTGTTTTTCTGAGTTTCAAATTTTGTTTTGAAAACAAAAATTGCAGCAAACGCATAGAAATATTAAAAAATACTGGGTAACAATTGTCACTTTGCCAGAATAGGGCCGTTTGTCAAAGCAGTAATAAAAACAAAGCTTCCAGAATATTTTTCAAAAAGCATGTGAGCTGAAATGAGCTATCAAACATATAAATTATTTAAAAAGTATCAGAGTTGTGATATTTTACGTTTCGAAAAAATTTTATTTTCTTTGTTTTTTTTATAAAAAATCTTAAAATGCCAAATTTGAAAAAATTAAAAATTAATACAAATAAAAAAATAATGTAATTGCGTTGAATATCTTGGTCGTTATCAAATTTTTTACAAGAACTCTAACATTTTGTAAATTTAAATTTAGAGTCAGGGTATTTTACAAAAAAAAATTTACAAAAAATTACAAAAAATTTCAAATTTAAAAAACGACATCATATGTGGCTATGCCAGAGTCTGAAGCTATTTTCTGGGTGAAATTAAAAAAAAACTAAAATTCGAATAAAAAAGTTGCATTTTATAAAAATGCCAAAAATACGGGACAAATAAGGAACGTTCCGTGAAATACGGGACATATGGTACCACAATATGGGGGCCACCCTAGTCGTTTTATTATAATATCTTTCCTCTGAGTTATGTCGGTTCATTATTTGTTAACCCATTTTGTACCAGCGGTCGAGATCTCGACCACAACTTTTGTCGTTTTTCATAAAAAAATTAAAAATATTACAAAAAGGAATTTAGTTAATTTTTTTTAATGACTAATTTAGTTTGGTATTTTAGCTTTATGACCGTACATTTTTTTACCCCATTTGACTTTTTTAAAGACTCACTTGGGAGGTCACAAAAATATTCAAAAAATAGCCCATTTTTAAAGTTACTGTAACTACTTGTATAAAAAACAAAACAAAAAAAAGGGTAATTGATTCAAATAGCCAAAAGTTCAAATAAATGTAATATGCAGAAACTACTTTATTACATCTATTCCATCTGATCGGCAGATAGCGTGGAAGATGATTGGTCGAGATCTCGACCGCTGGGATAATAAGTGCTCTAAGAACCTGTTAATAACCCGTTTTCATAATAAAATTTGCTGCCAATTTTTTTTACTATATTTCTCATTAAATTGCACGTATATAGCAAATTTATTTCTCTAATCATCCCAACGGCCGAAATCTCGAAAAGCAATTTTCCGGAAAAAAAAACCAAAAACAAATTCCAAAAATAATTTTTAGCCTATTTCTAGCGAGCCATGAAAATTTCATTAAGAAATGTAACCATTAAAGTAGCCTGGTACAAAATGGGTTAATCATGCACATTGCTTTTAAAGTTTTTTTTAATAATGTTTCAATTCTTTTTTCTTTACAGATTGGAGTAGCGAAGTACAACCGTTTTTAGGATTGATTAAGCTTATGCCTGCTCCGCCAGGTACACGCGATAGGTGCAAAGGAAATTTTCTTCAAAATGTCAACAAATTTATTAACTTTGTGCCTAATTTTCAACCAAACGAAGCAGTTGATTCGTACAATGACCCCATTATTTTAGCCAGTGGGCATTCAAAGAAAAATATTGAACTATACTATATTGGAGTAGATGGTAAACTTATTGCAATCCCCACACATTATAAGTTGTACATTATTTTTGATATTTTTTTTAAATTTTCTATATTTTTAACATAAAGTATTGTAACGAGCTCAAAATATTTTTTAATTTTTTTGAAAAGTACCTCTACAACATCCCGCACTCTCAAGGTACGCCTAGAATTCATGACATCTGGAGCAGTCTGCACGGTTTAATAAACCAAATAAGTAAATAATGATTTGTTTTGTGTGCCATAAAGTTTTCAAAGATATTCAGTTTTGCATTAATCATTTAAAACATGTTCACTATTTAAACACAGGAAAACATCTAAATTTAAGATGTATATACTCGCTACAGTGCCCCCGTTTCTTTGTTACGTATCCAGGCTTAAAAAAGCATTCATTTTTTTGCAAATTTAAACATAATAATTTAATGCAACAACAAAGTTTGAAGGACAAGCAACCCCAATATAAAGCAACAACTTCCTTTGAGAATGTAAATCTTAATACAAACAGTGACAATTTCTTTCACGAGAATTATCCAAAAGATGAAAGTTTAGAAACCTTATCATTACATCAGAAAAATATTTTTGAATTTCTTTCTTCATTATATCTTGCTGAGTTAAATATTGACAAATTCCATGATATGTTTAAAACCTATCATGAAAATTTATTTTCAGCATTAAATCAGACTACATTAAGCGAAAGTAAAAGCTTACAATTACAGATTTTAAATAACTTAAATACTTTTTCTTCTTCATATAAACGAAAACGTGCTTTCCAAAATTCTGATTTATTTGTTTGTCCTGTGGAAACTAATATTAAGTTAAGATGGGATAAAAAGTTCAATATCATAACAAACCGTTTTGATAATATACAAAAACAATGCACATTTCAATATGTTTCAATTATGAAGACCATTAAATGTTTATTTAAAAATGAAAATTTCAAAACTACTTATTTTAAAAGTCAACATGAATGCAACAGTAATTCTATATCTAGATTTTGTTGTGCGGAAAACTGTAAAAAAGAAAATTTTTTTTCCAATAATACTAATGCAATAAAAATTGGCCTTTACTATGATGATTTCGAAGTTGTCTGCCCGTTAGGAAGTAAAACATCCATTCATAAAATGGGTGGAATTTATTTCCAAATCTTAAACTTTCCATCATACTTTTTGTCAAAGTTAGAAAATATTTATTTAGTAGCTTTATTTTTTTCTGAAGACATAAAAGATAGTGATTCTATAAATATTATATTAAGTCCTATTTGCAATGACATTTCAATACTGGAAAATGATGGAAGTGCCATTGATACTAAGATAATAAAAGGTACTTTAATTTCCTTTTCCCGCGATAATTTGGGAGGAAACACCTTATTTGGCTTTCAAAAATCATTTTCAAGTGGCAGTTATTGCAGATTTTGTTATTTAGATCATTCAGAAATAAAAACAACCACAAGGCAAGTACCTCAAAAGATGCGATTATTTGACCATTTACTAGACAATACAAGTTTGTATGCGGAGGGAAAAGCATTGAAATTTAACAATATTCTCAATAAATTAAAATACTATAATATGATAAAAAATGGAACTGCAGATTTAATGCATGATGTTTTGGAGGGAGCAGTACCATTTGTATTAAAGATTTTTTTTTCAGTACTTAATAGAAAATACTTCTTTAAATGTTAATAAAATTAATAAATTACTTTTCTCTTATAACTATACTTATCTAGACATTAAAAATAAACCATCTTTAATATCATTAAAAAAGGAATCAAAAACTTCTGTTGGCTTAAATGCTGCCCAAAATTGGTGTTTAATTACTTATTTACCATTCATTTTTTATGAATATAAAAGCAAAATGAAGGACGAACGAATTTGGGAATTACTAACTAGTCTCATAAATATAATGAAAATAATTTTTTCGGATTGCGTGCTAACATCAACACTGAATTTTTTGGACGATTTGATAGAAAAGCATTTAAAAATAATAATTGAATTAGGGTTTTTCTTGCTTCCAAAACATCATTTCATGACACATTATAGCAAGATCATTCGTGACCTTGGCCCTCTTGTTTTAATGTGGTCCATGCGATTTGAGAGTTATCACAGGAATTTTACAAAAAGTGGACGCTATATTAACAACTTCGTTAATTCAGCTAAAACATTAGCCCTTAGACACCAAAAGAAACAATGTTACTTACTTAAAAATTACAATTTTAGCCCGATCTTAAAAGAAGGAAAGAATTTAAAAATTAATTATAATGATTATCAACTTAAACACACCTTTTACGAATTTAGTCCCAATTTGGTTTCCCTAAAATATTTTGAGCTCGGCTATAAATATAAAATAGGGTTTTTTATTTTGAATTCTGAGATATCTGAAATGCCACAATTTTGTAAAATTAACGAAATTTTAAAGAATAAGTCTGAATTTTTGTTTGTTTGTCAGAAATATTTAACTCATAACTTAAATGATACATACTGTGCGTATGAAGTCAGTGAGACAGATAATATTCTTATTATTAAATATAATGATATAATTAATAAGAAACCATTTAATTCTGTTAAATGTAACAATTTGGAATATATAATTTCTAAAACCATAGTATAAAAAAGTTTTTTCTTGTCTTAAGTTATCCACTATTTAATGCTATTATTTTTGTATCAATAAATAAAATAATTTCAAAATGTATCAATTGCTTGCGTCAACTTATGTTTATTTGTAATAAAATAATAATTTTGGGATCAACCTTTTATTTGAATTGACTTTTTGGGTTGAATAACTCAACCTATTAGTTGAATTTTTGAAATTATTGGGTTAAAAATGTCAACTCTTCAGTTGAATTTTTCAACTGCATGGGTTGAAAAGTCAACATTTTTGTTAAATTTTTCAACTTATTGCGTTGAAAAAGTCTGCTTTTAATTAAATTTTCAACTTTTCCGGTTGAAAAGTTGGTCTTCCAGTTGAATTGTTGAACTTCTTCGGTTGAGAAAGTCAACCTTTTCGTTAAATTTTTCTACTTTCTCGGTTGAAAATTTAACTTTTTAGTCGAATTTTTGAACTTTTTCGGTTGAAAAGTCGGTTTAACAGTTGAATTTTTCAACTTCTTAGGTTGAGAAAGTCAACCGTTTTATAAAATTTTTCTACTATCTCGGTTGGAAAAGTAAACTTTTTAGTTAAATTTTTCAATTTTTTCGGTTGAAATTTTAGACATCTTGGTTGAAAAAGATTCCCTTATGTATTTATTTTTTTAACTTTATGGTTGAAATTTTCAACCTTTTCGTTGAATAACTAGACCAAAAAGTTTAATTATTCATCTTAAATAGTAAAAAAATTATTTTTTTTCTCCATTTTTATACTTTTAGGTATAAATTTTCAACTTTAAAGTTGGTTAAGTAAACTTATTAAGATGAAATTTTCATCCGAAATCGTTGAAAATTCATTATATACTTACTTGCTTACTCCAAATAAAGTTGAAAATTTCAACTTTTTTGGAAAGGATGTATATTACAACTAAAAAAGTTGAAAAAGTGAACCTAAATTTTGAACCGTGTAGAGAGTAAATTAAGGTATCCCAAAATAAGGCACCATTTCTGATGAATCTTTTCAATTTCAGTTACTAAATTTTTGTATATGATTTTTTAGGTTTAACAGCTCTAGTGGCTGAATTTGCATCATTGAAAGGATTTCAACAGAGCTGGCGCAAATACTCGGCAGCCTACAAGTCACAAATCTCTACTTAAGTCAAAAATTGAACTTTTTTCGTTCGATTTAGTAAATATTATTTTGACGAAGAGAAACGTAAAATAAAACTATACATTTTAGACGACTTTAAAAAAAAAATCAACTAATTCTTTTATAAATAAAAAAACAGTTAAAAACGGTTTGCTAAAAAAGAGCTATGTCAAAAAAATCAACTTATTCTTTTATAAATAAAAAAACAGTTAAAAACGGTTTGCTAAAAAACGAGCTGAACTACATTTCATGTCGCGTGAAAAATAACGTTACAAAAATGCTTTTAAAGATTGCGCTTAATGTAGGTTTCTAGATCTTCAAGCGGAATAACTTTAAATTTTTAACTATTTGTTTTCAAGTTATTTTATTCTATATCATAGTCGAGTTTATTTTAACATAATTAAGCTAGTAATCCACATGAAGAAACCCTTTTTGTAATATTGGTATTGTGTTTATATGCTAGAAGGCGCCAAAGTGGATTTCTTAAAAAAAATAGAATATATGGCTTGCATATTAATACATAAACGAAATAAAACCAAACTAATTAAAAATTGGTCCAGCCGACTCAAATTTATCCTCCTCTGTTATCAAAATACAAAGGCAAAATTATAAACACAATTTTTTTCGATTGTGAAAGAACTATATAATGTTTGAAATAAGAACTAAAAATATCAAACACGCCAAACACGGCTAATTTAAAATCTTCATTAAAGCGCATGTCTTTTAGAAATATTTTTATTAAACTATACATAAAGCAAGCTTCGTTATTTAACGAAGTGAATTAAAACATATCTTAATTCGAAACACCGTCAACTGAAAAGCACCCATATTTTGGAAATCACTTTGTTTTTATTCTGCACACATATATTTTAATAACAAAATATTTTTTTGATATTGCATTGCCTTCGACATCAACAAATTTCCATTTCATAAGTTATAAAAGTCATTTATTTTCTCATTTCCCATCAAATATCAAAAAATTCCCTGGGATGTTTTATAACTTAAGTATTTATAACTTGACTTAACTTCAACATATAAAATTTCAACTTGAACTGAATGAAATGAAATTTTAACTTGAGAAACTAAAATATTTTACTCGCAAGTTGTACAAAAAGTCAAGTTAACAAAAGTTATTGATACTGCTCAAGTTAGCTCGAATTATAAAAAGTGAATGAAACGGCCCTAAGAGTAACAACACATTCAGAGAAATACATCTCTCACTAAGGTATCGCTACCACAAAAGCTCATAACTGTTGACTCCGCTGAATTCGGCCTATATGCCCAACACTTTTTAACAACATCTGACATGGCCTTATGACGCTCTCATTTAGGGATGAAAATTGAGCGTTAATGGAAAGCGGCTCAGAACGCGCCCCTAAACGCTCTTGTTTATGTTTCACAGTTAATATTATTATTGTGTTTATTAAAAGAAACGTACAAAATGATATTTATTTTAGTATATATATTTTAAATATGTTAATTAACTTAATTTTCATTGAAGTTTGTAAATTAAAATAATTTAAAAAGTTATAAATGCACCAAGAAATCGGAGTAATAAAAGTACTAGAACAAAATTTATAGTAGTACCAACTAGTATGATATTTGGGCAGCCGTGTGCATTTTTAGCTCTAATGACATTGCTCTCATGATTTTATTCTGCTCTCATTTTCAAATAAGCACACGAATTTGAAAAAAAAGTCAAAAATACGAATAACCTTTAAATTATTAAATCATGGATAGTATCGTAGGTATAGACGCAGATCGCCCTTTAATATATTTATATTTATTTATTTATTTCGTCAAGCAGAGACAATAGCTCTTACAGACTACTTAAACATATATTCAACAATAAACAGATTGCTAGTTATACATTATTTACATTAATTGTATAATTCTAATGAAAAATAAAAATTTTATGTTGTACAGCATAGATTAAATTACATGTAAAAGTTAAAATAGTTGAAACTATAAATAAAATTAGGAGTGGCATATAAAAATATAAAGATCTAAATGTAAATGATATATGTAGAAAACTTAAAAGAAATTAAGACAAAAAGGAATCAGTAAGGTACTAGAAGGACAACCGATGGTTAGAAGCGCTAGGTAACACGGTAAGTTTGGAGAAGATTGAGATTAATTTTGTATTGAGCTCTTGAAATTGAATGAAAAATGTCAATCATTGGCAAAACCCTGTTGGCTTCAATAGTGCAGCGCGTGAACGGCTCATTACGAGCATATTCTGCTCTGTGAAAAGGAACACGAAAGTTAAACTGGCTACGAAGGTAGCGGGGCGGTGTAAAAAAATCAAGCAAACTAAGTAGATTAGGACATTCGATATGGTGATGAACCAGGTCACGAATGAAAGTGACTGACTGCATCTTGCGTCTTGATTTGAGGGAACAGGTGTAAATGAATTCACTTCTGGTTCTGAGTACCAGCCATAGTACTCCTGGGCCTTCTAGCCAAACACTAAATACCATACCCGAGACCACCAGCCACAGTGGCTCGACAAAACCATCCACATCCTGCTCCAATGTGACCACCAGCCATAGTGGTCCGAAGAGCAGGAAATCCCACGGCGCACTACTGAAAGCGAAATATACCAAGGCTCTGTTCATTCTTGCCAAAGACTGAATAAAGAATAAAGAAGAATAAAGAATAAAGATAGACAAAAATGCGGAGCAGGGTACGGTTCAGGAGCGCGACGTGAAAGACAAACAAAAATGCGAGGCTACGATTGATGAGTACCTGAAGTACCAGGCTACTCAGCCTGCTGACGCAGCCAATTCAAAGCGAAATCGGTAGCAAGATGCGATCGACAACGTTGCGAAGAGGGCAAAGGTCAGCGGCAAGTCAACCGTGCCTGAGCAACCGACAACCAGCCAGCGCGCCTTTAGTGAGGTGGCCAGGGATCACCTACAGGTGGCGCTGATTGACGCGAACTCAAACAGCCACAAGCGGATTTCGGAAGAGTGGGGAAACATCGAAGCCAAGTTGTCAGAGATGGTCATTGAGCATCTTCTCGGCAACAAGGGTGGTGCGCTTCCATCTTTCGAATCTGCGGATGTAGTGCGAGGATTCCGCGTGATCAAATGCGAGGATCAGTTCTCCAAAGAATTCCTAAGCGAGTGCGTCTCTAAGATCAGAGACGCATGGGACGGCTTAAGCCTTAAGCTAATCCCGGCTAAGGATATTCCGAGGAGACCTCGTGCTCGCATTTGGTTGCCTAAGATGAAGCTTGAGAAAAACAAGCTCATCGAAATCCTCCAACTGCACAACCCAGACATTCCCATGAACGACTGGGCTGTCATCAAGACTGAGGACCCCCAGCGTAACAGCATGACCTTCCTACTGCTTATCTCAGACGAGTGCCTGGGTGCTCTGAAGAAAGCGGGCAACACCCTTAGGTTTGGCATCCGTCGTGCCAATCTAAAGATCTTCAAAAGCCCGTCTGCGGAAGAAGGCGTCAGCGTCGATGATATCCTCGATTCCCTTACAATCGAGGATCCGACGGTGCCTTCCACGCAGCAGCCACAACAATCACCAGCCACGTAATGCCACTGTCGGTAATACAGATTAACCTGCAGCACGCCAGATGTGCTGCTGATAGTCTGCCCATCCTCATGATGGAGGATGGTATCGACGTGGGCATTATACAGGAGCCCTGGGTCAGAGACTCAGCAGTAAAAGAGTTCCAGAACAACCACTACAACATCTACTACAAGAGAACAGCAGGTAAACCAAGATCTTGCATTGTAGCCAAAAAGCACACACACTTATTTCTACTCCCTAACCTTAGCTCTTCAGACCTGACAGTTGTCAAACTGGAGGGCGCCAACAATCTTTTCATAGCCTCAGCCTATATGGGCCACGACAGGGAAGCTCCTCCAGACGAGGTGAAGCGATTAGTGGCTACGGCAATGCTGGACAACACCACCACAATTTTGGGCTGCGATGCCAATGCGAGACACACACTATGGGGCAGCTCTGAGATAAACACTAGAGGTGAGTTTTTATTCGACTTTATAATTAACTCTAATCTAAACATATGCCATAAAGGAAATACACCTACTTTCACGTTTCCAAGTACTGACAACTTCACAGGCTGGAGTGAGGTCTTGGATATTACCCTTCTATCCGAAAACGAGTCTCTAAAAGTAGTCAATTGGAGAGTTTCGAGCAAAAGTTCCTTCTCGGATCACAGCTTGATCCTCTTTGATTGGAATCTTGAAACAGGGGCCCCTTTTCCATTTCGTAACCCCAAACGTACTGACTGGGCCAAATTTGCCAAAGTGGCTCGCCCAAAAACCCGTTCTTTAGCCTACAAGCAAATCTCAACTGCGGAGGAGATAGACTCTTCCGTGGAGGCCCTAGAGCAAACCATGCAGGTTGCCTTTAGAGTCTCATGTCCCACTAGCAGGGGCAAGAAAAAAGCTCCTCCTCCGTGGTGGAGCAAAGATCTTTCCGACCTTAGGAAAAGGGTTAGGAAAACTTTCAACTCCTGTCATAGACAGTGCCTTTGGCAACTATACAGAGACATCCTCAAAACCTACAAGAAAGCAATTCGAGACGCGAAAAAACATTCTTGGCAGGAATACACCCAATCGATCGACAATATAAAAGAATCGGCAAGACTAAGCAAAATCCTGTCCAAAAAAAGCACCAGTCCATCTTTCATTCGGAAAGACGATGGTACGTGGACAGAATCTACCAATGAATCCCTGGAACACTTACTCAACACACACTTCCCCGGCTGCAGGAGCAACTGCAATGAGAACTTAGGTTTAAAATCACCCGAGGCAACTGCGGCGATTCCGACTGGCTCCTTTATCTTAATGGAAAGGGTTATCTGGGCCTTAAGCAGCTTCTCTCCATACAAATCCCCAGGTCCCGACGGCATACTTCCAATAATGTTGCAGAAACTACAAGATGTAGTTGCACCTATCCTACTCTCTATCTTCACTAAGTGTCTCTGCCTTAATTACACTCCATGGAGCTGGAGAAGAGTTAAGGTAAAATTTATACCCAAAGCTGGGAGGAGAGGTCACGAATCAGCCAAGGATTTTAGACCAATAAGCCTCACATCATTCGCACTGAAAACCCTAGAGCGTGTACTGGATATTCATCTCAGGGACGTTCTAAAGGGTGCTAACATATCCTTCGCCCAACACGCATACCTCAAGGGCAGATCCACAGATACCGCCCTACACGAGGTTATTACCACTATTGAAAGATCCATCTTCTTTAAACAATACACTCTTGCGGCCTTCTTAGACATAGAAGGGGCTTTTAACAATATTCATACTAGGGCCATTTTTGATTCTCTTACCAACCTTGGTGTACAAGCACCGGTGAGAAACTAGATACTCTCAATGCTCAGAAACAGAATAATCCAGGCAGACCTGGGTGGCTGCCAACTCACGAGATTTGTCAGTAGGGGTACTCCGCAAGGAGGAGTAATCTCCCCCCTACTCTGGCTCATCGCCATGAATGAATTTCTTAATACACTAAATTGCAATGGGGTCAAAGTGGTGGCTTATGCGGATGATGTGGTTGTTATGGTGTCAGGACTGTTCCCCTCTACACTCAGTGAGCTAATGGAGGTTGCTTTGGCAAAACTCAGTGTCTGGGCTGCCAGGTGCGGCCTAGGAGTTAACCCTAGCAAGACGGAACTGATGTTATTCACCACAAAACCAAAGCACCACAATTTGTCCTTCCAAAGCTCAACAACCAACCTCTTACACTATCCAGTAGCGCAAAATACCTAGGTGTCATTCTGGATCCTAAGCTAAGCTGGAAAACTAACATCGAACAAAGGGTCAAGAAGGCCTGCATAGCCTTCTACGCCTTCAAAAAAACCTTTGGTAGAAAATGGGGTTTTCAACCAAAAATGCACTTATGGCTATACACAGCGGTAGTGTGACCTATCTTGGCGTATGGTGCACTAGTATGGTGGCCTGCACTGAATAAAGCATACAACACAACAAAAATAGCTCGGATCCAGCGATCCGCATGCATAGGTATCACAGGGGGTATCCGCTCATGCCCCACTGATGCACTTAATGTCCTGACACATTTACTCCCCATAGATTTACACATTAAGCTTACTGCAACAAACAGTGCAGTCAGACTCAGAGAGTCGTACAACTGGCGAAATAGACCATATGGACACAGCAACATTCTTAATCCGCTACCTCGGGAACTGATTCCTGGAAAAACGGACTACGACACTCCCAAACTCGACTTCACGAAATACTTTACAACCAAGTTTTCCACCAGGGTGGAATGGCGCAACTGATCTAGCCTTCGATGTGTCCTTTTACACGAATGGCTCCAAGATGGAGTGCGGAGTGGGAGCGGGCATATACTCTGAGAAACTGGGGGTGGCGGACTCTTTTCGTCTACCAAACTCAGCCAGCGTCTTTCACGCCGAGCTTTTTGCGATAAGAGAAGCTTGTCGCACCTTAAGGAGAGCTAACACCAACCACCTTAACGCAGCTATTCTGACGGATAGCCAAGCTGCCGTTAAATCTTTAGCTGCGATCAGTACTAACTCCAAACTGGTAAGGCAGTGTAAGGATGAACTGGCCCGGCTAAGTCACCATCTTAGCATTACCATAATCTGGGTTCCCGGCCATAGGAACATTTATGATAATGAAAAGGCGGATAAATTGGCCAGGCGGGGTCTTCCCTTGACGTTTCCAGAGCGGAACCAGTCGAAGTTCCACTGAACACAGTCAAGGGAGGAATTCGTTCTTACTACTTAACCTTAGCCGGTCGTAGATGGAGAGAACTACCAACCTACAACACATCAAGAAAAATATGGCCCCTTTACAACATAGGCAGAACTCAACAGATGCTCTCAAAGCCCCGGAACGACATAGCCAGATTTACGGCTATTATTACGGGTCACTGGTGCATCGGAGTTCATGCCGAGAGAATTGAACTACCTTTCAACACCCACTGTCGCAGCTGCGATGACCCAAATGAAAAGTCCAGACTAACAACGCTTGGCAGGCCCTTCCTCAGCAACTCTCAGGAACTCTCAACAACAAAAATCAACAATCTCCTAACGTTTATCAATCGCGCCGGATGGTTATAACCTAGCAGTGCGCTACCCAGTCAACCAACAGAAACACGAGGTTATAGTATCAAAACGGCTCACTAGAGCTACTTGGATCCTACTTGCATGTAGAATCACCATCTAAACCAACCAACCAATTCACATCTAGTAGAGTAGGGTAGAGGCTGATGGAGGTTCCAGTTAAGTTTAGCTATCACATACCTTGTAAACTTTTTCTCGACTCTTTCGATTTGCAGGTCTTGGTAGGGAGAAGTAGGATTGCATAATATGGAGCTGGATTCTAAGTGGGGTCGGACTAACGGTGCATTTGAGGGTGTAGGGATTAATTTTCAGGTCCGGGAGAGTTTAAGGTCGTCGGTGAAAAGAAGGCATTGGGAATGGCGTATGACCCTAGGAAGATCGTTAATAAATATTAAAACAATAGAGGCACCAGATGACTGTCTTGGGGAACCCCGGAAATAACTCTGAAAAGATAAGATACGCTATTGTTTATTTTTACTGATTGGCGGCGATTGGATAAGTAAGATTGAAACCAACATATGAGGTTTGAGTGAACTGCAAGGGAGGCAAGTTTTAATATTAGGTGCTTATGAGAGACTTTGTCAAATGTCTTAGCAAATTCAGTATAGATAACATCTGTTTGAAGACCTGCTTCAAAATTACTAGTTATAAAATTGCAAAAGAGTACTAAGTTCGTCAAAGTCGATTTACCAGATATGAACCCATGTTGTTCAGGAGATATGGCGTTTTTAACGTAGAATGTCATTTTATCATAAATGATTTTATCGAAGATTTTTGGTATGACCCAAACTTTTCAAATAGGTCTATATATTTTTATGTCATCTGATTTGTAGATGGGGACAATGTAAGAATGCTTTCAAGTGTCTATAAAACAGTCATTAGATACTGATTTTCTAAAGATCAAGAAGAGAGGTGTAGCAAGGGATACAGCACAACTTTTTAAAACAATTTGAGGTATGCCATCGTGGCCGGGTATGGGACTATTTTTAAGGCTAGCTTAAAGAGTTGCAATATCTTCGATTTGGAACGAGAGATCACCTAGGTCAAGGACGGAATCAGAGGGGCGACTAATCAGTACAGGATCAGAGCTAGAGATAGTGGAATAAACCGATTTAAAATAATCAGCAAACAAATTGCATATAGTTTCTATGTTATTTGAGGAGGAACCAAGACAAGACATAGAGTTGGGTAATCCGACTGATTTTCTTTTATTATTAATAAAAGTCCAAAAGTATTTGATGTTTTCCTTGAGACTTTGTTCAGAGGAAGAAATAAAAGAGTTGTACAGGAACCTGTTGAGAATAACAAATTGATTTTGAAGTGACAGGTAGTTTTTTTTTAGAATCAAATTAGAAGTATCTTGCCTAAAGCACTTATAAGCTTTCTTCTTTTTATTTTTTAAGTTTGAGAGCCTCTTATTAAACCAAGGAGGGTTACTATTGCTGAAGGTCTATTTCAATGGTATGAACCGATTTATCGAGTCTTTTAAAATGGATACAAAAATATCATAGGCAATCGATAGATCTGATTCCCGAGTGATGAAGTCCCAAGACATCGATGATAAATGTTCATTCATTTCCTCAAAGTTAGCGTTTTTAAAGTCTAATGTAAGTAACTGATTAGTAACTAGTTTCTGGTATTAGTACAGTGACAATGCAAGAAAAAGAGGAACATGATGATTAGTGCTGTTAAAAATTTTAGAAATAGGTAGATCAGAATTTACGCGGAGTTCTTTATCAATAAATATGAGGTCAAGAATACGGTTAAGATCATTTTTGGACTTATTGATTTGAGCTAAGTCATATTGGCTGAAAAAATCTATTAAAAGATTTTCGGTTTTGCTGTGAGCATTAAAAGGATGAAGGTAAGATCCATCGACTTCAGGCCTCCAGACAATACTACCTAAATTAAAGTCAACGGCATACACCACGTGCTGAAAAGAAGATTTATTTTCGAGAACAGGACGGCAATTATCGAAATATGCATTATAAAGTTTAATGGAACTATTAGGTGGAATGTAGCTAAATATCAGAATAAGCTCGAAATTATGGTACAAGTTTTATAATAATTTAGTAGATGTCTAGAGCCGCTGGTTGAGCTGCACTATTAAGATGAAATAATTATTCACAAGGGAAAGAACTTTTAACCGCAATCAAAACCCCACCCCCTCGTGACATACCAGTAGTTTTAAGGAAACGGTCTTTACGGTATACATTAGAAGAGGTGCCATTAAACAGTTCAGAAGTTGCGTTTGTGAATTCGTTGCGTGTTGACGTGCGTCCGTCCGTTTCAGTCACATATTTTAATTAAACTTATTAAATGTGTTGTTTTGTTTTATAATGCACCGTGACTTATGTTGTATGTTTCGTCGTGTTTTTTTTTGGTTTATTTAAATGTCCTAAAAGTTTTAAAATTAAATGTTAAATGTTGTGTTAAAATTAACAAAATAAATAAAATAATTAGAAGAAAATAAAATAAAAATTATCGACATCAATAACAACAACAACAAAGCATCACCAAGAACAGCAAAACCGGTTTTGGAGAGAGCCGCCAGCTGCATCATCAACACCGCTGGACAGCACTGTTGTTTTTTTTTTGTTTTGGCCACACGAGGGTCTTTTCTATGCTCCTCGCTGTGTAAGTAATTGTTGTTTTCGTTTCCGTCAATTCCGCTATCCTCTCCAATTAGTTACGTTTATAGGTAATGTTGCGCAGTGGGCTCAATTGTGCTGAAGTAAAGGCATAACACTTGCATCAGTACATTTTATATAGCTCATGTTGTGCAGCTCTCTTGCAGCCGTAACTAATTTCATTTGCCCTTATTTGTTTGATTTGCCCTTATTTGTTTGATTTTTGCATGGTGCAATAATGTCGGGTCATTTTCGCATACATTTCTGCAATATTCGTGGACTGAGAGCGAATTTGTTCTCGGTATATGTACATTGTACTCTTCATAGGCCTCAAATAATGGCACTATGCGAGACCCAGGTGGCCGAGGATGCAGATCCACTGGATTTTCATATACCTGGGTATCGCTTACTGCCATTGTTTTCTTTGCATAGGGGCATCGCGCTTTTTATAAGAACGGATGTAGCATACCAGTGTGAGAGAAGTCTGAACGTGACCGATCCAGAGTTTAGCTCAATGTGGGCTAGGTTCAGGCTTCGCTCGCACTTGCTACATTTTTTTTATTTATAGAAGTCCAAATCTAGGGAGGGAGTCCACTTTTAACAATCTAGACTCTCTCTGATTCAATTACGCACATTTTGGGGTTATTTTCCGACAGTGAGATCGTTATAGCAAGCGATTTCAATGTCCACAATCCGGCTTGGTTACGTTATTCGGGTCCACTGACACCTGTTGGGCAATATGTTGAGCTATTTGCTGAATCGAACCAATTGATTCAACTAGTGAAGGAACTCACTTTTTTTTAAAAATGAAATGCATAGCCATAACATCCTTGACCTTTTTCTGACTTCGCATCATGAAAAATATGATATGAGTGTCAACGTACCTCTTGGTAACTCGGACTATTGTACCATCTCCTCTGTTTTTCCATATTATAACCCCTGCACCTCTACGCCTAAAGCCCCTAAGAGGACTGCATGGTTTTATGGAAGGGCAAATTGGACTGCGTTAAATAATTTTTATCGCAACTTTAATTGGAAATTATGTTTCGCTGATAGAAATGTGAATGCCGCGGCTGTCATGGTACAAGAAATTATTTTATTGGGTATGCGGTCTGTCATTCCCAATAAGATGAGAAGCATTAAACCAAAAGATCAGTCATGGTTTAATGAGACTAGCAGGATTGCAGTCAGGTCCAAAGAGGAAGCCTTTCAGAATTGGCGTGCTAACAAAATACTAATACTAAAAGACTTCGCATTGTAATGCAATTTTAAAACGCGAAAAGTTTCTGCACGAAGCTCGCATCCGAGAACAAATTCTTCTCTGCCCCTATTTTTATTGACCCCGTGGTGAATTCACTTCAAAAAATAAAAACAACCACCAACTCTTTTCTCAGAATAGTTCTTTATTTTAATAATAATAATGTTTCTCATTCATGCGGAGAAGAAACCTGCTATCTGCGTCGCTGCTCCTTCCTCATGGGCACCCTCTGCACTCATCAGTCTTTCTACACTCGGCCTATGCTTCGAAGAGACAATCTCCGACGATCTACTCCTCGCGGCCTATGTGTCGATGAGACAATCTCCGACGGTCTACCACTCGCGACCTATACTCTGGAGGAACAATCTCCAACGACCTACCACTCGCGGCCTATGCTTCGAAAGGCAATCGCCGACTATCCACTCCTCGCGGCCTATGCTCCGAAGAGATAATCTCCGAAGGTCTACTACTAGTGGCCTATGCTTCGAAGAGATAATTTCGAAGGTCAAGTTTTCGTTTTGTCGGTGTACGGCTGTTATAATTTCGAAGGTCTATACACATTGACTGCAACAGTCGTACACTGACAAAACGAAAACTTGCCATCAGAGAGAAATGTCGCAGTATTCTCGACGACTTGATTATAATGAACGCAACAGCGACAATCTATATTTCATACAAAACATAAACAAACTCTGCTATGTTCGCTCTTGTCGTCTATCAAATTAGAAATAGATTGAAGTCTGTGGCAGCAACAATTGTGGTCGTGTTCTCTCTTTGTCGTGCCGTCTTCAAAAAATACATCTTCATAAGAAATCATGCGTTCTATTTTTTGAGAATTGGCGTTCGTCGCTAGTTGCAGTCAATGTGTCAAACTAAAGTGTCGCCTTATATAGGCCAGCCGCCGAGCTTTCTTTCTAAGTGCCAGTTGCTTCTCGTGTTCCTATTGGCTAGCACTACTAGTGCTTTTAACTTTTCAAATATAATATAACAGCTGACCGTGTGCTTTTATGTGGTTCGTGCCATTGGTGTATCAAGGGCAAACTCGCAAATCTAGATAATTGTGACAACTATTTCGCTCAGTATGTACTATTCGAGAGCGCACTTGTGGAGAGAGGCACCAACGCAATGTTGGTTGCCTAAGCCTTCTGTATAGGTGCTCCATGGGAAGTGTTCAAGGGAGATACATGGCCTGACGCCACCAGCTCGTGTGTTTCCCAGGTCCACTCGGGTAGCTATTCAAGCCCACCCCTTTACTATTGCTTCGATGTCCAGCAGAACCTCACATTACCGAGATAATTTGTTTTTTAGTCGCATGTTTGTGGAATAGTCTCCTCGCCAGCGTGTTTAACGGCAGTTTTGAGCTGTGCAAGTTCAAAACAAATCTTTATCAACACTGCTCCATCTATCCACCCTCCAACTAACTATCACCCATCTTCCGAATCAACACAATGCTTATGCATTTGGCGTTGGTTCAGTCTACAAAAAAAAGTTAAATGATGCTCAGTTAACCAAGTTTCTGAGAATAAAATAAAGTCATAATCTAGCGAGCAAGAAAGAAGTAATAAAAAATTCTACAGTCTACAAAAAAAAGTTAGATGATGCTCAGTTAATCAAGTTTCTGAGAATAAAATAAAGTCATAATCTAGCGAGCAAGAAAGAAGTAATAAAAAATTGATTCATTTTTGTTCTCATACCTCCGATGTTCTGGTAATACAAAGAGAACTTATCAATGGATGTAATTGGAGTGATTTGATAGCGATGTTATATCATTATTTGGTGTTGGTATTAACGATGGTAATGTTAAAGTTGATGATGATAATAGAGATGAAGACGACTGTGATAATGACGATGAAGAAGACAAAACTGAGGACGATGATGATGAAGGCAACGAAGATGACGATAATGATGATGATGGTAATGATAAAGATTCAGAAGCAAGTGATGATGTTGGTGGTGATGTAGATGATGAAGTCTTTGAAGAAGATGATGCTAGAGATGATGTTGAAGAAGATGGATGTGCTGATGGCGACGAAGATGGTAAAACTGAAGACGACGAAGATGACGATAATGATGATATTAATAACGCTGATGATGATGATAGAAAAGATAATGATGATGATGAAAGCGATGCTGTAGATGTAATGGGTGATGGAAGTTATATTGATAATTATGCAGATTTAGTGTCCGAGTTACTGGCCGCATCTGGTAGTGCAATATTTTCTAAAAGTTTTTTGGAATGCTGGTAGACTTAGTGTATCTTTCTCTCGAAATAAATTCGTGAACAACTATTCCATCTGGCCAGAATTTTTTAGAAAGAAGCCAGTCGATGTTAGAGGCAGGTGTGTAAATCTTAAAAGATGAAATATCACGTTCAGCATATGAATTTAGTTTCACGCAATAGATTGCTGATGAAAGCACAGGTAATTTTTTGCAATGCAATTGTAAATAGCTTCCGCCGTACTTGTATTTTCAAGTCGAGAAAGAAAAATTCTTTTCCGTTCTTGTTTCTGAATCACCACTAATCCACATTTTGCTGATGGTGTGGGGGTCACATTAGCCATAGAACTAGATAAAGTAGAGGGTTTTAAATTTGACGTAACCGGTGATGAGATGCCAGGTTGAACTAGATGATGAGAAGGTGATTCAGGCACTGAAGTGATGACAGTTGGATCCTTATGGTTTGCAGCTTGACTGTCCGATTCTAACGATAAATCGATTGTTATAGCTGGGCCAGATGCCTGAGATGTTGCCGGAGGATCAACTTCGATATTGACAGCTGGACTTCAAGCTTCCTTATTAGGTTTTTGCTTAGAGCTAGGTTTAGGTACCCTTATATATGATTTGGCAGGAGTATAAATCATATTTTTTTTTTCTATTAAGATAGTGAGGTCGAAAAGTTTGTTACATTTCTCTGGGTGTGTTGAAACAATTTTTTGGAGGCGCTCCATCTCCATTACGACATCTGCTGAAGACTTCTTTATATCCGATAACTTACTCAGTAGACATCCATTGGAGACTCTTCGACACTTCGTGCAAAACCATTGCAAACCATTTGATGATGGGCTATTGAGAGCGTCACCAACTCTTGCCGACAAACCAGCACATTTTGTATGGTATAGCTTAGAGCAGCCAGAGCATGATATAAACGTCCCAACAGTGTCCCATTCCGATTTCCAGGCTTCGCAGCGAGTGCTCATAGTGCATGAAAAAATTGAGGTTAAGATGCTAGCAGAAAATGGTTCTTTTAAATACATTTTCGTTGGTAAGAAATTTCAATCGAATTTCAATTAAATGATAAATAGTTTTATCCAAATAATCGTTTGACTTCGAAATACGTGTTAAAACTTTGGATTATATCCAGATATTAAATATTTAAAAATATTAAATCACGAGCAAAAATTTTCGATGTTGACAGTTTGAAGAGTTGCCAGATCAAGGATAGTAATTAGAGCTATCCATCCCGGGATCCCGAATCCCGGGATTCCAAACCAATTTACAGTCCTGGAATTCCGGGATTCTAAGCCCAAAATTCCGGCATTTTATTCACAAGAAAATATAAAAATTTTCAGCAACTATAAATGCAACTGCAATGTAAACACTGTTCTTTTTTATCTCTCTATACACTTTGAAAGTCTATTTTTTAGTTTGTTTTGGTTGTGATTTTAAAAGACTTTGTTATCTACACTCAAAGAAATATTTATTCATATTCACTAACTCCTAGGTTAAGTTGATTCATTTTTTGTCAATATGCAGTCAACAAAAGCTTTTGTCAATTAGATTTAAGGAGATAAGTTGAAATCATCCTCTACTAATTTGGGATAACTACCTTGTCGTGGTGTAGGGGCTTAAATTGCAACATAGCGGGCTAGTAGGGTCACTCATGTCGTACAGGCTGTAGTGGAGCAATGAACTAAAACTTATCCTACCGTTAAGGATGGCGCCCACCGAGTTTAAAGTTTGCAGCCAATGGTAATCTGTGCTGTATTCTAGCGTATTCCCTCTCTGACCTGGCCGAACCAGAGAGAAACACTGGCTCTACCATGGTATTGGGGCTCACCATGACCGATTTTCCCTTTCCCCTTTTTACCTCATAGCCTTCCGCGCTGTTCCGGTGAAAAAGGGAGCGTAAGAATAAGATGATATGACAACTACAAATTCAAACACCGCAAACCAACCCGCAGTGCTAGGGGATAGCACAGAAGATGAACTACTTGAAGTCAGTCAGGAGGCAATCGCTGAAGGCACAGAGAGTACCAGCCATAGTACTTCTGGGTCTTCTAGTCAACCACAAAATACCATACCCGAGACCACCACCCACAGTGGCTCGTCAAAACCATCCACATCCTGCTCCAATGTGACCACCAGCCATAGTGGTCCAAAGAGCAGAAGATCCCACGGCACGCTACTGAAAGCGAAATGCGGACAAGAATGCGGAGCAGGGTACGGTTCAGGAGCGCGACGTAGAAGACAAACAAAAATGCGAGGCAATGATTGTTGAGTAGCTGAAGTACCAGGCCACTCAGCCTGCTGACGCGGCCAATTCAAAGCGAAATCGGTCGCAAATTTGCCAAAGTGGCTCGCCCAAAAACCCGTTCTTTAGCCTACAAGCAAATCTCAACTGCGGAGGAGATAGACTCTTCCGTGGAGGCCCTAGAGCAAACAATGCAGGTTGCCTTTAGAGTCTCTTGTCCCACTAGCAGGGGCAAGAAGAAAGCTCCTCCTCCGTAGTAGAGCAAAGATCTTTCCGACCTTAGGAAAAGGGTTATTAAAATTTTCAATTCGTGTCATAGGCAGTGCCTTTGGCAACCATACAGCGACATCCTCAAAACCTACAAGAAAGCAATTCGAGACACGAAAAAGCATTCTTGGCAGGAAAACACCCAATCAATCGACAATATAAAAGAATCGGCAAGACTAAGCAAAATTCTGTCCAAAGAAAGCACCAGTCCATCTTTCATTCGGAAAGAAGATAGTATGTGGACAGAATCTACCAATGAATCATTAGAACACTTACTTAACACACACTTCCCCGGCTGCAGGAGCAGCTGCAATGAGACCTTAGGTTTAGAATCACCCGAGGCAACTGCGGCGGTTCCGACTGGCTCCTTTATCTCAATGGAAAGGGTTATCTGGGCCTTAAGCAGCTTCTCTCCATACAAAACTCCAGGTCCCAACGGCATTCTTCCGATAATGTTGCAGAAACTACAAGATGTAGTTGCACCTATCCTACTCTCCATCTTCACTAATTGCCTCTGCCTTAACTACACTCCAAGGAGCTGGAGAAGAGTTAAGGTAATATTTATGCCCAAAGCTGGGAGGAGAGGTCATGAATCAGCCAAAGATTTTAGACCAATAAGCCTCACATCATTCGTACTGAAAACCCTAGAGCATGTACTGGATATTCATCTCAGGGACGTTCTAAAGGGTGCTAACATATCCATCGCCCAACACGCATACCTCAAGGGCAGATCCACAGATACCGCCCTACACGAGGTTATTACCACTATTGAAAGATCCATCTTCTTTAAACAATACACTCTTGCGGCCTTCTTAGACATAGAAGGGGCTTTTAACAATATTCATACTAGGGCCATTCTTGATTCTCTTACCAACCTTGGTGTACAAGCACCGGTGAGAAACTGGATAATTTCAATGCTCAGTAACAGAATAATCCAGGCAGACCTGGGTGGCTGCCAACTCACGAGATTTGTCAGTAGGGGTACTCCGCAAGGAGGAGTAATCTCCCCCCTACTCTGGCTCATCGCCATGAATGAATTTCTTGATACACTAAATTGCAGTGGGGTTAAAGTGGTGGCTTATGCGGATGATGTGGTTGTTATGGTGTCAGGACTGTTCCCCTCTACACTCAGTGAGCTAATGGAGGTTGCTTTGGCAAAACTCAGTGTCTGGGCTGCTAGGTGCGGCCTAGGAGTTAACCCTAGCAAGACGGAACTGATGTTATTCACCACAAAAACCAAAGCGCCACAATTTGTCCTTCCAAAGCTCAACAACCAACCTCTTACACTATCCAGTAGCGCAAAATATCTAGGTGTCATTCTGGATCCTAAGCTAAGCTGGAAAACTAACATCGAACAAAGGGTCAAGAAGGCCTGCATAGCCTTCTACGCCTGCAAAAAGACCTTTGGTAGAAAATGGGATATTCAACCAAAAATGCTCTTATGGCTATACACAGCGGTAGTGCTACCTATCTTGGAGTATAGGTTTGTTGAAGTGTGGGTGAACCCCAATTTAATATTGATTGCTGGATTTCTTTTAGAGGCAAGTTAATAACATAGGTAAAAGCAAGTGATAGTGATTTTAATTGAATTATATTGTATTATGTACAGTCACCTTCTGTTTTTGAAAAACTTTTTTCCAAAAAATTTTTATTTTTTTTTTTCAACTATTAAGTCCTTGCAACTTGTGAAAATTTCAAGCAAATCTATCAAATAATTTTTTGGCGAATTTTTTTGTTAAGACAAGTCAGGCATAAGACATGCAGTACGCAAATATACGAGGATCAACCTTTATTCATATATAGATTATGTGTTCTTATGAGAAAGCTGATAATGATATGTCGTTACAACATATTTTACATTATTTTTTATATATATACGTAAAAATTATTAAAAATTTTGAATTGAAAAAAATGCTTTTCTGTTGAAAACATATTTTTTACCAATAATACTAAAATATTTTGTTGTTCTGATAAAAACATTTTATTCGATTTTATATATAATAAACATATTACTTATAAATATAATTATGGAATTCACAAACGTTGATATTATTTATGATATTCGTTATTGACGCTGCTTACATTAGTATAAATCACAGTAGGTATTGGTCACATTGCTAATAATGGCGTCACACGCTAATAACGAATATCTCGGATAATATAAATAAATAATGGAAATAAATAACAAACACTCCTGCCAAATGCATTGAAGAAGAAACTCAATTTGTAGTCATCGGCAATGATAAATGCATTTACAGAGAAACTCAAAAATGTCAAAGTCCTCTAATGTCGAAGTTGCAAAAATTATGGCAAAATTGAGGCTCTTTTTGGAGAACAAGAAAATTTCATTTCACAAGATCCCATTTATAGTAGGTTTAATAATGTCAAAAAGGGAACTAGCTTTCACGCACTTAAAAAATTGCACTGAATTTTAAAGCTTTGGCGAATTTAAAGTCCTTAACTTTATTTTGTACTTGATTCTAAAAAGCAAACGACGCTACCTGAAGATTTTTTTAAATTGATAATCTATTTTTTAGTTATGAAATTTAAATTTTTTCCACTTGACTCAATCGAGTATCAATAACATTTTTTATTTCATCACTACAACAAATCTTTATTTATTTATTTAAATTATGAAATTTTATTCCGATTGATTAACGAGTTTTTCAGCGTTTATCAATAAACTTGAATAAGTTTATATCAAGTTAACAAATGTATATTTTTCAAGCTAATAAAACAATTACATCAAAACAACGCATTTAATTTGTTGCTGTTTTTAATCAATTGGATAAAATTTATTTTGAATTGACGATAAAATAAAGCATTTTTTATAAAATTGAATTGATTGGACAATTTGGTCTTGTTAGGGATTAATAAAGGTTATGTATCAATTTCACCAAGAATATTTATTTGAGTGTAGGCTGTTCAACTTCCACGGAATTTTGAAAGTAGCAATAGTTTTATTACAACATTTGGGTAAATCCTAGCGTTCGGACGTCCCATTCGGACGTCACATTTTATAAATTTCGCAAATTTTATTAACAGTTTTTTCAATTAAGATGTATCTGGTGGAAAAGTTCTTCATAAGTATAATTTATAATAATTATAATAGCATCCTACACTTTACCGCAGTTTACCTAAAATTTGTTATTTTTTTCGTGAGTTCGAATGTTACTAAAAAGGCAGTTCTTGTGAGACTAACAGCCATATTCTGGCAAATTAACAATTGTTAACCAGTATTTTTTATATTTCTATGTGTTGTTGTTTTCAAAACAAAATATGAAGCTCAAAAAACAAAATTTTTGAATAAACTTGTCAATAACTGAAAAGCAGTTGACAATTTTTATCAAAATTTATTAATTTTGAGCTTCAAATTTTGTTTTGAAATCAAAAAGTTATGACAAACACATATCTGTGGTCACAAGGAATAATGACTAAACTCAAAATATCGTAAAAAAGCGATATGGAATTTACATTATTGCCAAATTTTAGAAGTATGCAGATATCCATTTTTTGCCCAGAATTGATCATCACTTATGTCTGCACATATTTTGTTTGCAACGGTTCATATATTTCAAAAAATGAGTCGTAGTTCGCACAGTTAAAATATAATTTTTTACGATACTTTGAGTTTAGTCGTTATTCCTTGTGCCCACAGATATAAATATTCAAAATACTGGTTAACAATTGTTAATTTGCCAGAGTAGGGCTGTAACACTCGAACTTAGAATACTTCTGCGAAATGGTCGATCGCACCTTGAAAGTCTATAGGAACAAAAAAATTTCAAATTTAATAAGTTCAAAATGAGGCTAACATCATCTCAAATATCGTGTTTTTAAAGTCACAGTTAACAATTTTATTTTTCACATATTTTCCCATTGTAATTTAATTGGGTAATTAAGTAATTAGGTAGTTAAGTAATAAAAGAAATCAGTAATTAAAAAACAAATTTTATATATTTTTCTTTTCTTGCCTCAACCATTTTTTCGTTAAAAGTTAACGAAGCATTTACTTAACATATACGAAAAAGAAAAACTACATTTGTGAAATAGTGCTGGCGATTTGATCATCATGGTATTAGGGGTTGAAATTAGTTTTAAAGGTTTTCTAAGAGATGGCGTAACTATCAATAGATCGCATCGGGCACACCTGTGACTATATTCATTTCAAAGCACATTGTCTAAGCTTCATTTTTCAGTATGTGTCATTCCACTGAAGTGTAAACAACATATATTTTTTTCTCTGTGAACATGTCGACTTTCGTTCCAACAAAACGCAATTTGCGGGAAGGTTTACTTTTGTGCTTCCATTTGAAGAAAAAAGCGGTTGAAGCACAACGCACGCTTACTGAGGCTTACGGGGACTATGCTCCATCGATTTCTACTTGTGAGTACTGGTTCCGTCGGTTTAAAAGTGGTGATTTTGATACGGAAGACAAAGAGCGTGCGGGCCAGCCGAAAAAGTTTGAAGATGAGGAATTGGAGGCTTTGCTCGATGAAGACCCGTGTCAAACCCTTCAAGAATTGTCAGAATCATTGGGAGTCGACTTATCAACGGTCGGCAAACGCTTGAAGGCCATGGGAATGATTCAAAAGCAAGGAAATTGGGTGCCGTACCAGTTGAAGCCGAGAGACGTTGAACGGCGATTTTGCATGTGCGAACAACTGCTTCAACGGCATAAAAGGAAGAGTTTTTTGCATCGTATTGTCACTGGCGATGAAAAGTGGATCCATTACGATAATCCTAAGCGAAAAAAATTGTGGGGACCACCCGGCCATGCATCAACATCGAGGGCCAAGCCGAATATTCATGGCGCCAAGCTTATGCTGTGTATTTGGTGGGATCAGAAGGGTGTCGTGTACTATGAGCTGCTAAAACCTAACGAAACCATCACTGGGGAACGCTACCAACAACAATTGATGCAACTGAGCCGAGCATTAAAGGTTAAACGGCCGGAATATGCCAAAAGACACGACAAAGTGGTTTTTCAACATTACAACGCACGGCCACATGTTGCAAGAACCGTCAAGGAAACGTTGGAGGCGCTGAATTGGGATGTGCTACCCCACCCGCCTTATAGCCCAGACATAGCCCCTTCCGACTACCACCTATTCAGATCGATGACGCATGGCTTGGCTGAGCAGCGCTTCACTTCTTACGAGGATACCAAAAAATGGGTCGATTCGTGGATTGCCTCAAAAGACGAATCGTTCTTCCGGCGCGAAATCCATATGCTGCCAGAAAGATGGGAAAATGTTGTAGCTAACGATGGACAATACTTTGAATAATATACATTGTACCGTTGTTTCTAAATAAATGCTCAAAAACCGAAAAAACCTTTAAAATTAATTCCAACCCCCAATAAATTAATTTATGCATAAATTGCTTAAATTAACAATATTAAAATATTTCTCTTATATAATATCATAAAATAATACGTGTTTTAATAAGTTATATTTTTTATCGCGGTAGACTTTTCTTTGGATTTGCGCATATTCTTTATTTTTTTACTATAAAAGGAATATTTTATTCACATCATACTTTTACAAGCAGCTCTTTTTAAATTTTTTAAAAATAAATATAAATGTATGTTGTTTTGTTTAACTTATTTACGTTTATATTTTTATGTTTATAATAAAGTGAAATATTATTTGATATTTTCAAATATTTTAGGTTTTCATTCTGAAAACTATGTTTATAATAAAGTGAAATATTATTTGATATTTTTAATGTTTTAAATAAATTTATTATTTAATTTAAATATATCAGGTCATGTATATTTTTTAATTATTTCCTGTTACAAATGTTTCCCTACAAATACAAAATGGGATTTCAGAATTCGACTTTATCTTCCAATTTATCTTTATCTGCCGAGCATTGACTTCTTCTCCTGGCAGTTGGTTTTGCGGTTGCCGCAACGTTTGGCAGTTTTTCTTGCGGATGCCGCCGAATCCCTGTTGTTGATGCGGGTGCTGCCGCGCATCGACTTCTCCTCCTGGCTGGGGCCTGCTGACTCACCTTATGCCTCTGACAGGTCTGGCAGCGCCTCACATATCGGCTGATGTCTCTGTACATCCCGGGCCGATAGTATCTCTTCGTTACCGTCGAAATGGTTTTCATAATCCCCAGATGGCTGGCACTAGGTTGGTCATGGTTCCCGGCCATGACTATAGCGCGTAAATAAGTGGGTACGCACATTTTCCATGCTAGACAGCTATCTTCTTCGATGTAATCCGCTAATTTTTCGGGATTCTTTTTCGCCTCTTTCTTACGCTGGTACTCTTCTGTGGCCTCCGTGGTCTTACACAAACTTTACAGTGGTTGACGGGAATGTGCATCCGCCACTACATTCAGCATGCCGCGTCTTTACTGGATCTCAAAGTAGTGCTGCTGCAATTCTAGTGCCCATCACGCGATCCGTCCTGACGGACTCTCTATAGAATTCAGCCACTTAAGCGAAAGGTGGTCTATAATTACAAAAAATTTAGATCCCTGGAGATACAACCGCATCTCTCTGATGCCCCATACTATAGCCAGACACTCAGTTTCCGTTGGGCTATAGTTTTTTTCTTCTTGAATCAAACCACTCCTAGATATCGGTGCAGCTCTCTCTGGCTTGTGGGTGGTGTCAATTTGTTGAATGCTGCGACTTTATCGGTTTCTTCACGTATTTTTGTACATACCACTGGATTCGCTTGTTGTTGATCAGGGCAGTAAGGTTATAGTCTCTCCACCGCAGGTGAGTTGGGCCCCAGTACTTAGTAAGAAATCGAGGAACAAATCATCAGTGACGCCTGCTGGAACGAGTATTGGCAACATACACTGTTTGGTGCCCATCTTCACGTTCACTACCAGTATTTCATTTAAAAGTTTTAGCGAACTGTCTGCCATACGTACATGTGTAGTGAGAGACCTGTGGTTTTCTGGCGTTCGTAGACGGTCTTCCAGTCTTTGGCTAGTATAATTCCGTGTTGCATCGGTGTCGATAGTGCAGTTGGTGCTGCTCAATCGTGACTTTGGCAAAAATCCTCCGGTCGTCAAGCTGCAAACGTTTAAAGGTTTTCCCTTGAGTTCGACTTTTGGACCTGGGTTTTCCTCGACTTTTGCCCGGCCTAACGACGTTTCCCGTTGCTGACGGCTGATCGTTCTTAAAAGGTGGTCTACCCTACTTTCTTTACAACCCACCTCGTCCTGACGTTGGTAGCTATTTTTACCGGGGTCCACTTGAGCATATTTCCAACAGGTGGAACCGTTGTCGTTGTGCGGGCCTTTCCGAGGTCTTGACGTAATCCAGTCCGGTGGCTCTTCTTGCTGTTGGCGTGGCGCAGCTGCATACTGTGAAGCAGAAGTGACCACTCGATGGCACTCTTCCCTGTTGCGTGGTCCCGCCCTAGCTTGGTCGCCGCCACTTTTAATAAGTTCGTAGTCTTCGGCGAGCGACTGTAGTTTCGAAATCCCGACGGCGAATATAAAATTTGTATTCTTGTCTGCAATTCCGAAACACGTGCTCCTGCTTTTGGGTCACCACGCAATTAGCGTGTCACATCAGGTCTATGAGTTCCTACCCTTCAGTATTCGGAAAAGTATACCAGAACGTTTGACTTTGTGAATTTGATCGTCGTTGCAAAAGCCTAAAATTCTGAAATTTCAAATACATAAAACTGCTTTTCCATGTGATCTTCTCTTATCTTATTTTTAGTTAGACAGAAAGAGCATGCGAGCCCTACTTTATGATGTTGACGAATGTGAGTGTGCAATAGACACACTTTTTCTATTTTTATAGCATGTGTTATCCCCTGTGATTTCATGAGATACTAGAGGATAGAAAAAGTTAAACTTTCTGAACTTTTCCTATAAAAACGTATGTTACTATAAATTTGACAGCCATTTTTATAGCTATTGTAATGTTTTTGTTTTAATTTTTATGTTGTTAAATGAAAGGACCTGCCTCGAGTTTTTGCCGGCGCTTAAAAACGCCACTGGCTCTAAGTAAATTATTTTATTTAGCCGGCATAAGAATGCACTTAGGCTTGAAATATTATTTTTATTCAGCCGGCATAGATGCAGCTGATTTAAAGCTTGTAGAATTAATGATCTTTATTTTCAAATTTTTGGTGCTTATAAAGCCAAACAACGGTATTTTGAAAAAGTGCATAATTTTTAACATAAAAGGTGCGTGAGTGAAACATAAATATAAACTTAATGCGTAAGTGCGTAATGCAAAATAAATATAACAAAATATATAAACATTGAAAGTGCGCGAGTGAAATAAATAGAACATTAGCTTAGTGCGAAAGTGCGTAATGTAAATCTAATATATAACCACGGGTCATTGTGCGTGGTGAATAATAACAAACATAAATACAGTGCAACCAAATAGTTTGTGTACGTTTGGTTGCTTAACTTGGTGCGCACTACACCCCCATCCTTAAGATAAAAATTATTTGAAAATAAGAAAAATAATTTTTAAAATTATACAATTCAAACTTTCTTATTATAATCTAATAAATTATTTAATCTTAAAATATAGTATTTGTTTCATGCATTTCAAATATTCTTATTAACTATAACAGGTTATATTTTATATTTTATTACAAAAATGGTTTCAAAATAGATATATGATATATGTTATTAAAAATTATACAAATTCAATTTGTTTATGAAATTTATACAATGCAATTGTTTTAATTAATAAATTTTTACTTTAATTGAAAAATTTTAATTAAATCCATCTTTTTAGTAAATTATTATGGTATTCTTTGATTTTACCATCTACATCAACTTTAGAATTTACTCCATTTTTATCAACTATAATATATGGACCATGATATGGTGGTTGGTTTTTCTTTCTATTCATTTTCTTTATCATTACTTTTTCACCAATTTTTATATTTAATGGTGCAGAAGTGACATTATTTTGAATCCGTTTAATCTTTGCTATATTTATCAATTCTTTCGTTTTTTCTAATGACTATTTTAATCTTACTCTCAATTCTTGCGCATAATTGTCTGTGTTGTAACATTTTGAATTATCTAGTTTATCATTTGGTAGGTTTGCTAATTTGCCAAATATAAGTTTAAAAGGAGTGTAATTAGTGTCAACATGAGGTGTTGTATTGTAAGCAAATGTGAAGTATGGGATCCAGTGGTCCCATTCATCATCTTTGCAAAAATTTAATAAAAATTCGTTCAATACTCTGTGGTTTCTTTCTTTTGAACCGAGGGTCTCATGATGATAAGGCGTGCTAAATATTTGTTTAATGTTAAGCTGTTTGCAGATTTCCGACATCAATTCATTGGTAAATTCAGTACCCCTATCTGATTTAAGAACTTTAAAATGACCATAGATTAAAATAACATTTTCTATTAAGGATTTGGCTACAGTCCTTGCGTCCTTGGTCTCCATTGGACAAGCAATGACATATTTCGTTAACTCACATTGCATAGCTAATATATAACGTAAATTATTTGATAATCGCAAAGGCCCTACAGTATCTATTGATATTGTTTCAAAACTAGTTCCTGGTGTGTCTGTCAAAGTTAGTTCCTCTTTTGTATGTCTGGTTTGTTTGTTGATTTTACATTGTTCGCAATTTAATATATATTTCTTTATCATTTTGTTCATGTTTTTCCAAATGTATTTTTGTTTCATTTTTAAATTGGTTTTTCTAATGCCCATGTGTCCTCCATGAGCCGAATTATGATATTCTTCAATTAATTTATTTTGTATATCTTTATCAATTATTCTTGTAGGTTCATTGTATATTAAAATTTTTAAATTTTCATTATTTTTTCTTTGTAAATTATTAAATAACTCTTTATATTTATCCATTCTTATGGTTTCAAATATTTTATCATTTTTACTTAACGCGAGCTCGTTTATATTTAACCTTTGCATTTTTGACTTTGACCTTTGATTATTTATATATATTTGGGTACCCTTGTAATTTCTATCTATTACGAACCTTAATTGTATCATTTTGTTAATATCCGATTTGGATGTGCACTCCCAAGCAAAAAGTTGATCAGACTTCTTGTCAGTAATGCCATTTGTTTTGTCTGAATTTGTGTTTTGTGTATGTTTATTTGTGACCATACTTCTTGTTATAGCCAGTATTTTGCTATCATCCGTTCCTGTCGGAATCATAGCCTGCAATGAATCGCTGTTTAGTACTATACGAGATAATGCGTCAGCATTAGTATTCATGCTGCCTTTCTTGTATATAATTTCAAAATTGTAGTCGCATAAGTCTAATCTAATACGTGTCATCTTTGATGACGGGTTTCTATGGGAAAATAGAGACACCAAAGGTCTGTGATCTGTTACTACTAAAAATTTGCGACCATAGAGGTATGGTCTGAAAAAATTTATGGCCCAATGTATGGCCAATAACTCTTTTTCTATTATCGGTTTGTTTAAATCGTGTTTGTTGAGAGACTTGCTCGCGTATGATATTGGTAGATCTAAACCAATATCACCTTGTGACAAAACAGCACCTAACGCATAATTTGAGGCGTCTGTTGTCAGTACAAATTGTTTTTCAAAATTTGGGTATTGTAATATCGGTGGGTTTAGTAATTTTGTTTTTAACGTTTCGAAAGCATTTTGACAATCTTCAGTCCAATTAAATTTAACATCTTTTTTTAGTAGTGAGTTCAAAACTTTAGCTATTTCTGCAAATTTGGGTATGAACCTCCTATAATAATTGCAGAAAGCAACAAATCTTCTGACTTCATCTGTGTCTTTTGGCACAGGGTAATTTTTAATGATTTTATTTTTTGCTGGGTCAGTTTTAATGCCCTTAGCAGTTATGAGGTGTCCTAGATAAACAACCTCTGGTTTCAAAAATGAGCACTTGTGTGCATTTAGTTTTAAATTAAATTTCCTCATCCTTTCAAAAACTTTTGCTAAATTTTCATTGTGATGCCCTAAACTGCATCCAAACACAATAATATCGTCTACGTATAGAAATGCTTCAGCATCTAAACCACTCAATGCTATTGTTAGCATGCGCTGAAAGTTGTTGGACGATATTTTTAGTCCAAAAGGTAGGCGTTTAAATTGGTAGTGTCCGTTATTTGTTGAAAAGGCAGTTAGTGGTCGTGAGTCTTCGTGTAATCGTATTTGGTGGAAGGAGCTAGTCATGTCCAACGTCGAAAAGTATTTAGCTCTTCCTAATTTGTCTAGTACGTCTTCTATTTTTGTAAGGGGAAACTTGTCGTTAACTATTTTTTCGTTTAGTTTCCTGAAATCGACCACTAATCTCCATTTTTTCTCATCATTATTTGATTTTTTTGGAACAACTAAAAGTGGCGAATTGTAAGGGCTAACCGAGTGTTCAATAATGTTGTCTTTTAAAAGCTTGTCTACTTGTTCGTTGATCTCTGTCATTTGTGTCTGTGGGAGTCTGTAGTTGTTTATGTATACCGCTGTTGAATCAGTAGTATGAATTTCTTGCGTGTAAAAATTGTTCACTGTCAATGGTTCTCCGGGGAGGTGGAATATATCTTGGAATTATTGATTTTTCTGCCTCCGGTTCGTTGCATCCAATGTCTAATGTTTTTAGAAGTTCTTGTAATCTATGTGCATTAAATTTATTAGTTTCTTTGCTTGTAAATATGTTGTAGTTTTTTAATGGTTTTGTTTCTATGTTTATATCCTCTAAATTTATTTCTTCTTCTGTCGTGTTTAAAACTTTCACGTGTGCTACGCCATTTGCAGGTATTATGCTATTTGCAATGAAGACTCCATTATTTATTTCTTTGTTAAGGATTAAACTATCTTCATTAACCCTAATATTTATGGGGACCACTGCTTCTAATCGAGCAGGTACTGTAAAATTTTTATAATTTAAAATTATTGGTAGTGTTAGTTCTTTTTCATTTATTAAAAATTTTACCGTGTACGTTTCAAAATCTATTTTAGACATGTACTTTCTCAACATGTCACGCCCTATTATGCCATCTGTTAATATTGGAAATTCATTTTCTACTATGTGGAAATTGTGTTTTATTTCCTCCGTTTCAATTAAAAAATTTAAATATGATGTGCCTATGCACTCTATACTTTCATTTGTTATACCAGTTATTGTTGAAATATTTCTTGTTTCTATTTTATTCACGCTTCTTTTCTTGCAGATAGAAATATCTGCTCCCGTGTCTATTAGGAATTTCAGATTCTCATTAGTATTTTTGCACTTTAATATAATAAAATTGGTTAAATTTTTAGTAAGTTGTAGGATCAGTTTTGGCCTCTGTGGGTAACAATTCCTGCTACCCGGCCATATCCGTTTCCCTGCGCATTGTTGCTGTTTCTAAAATTTGTATTTCTATTGAAATTATTATTTCTGTTATTATTGTTTATAAAATTATGATTATTATTTCCGTTTTCACGGTGAAAATTATTGTTATTTTAAAAATTGTTTCTTCTGTAATTGTTATTATTTCTGTAATTGTTATTTTGATTGTTGTTTTGAAAATTATTATTGTTTCTGTAATTATTATTTGAAAAATTTTGATTTCTGTTTTGAAATGTATTAATGCTATAATTGTTATTATCTCTGTTGGAAAAAATGTTGATTATTGTAATTTCTGAAGTTTTGATTAAATCTATTATTTTGCTCATTTTAATTTCTTGAATTATTTCTGTTCTGTATATGTAAAATATTGTTTCTATCTGTTGAAAGATTTTGCTCAATATTCAAGCATCTTTCAGTTGCTTCATTAAAAGTTTTTGGCGGATTCGTCTTTAAAATAGTTTTATATTCTGTCCTGACACCTTTTGAAAAAATATTAAGTGCCATACTTTCGTTGACCTTATATATTGCATCTTTTGTCTCTTGACTGGGTTTCTCTAAGCTTTGTAGCTCAAAATTGCTTAATTGCTCTGATAATTCTGTTATGTTTTCTCTGTATTCGGAAATTGTTAGATTATTCTGTGATATAGAACTAAATTCATTTAGCATTTGCTGTACTGTTTTTGGATTGGGATAAGATTTCACCAATAAAGATTTTAATTCAATCAATGTCGAAGGTCTGTTCAAACGTCCAAGTATACTTCTCACTTGGGTCGTTAATTTAAAATTGTATACATACTTAATAAAAATGGCCTTATCTTCATCTTTTATTATATCATGAAGCAATTCTGCTTTCACGATAAAATCATATAATTCTTCATAAATTCCATTAAAAACTGGTAGGTTTTTACCTACTACATTTATGTCAAAGTTTGACATTTTTGGCAAATTAGTTTCTTCCTCCCAAACCGATGATAAATCCAAATTTATTTTATCTTCTTTTCGTGTTATTAAATTTTTTATGAATGCATGTAATTCATAAAAAATTTTAATTTTAAATTTTTTGCAATTTAGCTTTTTTATATTCTTCAGTATAAGTTCGATTTTTACTTTTTCTTAAATTTTTCTTTAATTTTTCAAAAAATATTATGTTTTCTTTAATTATTTCCATAAATTTATGTCATGACATCAACCCATCAACACATTAAAATATTTAATTTTTTATTTCACTTGAGTCACCCTGTGATTCATAGTGCCAATAAATCATGCATGCCAACATTTAAACATGTGCCTGCAATGATTGATTGCGAATAAGAGTACAAAGAAAAAGTAAAAGTGACGTTTCAGTTTAATGAATAAGGCTATTCACAGTTTGAATACGCTGGTCTGCTATTTGTACGCCAATTTACGAAAGCGTATTTTGCTTTGTTGTTGTTTTGCATACAAACGCAAATACGCAGGCACGCGTTAATAAAAGTAGCCCTTGGACGTGTTTTTTGTACCTCGTATTTTTATGCTCTGTCTACAGCCGCATAATCACATACATCACAGGGTTGCATAAATTTTTAATACAACAGTCACATGGCGAGGTGCTCACAGTTTGAGCAATAACAAATGCTATAAATACGATTTGTTAAAAGTACGCTTAAACTGTGAATAGCCTTAATGAAAAATATAATGGCGGTAGTGTTCGCGTAGTAGAAAAAGTTTCTTTTTTTCAAAAGTGTCGGTCGCGACTTATATAATATAAAAAAAGGTAATTTTAATAAAATATAACATGAACATATTGTAATCCTTGCGCGTGGTTTTCGTTTAGCATATATTCGCTAAATATATGCATTTAATTCAATTTTAAAGTGTAGTGTTTCGAGCAACAAAGCAACAAAAAATATATAGAAAGAAACAAATGTTGTTGTTGTTGTTGGCAACAATTTTTGTTTTGCTAAAATTTTGCCAAGTGCTTGTGTATGCGTGAAAAAAAGTGCAACAAGTTGTTATTGAAAAGAAAAAAAAGTTTCGTGTTTTTGTTAATTAACATTAATAATATTCAGAACAATAAATCGAAAAAATTTCAGAAAGTGTTACTAGATTCTCAGTGTTTTGCCGTCGGCATTTTACTTTTTATTATTTTCTTCATTTATTTATTTATTTTATTTATTTTTATTTATTTAATTAAATGTAAGCGCTTGCAAGAATAAACTTATAATTAAGCACCGATTACATATATGGCGATAATATCAACACAAAAATATGAGATATAAAACATAATCTTGAATAAAATTTAAAGTTAAAATTACATATCGGAAACAGTTAAAACATTAACAATTTTTTAAAATTGAACCAAAGGTAACAACTGAGATTTATAACAAATATAAATAATAAGACAATCAAAAAACTAAAAAAAAAGGGGAAAAATTAAAAGTATAAAATTAAAAGGAGATTAAAGGAGAGAAAAAAAAAAAAACGAAATAATATAGCTTAAGTTAAAGTGAGGACAAATAATCTGATAGCTTAGATTTAAACAAGGTTGCATTGCAAATACGCTGTAAAGAGAATGGAAGCGAGTTCCAAAGACGTATAGAATTAACAAAAAACTGCCGTTCTGATGCCAAGCAGGCGTGTCTAGGTTGAACCAAGTTGTTACCGCGCTGAGATCTTAAAAATTTTAATTTTTCATATAAATAAAGAGGTTCCTTAGTAAAAATGATTTTATGCAAGAAGACTAACGCCTTCATGTTCAGGACATGGTCAAAAGTCAAACCGAATATTTGTTTTGCATACTGTGATATGTGGTCAGTTCGTTTAAGTCCGAAGACATAACGAGCGATGTTGTTATAAGCAACGTTCAGCTTGCGCTTACTTGCAGAGTCACAGTATGCGAAAATTTCAGATCCATATAGTACGGTGGGAACGAGATACGTTTTTGCCAGTAGCATTCTAATGTTAAAGGGGGTGAAATATTGTGTAGCCCACAGGCTGCGGAGCATACCGAAGATTTTTCCCACTGTGATATTGACATGATTTGTCCAATTCAAGGTACTGTTGAAAGTAATGCCCAAATTTTTTGCCGACTTCACGACCTCAATACATGATCCGTTTAGTATGACTTCAGGTAGAGTTGAAGTGAAATTATGTTTCCTAGCTATAACTAAACATTTTGACTTGTTTGGATTGAGGCATAAACCATTAGCAGAAGCCCAATCATGAATTTTACGTAAATTTTCATTCAAACTTGCGACACAATAGTGAACATCAGACTTGCGACAGCTAGTATACAATTGCACATCATCAGCGTACATTTGTATGCCACAACTATGCAGAATAGAGGGTAAGTCATTTATATAAACTGAGAATAAGAGCGGACCCATTATAGATCCCTGAGGTACTCCACGGCTCACACTTAAAAAACTTGAGGTCGCGCAGCCGATATTCACTGCTTGTATTCTATTAGCAAGGTATGAACTCATTAGTCGAGTGGCTGTTTCGGAAAAATTAAACATGTAGGACAATTTTGAACATAAAATTTGGTGATCGACCGTGTCGAAAGCTTTCGAGTGATCTAGAAGAATCAAAAAAGTAACTTCATTTTGATCAAGATTATTTCGTATTTCGTCGGACACGTCTAGTAGAGCAGTTACGCAACTATGTTTTGGTCGGAAACCTGATTGTCTATCAGTTAAAAGTTTGTTACACAATAAATATTTGTTTGTCTGTTTGTACATAAGCGATTCAAAAACTTTCGATAAATATGGCAAAATTGCTATTGGGCGGTAATCGTTTCCAGTTTTAGGAATGGGAATTATTTTGGCTTGTTTCCAAATAGCGGGGAATTCTGATTTAGTTATTATTGTGTTAAAAATGTGTTTAATAAATGGTAGCAGTACGGGTAGAAGTGCTTTGAAAAACTTTGGATGAATTCCATCGAAACCGACAGCATTAGATTTGATTTCTAAGCAACTTCGCACTATCTCGGCATCTTCAACACGTTGGAAGCTAAAAGATGAGTTTGCGCTATTTGATCTTTGAAGGTAATGGTTGAAGTTACCATTTGGCATCGGCATGGGAATATCAATAAATTTATTATTTAGATCCTCAACATTTACGATGGTATCAATTGGCGGAGAAGTTCCACCAACTCCGATTTGCCGAATTATGCTCCACTTCTTTTTGCAGTCTATTGCCGAACTAAATTTAGTTTCATAGTATGTAAACTTGGCAACCTTCACCGCCCTGACTACATCTTTTCTATATGTTCGGAAAATAGTATATCGTTCTGGTGTTTTAAGACGCTTCCATTTGCTGTATGCTACATCACGTTTCTTGATTAGACTTTTAATCGAATTTGAAAACCAGGGCCTATCATTATGTTTGAGTACTTTAGTTTTAAGTGGGACGCATTTTTCAAACAAAGTGTTGATATTAAGTTGTAAGAAATTCAACTGATCATTAGCTGATAGCATGGAAAAAATTTCAGTCCAGTCGATAAGATTTAGCTCTACCTGGAGTGAATTATAATCAACATTTTTAAAATCGCGATAAGTAATTTTTTGTTCAGGTACAACCAGCTGGAAATCATAGCAGAGGAAAATTAGGTCGTGTTTGGAAAAAACTGGAGCAGAAAGTTGGTCATAGAGTAAAACTTTGTCACTATCGCCGACAAAAAAGAGGTCTAGCAAAGTATTACGACTTTCAGAGAAATGCGTAGGTATAGTGCAGTTAGGCGACGTAAGACCAAGAGAACACATGTCTTCAGCTAAACGAGTTTCTACCAGTAGATCACTATTGAAATCACCACATATAATAATATCATCAAAAGAGTTTGCCACCGACTCTATTTTTAGTAACAAGTTTTCTGAATTTGTATTGCGATTTGGCCTATAGACTGCGCCAACAAGCAGTTTCCTCAATTCATAAATAACTTCAACAAATAAAAACTCAATGTCATCATGTAGATTTGATTTACTAATATAATTGCATTTAATACCATCTTTAACAAAAATTGCAACACCACCAGCATGAGACTCTCGATCCGCCCGAATCATTCTGTAGCCCTTTACACTAAAGACAATATCCTGAACGGAAGGCTGAAACCATGTTTCGGACACACAAATTACATCCATACCGGAATTTTCAAATATGTAGCGAAACTCATCAATTTTATTATTCAAGCTTTGCGCGTTAATGTGACATACCTGTAATCCCTTTGCCTGCCTGCTTAATATTCGAATTAAGGCAAAAGTATTGTCCTTGGAACTACCACGATTATAATTACAAGAACTCATTATTGAGATGAGTTATGTTGATAAGACGTGTATTTGCAGCGCAGGTGTTTAAATTGTTATTATTATAAAACATTATGGTGAGAAAGTAAACAAAAGCGTTAAAATAAAAGAGAGATATCAGCCTAAACATAGTGTACAGAGACAGAACGAAGAAAGGAAAAATTAAAGAAAACCAAAGAAATAGAATTAGAAAAGATAGATAAAATGATGCAGGAACATTCAGCTCACACAGCAGCAACCTCATCATCAGGGCTAGTTTCATAACCAGCAGATATAACAAAACTATGTAATTCACTGGTATTGTGGACGGGAATGCTTGGAGAACCTTTGTGTAGACGAATGTGAACACAACCTCGGATTGTAAAAGCATTGTAAATGTATTTACGCCTCTTATATGCAATGGCGGCATGTAACAGCTTTCTAGTGTCAACACTGAGGCACTCATGGATGTACACGTTGTTATCGGACTCAAAACCAGCATTTCGGAGATTCACAGCTTTTTTAGCTCGTCTGCGATAGTCACCAAACGCTTTTAGAGCCCGATTGCGATCATGAGGGGTGTAAAACTTGACGATTATCGCGGGATTGTAATTTGGGCTAATCGCTTTTGGCTTTATGCGAAAAATATCTTTTAGTTGTGGTGGTGGAAACTCAATAGAGTGACAGACTAGATTAAATATACTCTTGATATTTTCGTCTGCTTTAAATGGTACTCCAAAAAAAACTGCATCTGTTGTGTTATTACTGTTGTTTTCGTTGTTATTGTTTGATGTAAGGGAGCATCGCTTTAGATCTTCAGCTAGCACATCACAGCGCGAGGTTAGAAGTTCGATGCGATGTTCAAGAGAGCTGAGTTTTAAATCATACTCGCTAAACTTCTCTTTAATGGTTGCGACTTCGATTTTAACGTGGTTGCTTACTTTAGTCTCGACGTTTGCTATCTCACTCGAGAGACGATTAAAAATGCTGTCGGTGTGCTTTCGAAGACGGCTCTCCAGCTGTTCAATTTCAACCTTTAGCTTTTCACTCAAACGATCTTCCAGTGCATTGAGTGCAGTGCTAAAAGAAGTCAAACTACCACTCTCTGACTTCGGTGTATTTTCGTTTTTTGGACGAAGGCCTTGTTGCCGTAGTTGCTCACGCGTTAGTCTTGGAGTCGGTGTCATTTAAAACATTTGAAGCGTAGACAGTGCGAACTCGAGGAAACGTCAAACACGATAACTACAGTGCATGTAGTTTTCTGTTTATATATTTATATATTTATTTATAATTGTCTATTTGCAATATTTTTGTTTTTAATTTTGTTGCGTTCTAAATCACTGACGGCGTCATTTGAGTTCGCAAAAGAGTTATTCTCGCGAGGCTCGGATTTTTGTCGAATTTTGTTTTTGCATTTAATAATTTAATTTAATACTTCGTAACACAGACCAACTGATCAGCTTTTACATAAGAAGTGCACATAGTTATTTTATTTTGCATATAATGCATAAGGAACACATTTTTATTTGAATATTGGTCAAAAATTACTATTAAAGATGAATAATCTTTATATTATAAGTTTCTTAAATATTTTGGAGCAAAAGAACTAACAAAAGAAGCCTATTTCACTTAATATTCGTTGCGCGTAGAAAAACACGTCAGCTCGCCGTCGTTGCGTTTGCCAAAGTTTTTGTATTGGGAAAAATTTCTTTATAATAATAATAAATATAAGAATTCATATCAATAAAGTTAAATAAAAAATTCTCATTTTTGTTGTTTTTAGTTTAAACAATTTATTGGAGACAAGTATTTTTCTTTAGTCTCTGTTGCCCTCGTAGTGGCTCTTTAGTTGGAACTCCAGTTCATCGATGTTTTCCATAGTCCTGGCTGCTTAAATCTGCATATCCACGGTACATATGGTTACGCGTCGATCGTAACAATCAGGTACGTGCTCATGCACATTCTGTTTTGCCGCCGGCAAACTCTTATTGCCATGAGTTGGCAGGATCGCCATGTAATGTTTTTGTTTTAATTTTTATGTTGTTAAATAAAAGGACCTGCCTCGAGTTTTTGCCGGCGCTTAAAAACGCCACCGGCTCTAAGTAAATTATTTTATTTAGCCGGCATAAGAATGCACTTAGGCTTGAAATATTATTTTTATTCAGCCGGCATAAAAATGGGCTTAGGCTTGAAATAAATAGATGCAGCTGATTTAAAGCTTGTAGAATTAATGATCTTTATTTTCAAATTTTTGGTGCTTATAAAGCCAAACAACGGTATTTTGAAAAAGTGCATAATTTTTAACATAAAAAGTGCGTGAGTGAAATATAAATATAAACTTAATGCGTAAGTGCGTAATGCAAAATAAATCTAACAAAATATATAAACATTGAAAGTGCGCAAGTGAAATAAATAGAACATTAGCTTAGTGCGAAAGTGCGTAATGTAAATCTAATATATAACCACGGGTCATTGTGCGTGGTGAATAATAACAAACATAAATACAGTGCAACCAAATAGTTTGTGTACGTTTGGTTGCTTAACTTGGTGCGCACTACACTATTGACAGTTAGTAAAAAAAAATGTTGGCTAGTGTCAGTGTAAACGGACTGAAAATAGAGATTACAATGCGGGCTGCAGCTGCTGGCTGAGTATTTCTTTTTGGTAATTTTTTATCTGAATAATTTAAAATGATTTTCAATTCATTAAATATTTTCCTTTTATTAGATAAAATCTCCAGCGGAAGCAGAAGAGCCTTTGGAGTCCATCACTCAGTTTGTGCGTCTATTAGAAGCCATTAAAAATTGTTACTATTCGTTGTCTCAGCCTACACATCAGTTGCAATATTTGACTATCCAGTGCTAACAACATTCATTTGCTCTTTGATCATGCTGTTAGTGACACTGCACACAGCAGTTGATTAATAATCTTGCAACAAAAGCTGATATTGTTATTAAAAGCTTAATCATTAAATTAAAAGATGAGCATCTTTTAATTTTAATTTAATTTAAGATGAGCATCTTTTAATTTAATGATTAAGCGTTTAATCGTAAGCTTTTAATCTACCGTTATCACTGCTGGGTCAAACAAACAAAGCTGACTGGAACAAACCTCAAAGGAGCCGTTTATACTCTCCACCAGTACAGGTGAAATGTTTCAAGTGAGTTTAAATGCAATATTAAAACAAATATATTTCATAATCTACGTTTTTTTTTTTGTTCATCAAGCTACAGGAATGCTTTGATCAAGAAGGAAGATTTTGTTAACGCTAAGGATGTGCTTGATGTCGGCTGCGACACATCGATACTATCTATATTTGCTGCAGTGGTTGGCATTGACAATTCTGATATTTGGGCCTTTTCTGCGGAATCTTTTATGAAAAAATTTGTTATTCTGTTATGATTTCCCATACAAATTTTCGAGCTATCAAAGAATCTGTATGGGAAATCATAATAGAATAGCAGAATTTTTTTTATAAAAGATTCCGCAGAATATGCCCAATTACACAGTGACACAAAATTAAGGTCATTGTCTCGGGCGTGAACCAAACCAAACTGAAACGATAGTATTTGACATCAATAACAAAAGTCCAAATCCCTTTTTGCTCCACTACGTCACAATTTTTTTTTACAATGGTTTCAAATTTTAAATTTTCGGTCGAAAATGAAATTAAAAAATAGTAAAAATTATATGTAAAACTTAATTCAGGGTGCTTCTTGTCTTCAGAAGCCTAAACTAAAATTTCACGGGGAATATTTTTTTGGAACACTTTAACCCTCTAGCTCCTACCAATATGGGCCATTTTGACCCTTTTTTTGGAAAAGGTCCTAAAATTCAACTTTGGAGGGAGGTCAAGGGTTAAAACCTTCCATAAAAATATTTTCAAGAAAATTTCATTAGGGGTCACCCAAGACTTGTAACCTCTACGAGTTATAGGTTTCACATAAAAAACGAAATGAAAAAACCAATTTTTTTTTATGTTTTGTTATTTTTAATGTTATTTTTATATAGTGTCCATATCGTTTTCACTGTCATGGCATTGTAGGTCCGCTTGACACTTGCGATATGCGCTAACTTTAGTATTTGATGCCAACAAATTATGCGCATTTAAAAATGAAGCAAGTTCCTCCGATTTTCGTTGTGTTAATTGGAGTTTGGCTACTAATAAATCCAATTTTGCCTGTGTAATCAAAACAGGTGCACTAACTTCTGATGGGACAGGATTATAAACAGAATCTACTTCCATTTCACTTACAATGGACAGGGCTTCATTATTTAAAAATTCATTTGGGCTAGGGCGTCTTGGAGGAATCTCTTCAGAATGCGGCAATGGAACTTGAGCGCTGGGAACACTTTGATATTCAAACTTCGACATATTTTTTTTCTGTAATCCCCACACAGAATTCACGCACGCATAATAGTTCAAGGGATCATGTTCAATTGGGTCAATCCAAACCATAGGAACACCGAATGGCATCGATCCACGTTTGTGATGTAACCATTCCAACAAGTAATCGTAGCATCTCTTGCAAACTGTTTGTGGCACCCATGGGACATCAGGAATAAATGTTTGATCAAAGTATTTTTCATATGCTATTATCAGTTCCTGACTGGAACGACCTCGACCGCGTCCTGATGGTGTGAACTGACCGCAGATATAACAAAATTTCTTTAAGTTTCCGCAGAACTCCATTGAAAATATAAATTTTTCGAAAAAAAGACCACGACACTTACACTTTCACTGTTTTAATCAAAGTACTCAATTCTTACTTATTTGAATTTCTAAGCTAAGCCACCTTAATATAACTAACAAAATTTTGGAAAATATCTTATAAAGTATTACATATATTATTATAGCTTAATACCATTACGCCGTACCGTTATAATAAATCAAATTTATTAATATACGAAGATATTAACCTTCCCAATACTGCACTATGCATATTGGTAGGAGCTAGAGGGTTAAAGTGTTCCAAAATATTTCATGCCATGACAGTGAAAACGATATGGACACTATATAAAAATAACATTAAAAATAACAAAACATAAAAAAAAATTGGTTTTTTCATTTCGTTTTTTATGTGAAACCTATAACTCGTAGAGGTTACAAGTCTTGGGTGACCCCTAATGAAATTTTCTTGAAAATATTTTTATGGAAGGTTTTAACCCTTGACCTCCCTCCAAAGTTGAATTTTAGGACCTTTTTTAAAAAAAAGGGTCAAAATGGCCCATATTGGTAGGAGCTAGAGTGTTAAAGTGTTCCAAAAAAATATTCCCCGTGAAATTTTAGTTTAGGCTTCTGAAGACAAGAAGCACCCTGAATTAAGTTTTACATATAATTTTTACTATTTTTTAATTTCATTTTTGACCGAAAATTTAAAATTTGAAACCACTGTAAAAAAAAATTGTGACGTAGTGGAGCAAAAACGGATTTGGACTTTTGTTATTGATGTCAAATACTATCGTTTGAGTTTGGTTTGGTTCACGCCCGAAAATATGTGTTGCACTGTGTTATTTACAATGCAATGGATATCATTAAGTGATGTTCTTGTGAACATATGGTACTTATGTTTATTAAGGTAAATTACCAAAATAATGCCAACCTAACGGTTTTTACCAAACAGAAGAGAAACGGGTTTTTTTAAACTTATTTTTGCAATTTTGTATTTTTGTTTATTCAATTTTTTTTTTTCAAAGACATAAAAATAAAGCATGAAAAAGTAAAAAATATATCCAACTCAGAAGATTTAAAAAGGTCTGATTTTTGCCACATGGACCACCATGTCTAAATAAGGCCCAATATATAACGGTTTTAGAAACATAAAAAAACAGTCAGAAAATAATAAAATAAGAACACATATTGTTATTACAAATGTTGGTTTACATTTATACTAAACATAAATTCTATTCATAGCTTTTTTTTATAAAAACTTTTTCGAAAAAATACTTTTATTGGCAAAAGTTCACTTTGAAAATTAAAATAAAGTTATTCTGGCTTTTTAAAGAAAATTTTGGTAATTTGCTGACCTTTATAGTTGAGGGCTTTCTTTTTCGTAGTTTTTTTCTGCCAGGTAGATTTAGGTGTGGATCGGAAAAAGAAAGCCGGAAAGAAAAAATGTTTGGGCCTTTTTAGGCGCTCTCAATATAATTTCATTAATTAAGTTAATTTTTATCGGAATACACCACAGTTAGATTTGATCAATTAACGTTTTTGTTTTCGTTAAATACCTCTCTTGATTTTTAATTCAAAGCTGGACATAGGCAATAGTGAATTCGTAGAATAACGGACTTTTACTGCGAGCACAATATTACATCAACCACGTTGTTGACGCTACCGCTGACTTCGTTCGACTGTCACTCGCTTCACAGATGCGCAATCGAAGTAATTTTTTTTTGCATCGTGATGCAGATATGAACATGTTTAAACGTGCAAAAAATCATTTTGCAGGGAATGCAATAAATGTGCGTATTAGAAATCGGGCCTTATTAAGTCTTGGGCCTTATTTGGCGAAGGGACCTTAGATATAATGGCATTTAAATGTTTCCCTGGTTAAAGGACGGCAGGTTTTTTGTGTTCAAAGGCATGCTTGACACCGTTATATCTGCAAGCGAGCATCACCTAAAAAGGGATGAAATTTTACTTCCTAATCGCTGCACCATGAGTTTACAGGGATTTGGCAATGAGCAAGAATGGCAAAATCAGCGCATTTGTTGGCTACTTCGATACTTATTTCGATTTGCCAAATTCAGTTACCAACCTTATTCCAGTTGTCTTTGTCAACGTCAACGTCGCCGATTGTATATCGTCACTTTGAGTCTACGTAGACATTAAATATGTGTTCATAAGCGATAATCGCTTAAGTCGTTGTACAACAGAACTGAGATGTGATGTGTTGATGAAGATGTGTTTCACACATTTAGTTCTATAAACACACAAAATCTGGAGCTTCTAGCTTGACCCTATTCGAAGTTATGACTCAAAAACAAAATACCCTGTCATAAAACTTATATGGCGATTGAAAACTTTGAAGCAAGATTTCTCGAAACCGCGAAATCAGACTTGAGCTGTTATCGCTTATGAACACAGGAATTATTGTTAAATTTGTATATTTTTTAAAGTCATTTTGAGGTCGATTCTAAATTTAGTTGAGCTTTTCTGATATTATTTCTATAGCATTTGCTGTCAAAAAGCTTACACTCAATTTACAGTCGACATTAAAATGGCTATTAGTAAGGCCCATTGTGTTGCAGTGACACAAACTTTATTACTATAAAATGATATCTTACATCCTTTTTTAAATCGCTAAGTATGTCCATTAACGAGTTCATAGTTTTAAGTCTATATTTATATCTGTTATCAATATATTCGTACAAGAAACGAACGATATTTTGAATGAAATCTGAAATAAATAAACCATACAATATATAAAAATTTTCAACATTATTTATACGTTCAACATTATATCAAAATATTGAAAAATGTATAGTCAAAGATATTTTGTATAAGTTTTACGAATAAGTAATAATAACCCAACCTGCTTAAATATTAGATTAATGGCGTTCAAATTAATAATTTATTTTAATGGAAATTCAAAAACCAAGCAGCTTCAACTAAAAAAATATATAAAAACTTCGGCTTCCGTTTTCATTATTTTTCTTCTCGTATTGTTCCAATGCAACTAAAAGTTTCTTTACAGGAGTTTGGCTTTGTTGCGTTAGATATTCAATCAGATTACCTTGGTAAATGGTCGATATGGTTGATTAAAGCTTGTGCGGCATCTTGATTAAATTGAGGTAAGGTACTTAACCTAATCAAGTATTATTTTTCACGCGGTATCGGAAAAGGGAGTTTTAATATTTAAGATAAAGCTCATCAACATTTTCGAAATTTATAATGCAAATATGTTCATCGACGGTTTATCAACATTAAAAGAATATTTCAGAGTGTTGAATAAAACAACTTTGCGACAACTACTGAGCCAGAAAAATCCCTTCTAGAAGCTTGCTTCGATTTGAAAGAAGTTTTGAATATTCGACTGTTCGTCGGCACGTACGTTGTAAAAATTTTAAATAAATTTGACAGGATTATGTTAACAGCTTTTTGTATTTTTGGTGCAAACTTGGCTACACGGTTAAAAACAGCAAAACAAAAATAATCGACTGTTTGGTTTAAAAAATGTTTTAAATGGAATACCCTGAATCCAGAGTTGAAAAAGGTAAACATATTGCTCATTTTCTTCAATAACGTTATAATAAAAAAAAACATTAAAATGTATTCAATTACACAGAATCATATGCTCTATCATTATCTACACGCAGAGAAAAAACATAGTTGTAACAACCATGTTTTAAGAGGATCATAGTATGATTCGGATTATGATTGTTGCTAACATGTTCTTAAACATATAATATTTTCGCATATATATTTTGTGCTTGGGCTCTTTTGGTCAATTTGATTTTTTTAAATATTCATTAAATTAAAAAATTTTAATAATATTTAATTTTCCCAACGTTTCGAAGGTTACTTTCCTTCTTCTTCAGGGGATTATATATTTTATTAAACACTGTAAACACAAGAATACATATTATATTTTAAATTTTTCTAACAATTAATTATTTAACAAGAAACTCACATTTAATTTAGCATTATTTTAATAATATGACACATAACAAATCGAACTTAATTTAAACATTTGGCACAAACAATTAAACTGAACTTTTCAAAGGGTTACTAAGCAATAAAATAAACATATATTACAGCTGATTTTGTTCTAAAATAACCATGTAACTGGAACAGATGTTGTCTTTGTCTTCTTGATGGTTCATTGTTTTTGTTGACTTTTCTTGTATTCGTAAACTTTCCAATATGTAGCGTCTTGTTTCTCTTTGTTCTCTGTCTACAATTTTAACTTCGTCAAAATCTGCTTGGTGTTCACTTTCCATAATGTGTTGTGATAATCCTGTTGTCTGTTTTTCTCTCCTTATATCTGCTTTGTGTTCGTTGATTCTTACCCCAAGTGCTCTTTTGGTCGTTCCAATGTATACGAGATCGCATTTTTCTCCCTCTTTTCCGTTGCATTTTATTTCATAAATGACATTATGTTGTTGTTTTTTGTCTATTCGTGACTTCGTGTTAGTAAATATGTTGTGAAGAGTTTTGTTCGGCTTGTGAGCGAATTTTATGTCTTTTTGTTTTATTGTTTTGTGCAGGTTCTTGCTGTTCGTTAAGTTAGGAATATTCGTTACGCCGAAGAATTTGATAGGGTTGCCAGATTGTTCCAAAATTTGTTTATTATTTTTATTATAGTCCTGGTTTAAATTTTGGTTTATTAGATTGTTGATTACTTTGGTTGGGAAATTGTTAGATTTGAGTATAGTTCTTATTTTGTTTATGTTACTATTTCTAAATTGAGTATCGCTAAGAGCGAGTACTTTACTGATGAAATTATTTGCCATGTTAAATTTTTGTGAAGTTGGTTGCGTGGATAGGAAATTCATCATTCTTCCTGAGGCTGTTGGCTTTGCATACCAGTTAAAAATTATTTTATTGTCAATTCGGTGTAATCTAGTATCTAAAAACGGTAGACTGCGGTTTTCTTCAGTTTCTATCGTAAACTGTAATTTGTCATGGAAATTATTCAATGTTTCAAGAATAATGTCTTGGTCTTTTTTCTTTATGATTGCCAACATATCATCTACATATTTTACTATAAATTTAATGTGAATGTCTTTCTTTGTTAAGTTCTCTATGGCATTGTCAAGCAGATTGTCAAGTATGATATCAGCAATTACCGGAGATAAAGGGCTTCCCATAGGCATTCCAAATATCTGGTTGAATATTATGTTGTCATACTTAAAATAGTTATTCTTGTTTAAGCAAAAGTCCAGAATTTCCAAAAAATATTTTTTTGGTATTTTTGTGTGATTCTCTATTGTCGTCCATTGCTTTATAATCGTCTTTATGGCCAAATATACTGGTATATTTGTGAATAACGATACAACATCGAAAGAAACTAATATTTCGTCTTCGTCCAAAAATACATCTTTCAGCTTTTCTTTTAGTTTAAATGAGTTTTTTATGTTGTATGTGTCAGATAAAATGTTGTTTAATATTTGTCCAATGTGTTTTGATAGCATATAGCAGGGTACGTTGGTCGACGATGAAATCGGTCTCAGCGGTAGTCCCTCTTTATGGATTTTCGGGAGTCCATAAAGCCTAGGTGCTTGTGCTGCTGAGCAGTAAAGTTTCGTTTTTTGGTAAAAATTTATGCAATTCTTTTTGTGTAGTTCGTTGACAATGTTATTATTTTGTTTTTGAAGTTTTGACGTAGGGTCGGTTCTTATTGTTTTGTACGTTTTTCTATCTTCGAGCAGTGCTTCCATTTTCCTTGTGTAGTCTTTCTTATACATTATAACTGTCTTGTTTCCTTTGTCCGCTTTCGTAATTATTATCTTATTTCTCAGCTTTCGTGTGAATTTTTCTGTTTTTTCCTGTATTTTTAGTATAAGTTTTTCTTGTATTGTGTTTTTTATTCTTCTTTTGTGTTCTATTATTTTGTTCGCAATTTTTGATCTGGCAACCTCTTTTTCCTTTTCATCTTCTAATATCTGTATGCTTTGCTCTACGTCTGCTATTATGTGTAGTGGTGATAAGTTGTGTTTGCTGATTGGCAAAGCAAATTTCTCGCCTAGTGAAAGCATCCATTTCACGTCTGTTGGGAACTCTATTGTAGTTTTGTTTTCAAACCAACTTTCATTGTAGGTCATGTCTAGGTTTTGAAACTGTTTGTACTTCAGTCTTTGTATTTTGGTCGAATGTGTCTGATGAATTTGTTCGGCTATGTACTTATACATATTATTTTGAGTATAAATGAATTTTGTATATTCGTTGTCGTCAAGTAACGTTTTTATCTTAATGTCAGCGTGGAAAATGTTCCTTTCAAGAATTTTAATTGATATATTTGTTTGTTTTATTTCCAAATTTAGAATTTTTTGGTGAAAATTGAAGATTGTTTTTTCCAATGCTTTGGAAATCATGTCAGATGTAAACAATGTCTTAATCTTAGTGACTTTAGTTATATGGTTTGGCATGACTCCAAATTGTCTGCATATTAATAGAAATTTAAGTCTCTCATTTTGTTTAATTAATCTGTGCTTTTCCCTGCTGAAATGTTTTAGTGTTGTACATGTATCAGTGCCATATTTTGTTTTCGTTAGTTGAAAAAATTTTTGTTTCATTGTGTATGTGTTAAATAAACTTTATTCCTTAGATGATATTTCGGCGGGCCCTCCGATTGAATTTATGAAAAGTTGTATATTTCGACCAATTCTTTGTTTAAAATTTGCATATATATTTTGTGCTTGGGCTCTTTTGGTCAATTTGATTTTTTTAAAAATTCATTTAATTAAAAAATTTTAATAATATTTAATTTTCCCAACGTTTCGAAGGTTACTTTCCTTCTTCTTCAGGGGATTATATATTTTATTAAACACTGTAAACACAAGAATACATATTATATTTTAAATTTTTCTAACAATTAATTATTTAACAAGAAACTCACATTTAATTTAGCATTATTTTAATAATATGACACATAACAAATCGAACTTAATTTAAACATTTGGCACAAACAATTAAACTGAACTTTTCAAAGGGTTACAAAGCAATAAAATAAACATATATTACAGCTGATTTTGTTCTAAAATAACCATGTAGCTGGAACAGATGTTGTCTTTGTCTTCTTGATGGTTCATTGTTTTTGTTGACTTTTCTTGTATTCGTAAACTTTCCAATATGTAGCGTCTTGTTTCTCTTTGTTCTCTGTCTACAATTTTAACTTCGTCAAAATCTGCTTGGTGTTCACTTTCTAAATTTGGAAATAAAACAAACAAATATATCAATTAAAATTCTTGAAAGGAACATTTTCCACGCTGACATTAAGATAAAAACGTTACTTGACGACAACGAATATACAAAATTCATTTATACTCAAAATAATATGTATAAGTACATAGCCGAACAAATTCATCAGACACATTCGACCAAAATACAAAGACTGAAGTACAAACAGTTTCAAAACCTAGACATGACCTACAATGAAAGTTGGTTTGAAAACAAAACTACAATAGAGTTCCCAACAGACGTGAAATGGATGCTTTCACTAGGCGAGAAATTTGCTTTGCCAATCAGCAAACACAACTTATCACCACTACACATAATAGCAGACGTAGAGCAAAGCATACAGATATTAGAAGATGAAAAGGAAAAAGAGGTTGCCAGATCAAAAATTGCGAACAAAATAATAGAACACAAAAGAAGAATAAAAATCACAATACAAGAAAAACTTATACTAAAAATACAGGAAAAAACAGAAAAATTCACACGAAAGCTGAGAAATAAGATAATAATTACGAAAGCGGACAAAGGAAACAAGACAGTTATAATGTATAAGAAAGACTACACAAGGAAAATGGAAGCACTGCTCGAAGATAGAAAAACGTACAAAACAATAAGAACCGACCCTACGTCAAAACTTCAAAAACAAAATAATAACATTGTCAACGAACTACACAAAAAGAATTGCATAAATTTTTACCAAAAAACGAAACTTTACTGCTCAGCAGCACAAGCACCTAGGCTTTATGGACTCCCGAAAATCCATAAAGAGGGACTACCGCTGAGACCGATTTCATCGTCGACCAACGTACCCTGCTATATGCTATCAAAACACATTGGACAAATATTAAACAACATTTTATCTGACACATACAACATAAAAAACTCATTTAAACTAAAAGAAAAGCTGAAAGATATATTTTTGGACGAAGACGAAATATTAGTTTCTTTCGATGTTGTATCGTTATTCACAAATATACCAGTATATTTGGCCATAAAGACGATTATAAAGCAATGGACGACAATAGAGAATCACACAAAAATACCAAAAAAATATTTTTTGGAAATTCTGGACTTTTGCTTAAACAAGAATAACTATTTTAAGTATGACAACATAATATTCAACCAGATATTTGGAATGCCTATGGGAAGCCCTTTATCTCCGGTAATTGCTGATATCATACTTGACAATCTGCTTGACAATGCCATAGAGAACTTAACAAAGAAAGACATTCACATTAAATTTATAGTAAAATATGTAGATGATATGTTGGCAATCATAAAGAAAAAAGACCAAGACATTATTCTTGAAACATTGAATAATTTCCATGACAAATTACAGTTTACGATAGAAACTGAAGAAAACCGCAGTCTACCGTTTTTAGATACTAGATTACACCGAATTGACAATAAAATAATTTTTAACTGGTATGCAAAGCCAACAGCCTCAGGAAGAATGATGAATTTCCTATCCACGCAACCAACTTCACAAAAATTTAACATGGCAAATAATTTCATCAGTAAAGTACTCGCTCTTAGCGATACTCAATTTAGAAATAGTAACATAAACAAAATAAGAACTATACCCAAATCTAACAATTTCCCAACCAAAGTAATCAACAATCTAATAAACCAAAATTTAAACCAGGACTATAATAAAAATAATAAACAAATTTTGGAACAATCTGGCAACCCTATCAAATTCTTCGGCGTAACGAATATTCCTAACTTAACGAACAGCAAGAACCTGCACAAAACAATAAAACAAAAAGACATAAAATTCGCTCACAAGCCGAACAAAACTCTTCACAACATATTTACTAACACGAAGTCACGAATAGACAAAAAACAACAACATAATGTCATTTATGAAATAAAATGCAACGGAAAAGAGGGAGAAAAATGCGATCTCGTATACATTGGAACGACCAAAAGAGCACTTGGGGTAAGAATCAACGAACACAAAGCAGATATAAGGAGAGAAAAACAGACAACAGGATTATCACAACACATTATGGAAAGTGAACACCAAGCAGATTTTGACGAAGTTAAAATTGTAGACAGAGAACAAAGAGAAACAAGACGCTACATATTGGAAAGTTTACGAATACAAGAAAAGTCAACAAAAACAATGAACCATCAAGAAGACAAAGACAACATCTGTTCCAGTTACATGGTTATTTTAGAACAAAATCAGCTGTAATATATGTTTATTTTATTGCTTTGTAACCCTTTGAAAAGTTCAGTTTAATTGTTTGTGCCAAATGTTTAAATTAAGTTCGATTTGTTATGTGTCATATTATTAAAATAATGCTAAATTAAATGTGAGTTTCTTGTTAAATAATTAATTGTTAGAAAAATTTAAAATATGTGTTTAATAAAATATATAATCCCCTGAAGAAGAAGGAAAGTAACCTTCGAAACGTTGGGAAAATTAAATATTATTAAAATTTTTTAATTTAATGAATATTTAAAAAAATCAAATTGACCAAAAGAGCCCAAGCACAAAATATATATGCAAATTTTAAACAAAGGATTGGTCGAAATATACAACTTTTCATATAATATTTTCTTTGATCATGATAAAATGATTACAACAACCATATTTAGAAAAGGAACTTTTTTGTAGGAACCAAAATATTATTGAAACAATCATTATTCTCTTATTGGGTCAGAAATAGAATGATTGCAACAACTATATTATGAATTTATTTTTAGGATCCAGAATATTATTGAATATTATTTATTTTCATGCACTCCAATTTCCACAGCTATTAATTAAGATATCTCCAAAGGTTTGCCATTGACTAGGCTGAACAGAAATATTAATTCAATTGAAAAATCTTTTTGATAAAATTTTCTGTCCGAGCTGGGGTTTGAACCGCGACTTTTTCGCTTACGAGCCACGCACACTACCAGTAAGCCACAGCCGCTACTTCCGCTCGCCTGACTAATGCCATTCATAAACATGGTACATTAAGTGCATTGTCACAAAAATAGCAATATTTGTGATAAACAAAATATGGTCAGAATTGCGAAATATGTCTACGGTAAAAAGAAACATGTTTGCTACAATTAAAGTCGAAAATGTCACTTTTCTGCGTGCTGTTTTTAGGATCAGGCGATTTAAGACAAAACACAATAATTGAACAGTTGACAAACGAAACGGCACATGGCCAGGAATCGATAAAACTTATTGTGTCTGAATGAAGTGAAAGTTTTTCCTGCAAACTGTTCAGACACAATAAATTCTTTCGATTTTTGGTTATGTTCTACTTCGTTTGCCAACAAGCAAAGAATAGTTCACAACAAACATTCAAAATTCTAATATGTTTGTCTCTATAATAATATTCACATTTATCATGATTGACAGAACTACTACATTTTTGTTGCAACTAGTAGTTGAGGCAATAATAGTATGTTGAAGATTTCAAATATGTTATGATTTCAACTATAATGTTATTTTTGGTACCACCATTAGTAAATAATGACTTTATTAAGGCAAACATTTGTGTTTGCAGAAATAATAAAATAATTTTAGTAAAAACAATTATTATTGCAGTAATCATGTCTCAACCATGTCTTTTCTCTGCGTGTAGTTATTATCTATTACATGCAAATTTTGGTGATGTTACTTTTCTAATTTAAAAAATAGTATTTTTTTTTTATTGTGAGGTTATTAAAGAAAACCCACCCGTTAAAACCCATTTCAATGAAAACAAATAAGAAAAGAAGAAAAATTATCCCCAAATCTGATGACGACTACCGCAAACGAAAAACTGATAATGATTTACGGATATGCAACTGGAATGTCCGAACCCTTAATTGGGAAGGTGCCTCTATTCAACTGACTGATGTCTTGGAAAGATACAAAGCTGATATCACTGCTATCCAAGAAATGCGATGGAAGGGACAGGGTTGCATTCGGCATGCACCCTGTGACATCTACTACAGCGGCCATGCGGAGAAGCACGAGTTTGGATGCGGATTTGTAGTTGGCAAGAGACTACGGCCCCACGTCCTGCGATTCACACTTGTGAACGAACGACTTGCCATAATCCGCATCAAGGTTAGATTTTTCAATATAAGCCTAATATGTGCGCACGCTCCGACAGAAGACAAGGACGATGAGATCAAGGCAATTTTCTACGAGCGCCTTGAAAATGCTTACGAGCGCTGCCCCCGTGACGACGTAAAAATCGTGCTTGGTGACTTCAACGCTAAGGTGGGCAAGGAAAATATATTTGGTCCAACAGTCGGAAAGTTCAGCCTCCACGACAACACCTCCGATAACGGAATGAGGCTGATTGACTTCGCCGCAGCACGATCTGTACGCATGATCCGTGGTGCAAACATTGACTCGGATCACTATCTTGTTGCAGCCAAGATCCGTACACGTCTGTGCGCAGCTAAGAATACACGCAACCCTACACAGAGAAAGCTAGCCGTCGACAAGCTGTAATCGAAACAGACAGACGATGCTTTCGCCACTCGATTCTCACTCCTGCTGCAAAGCACTCCTCCAATCGATGATATATGCGCGCAGTGGACACACATTTCCAACTCCATGCGTGCGGCTGCTGAAGAAGTGATTGGCTACCACCGCCCTCGCCGAAACCAGTGGTACGACCAGGAGTGTTGCGACGCCACTGCAGAGAAAGACGCCGCCTACAAAGCCACCCTGCAGTCGGTTGTAACGCGCGCTGCTAAGGAGCGATACAAAGAAAAGAGGAGGGAAGAGAGACATATTTTCTCACGCGGAAAAAAAGAGAGGCAGAAAAGTGCGAGCAAGAGAAGATTGAGATGTATGGTAACAGGAATGAGGCCCGAAAATTTTTTTAAAAAATAAGACGCCTTGTCGATGGTTTTAAAACCGGGGCCTCTTCCTGCAAGGATGAAAACGGGAATCTAGTGACAGATGTCCAGAGTACACTGACGTTATGGAGGGAACACTTCTAAATGGCGACGCTGACAACAATCCCGCCAATAGAGATGATATTCCGGAAACCCCAATTTTGGATGTCAGCGTTGAGGTTCCGCTGCCCGACTATGATGAAGTTCTGACAGCTATAGCTCGGCTTAAAAATAACAAAGCCGTGGGAGCTGATGGCTTACCTGCAGAGCTGTTTAAGAACGGAGGCGAAGCTCTACTTAAATGCATTCACGAGCTTCTATGCAGAATATGGTCGGAAGAATGCATTCCGAACGATTGGAATCTCAGTGTGCTCTGCCCAATCCACAAGAAAAGCGATCCCACTATCTGTGCCAATTACCGTGGGATAAGCCTTCTTAATATCGCATATAAGGTCCTGTCGAGCGTTTTATGTGAAAGATTGAAGCCCTGACCTTACAATGGTAAACGAACTGATCGGACCTTATCAGTGTGGCTTCAGACCTGGAAAGTCCACCATCGACCAGATTTTCACGCTACGAAAAATCTTGGAGAAGACTCAAGAAAAATAAGTCGACACCCACCATCTTTTTGTCGACTACAAAGCCGCCTTCGACAGCCCAATAAGGAAGCACCTGTACTCCACCATGTCTGAATTTGGTATTCTTGCAAAACTAATACGACTTTGCAGGATGACACTGAACAACACCAGCAGCGCAGTTAAAATCGGGAAGGACCTCTCCCCACCATTTATTACCAAACGAGGTTTCAGACAAGGTGATTCCTTATCGTGCGACTTTTTCAACGTAATGATGGAAAAGATCATCCGAGCTACTGATCTGAGACGTAATGGCACAATCTTCTACAAGAGTGTTATGCTGCTTGCGTATGCTGATGACATCGATATCATTGGCCATAATATGCGCGAAGTCAGTGCAGCATTTTCCAGATTCGAAAGAGAGTCAAGTCGAATAGGTCTGGCAGTGAATGCAAATAAGACGAAATACTTGGTGTACAGTATTTAAACAAACAGTCCCAGCGTCTTGGAACCCACGTTACCGTTGACAATACCTCCTTCGAGGTTGTGAAGAACTTCGTTTATCTGGGATCCAGCATTAATACAACCAACGACATCAGCATTGAGATCAAACGAAGAATAACTCTTGCTAACAGATGTTACTTTGGGCTCAGTAGGCAATTGAGAAGCAGAGCCCTCTCTCGACGAACGAAAATCACGCTCTATAAATCGCTCATCATGCCCGTCCTACTTTACGCATCACAAACCTGGACGCTGAGCAGTTTAGATGAAAAGACTTTAGGAGCATTCGATAGAAAGATTCTTCGTAATATCTACGGACCAATCTGCGTCAATGGCGAGTACCGAATACGGTGGAATGATGAACTGTATGAGCTGTACGCTGACATCGACATAGTCAAGCGCATTAAAATCGAGCGGCTTCGCTGGCTTGGTCATGTTCAGCGCATGAAAGTCGATGCTCCAGTGAAGAAAACATTCGATTCGGTACCCAGCGGCGGTCAACACAGAAGAGGACGACCGCATCTTCGTTGGAAAGACCAAGTAGAGGACAACCTGACGAAGCTTGGCATTTCCAACTGACGCCAGCAAGCGAAAGACAGAAATGGCTGGCGCAAATTCTTAGATGAGGCCAAGACCGACATACGGTTGTAGCGCCAACTAAGTAAGTAAGTAAGTATTAAAGAAAACAAATGTGTATTTTATATATGTACATAATTAAATATTAAAATAAAATTGTATTTTTAAAAATACAGAACAGTTAATTGAAGCAGTACGATGCAGACCTGGTCTTTGGGACATGTCGACTGCAAATTATAAAAATGTACACATGCGTCAACGTTTATGGATGGAAGTACTAACCGAGTTGGGTAAGAAAAACTACGTAAGACTTCATAACAGACTATATTTAAAAAACAGTATATTTTAGGAATAAAGCACACAAAAGAAAATGTAAAATGGTTTCAAAAAAATTTGCTGCGTTAAAATACAAATACCAGTAGTGGATACAAAACTTCTGCATCTGGATCGGGAGGAGCTGCCAAGGAGTTTCCCTGCGCGCGGCTATTTTCATTTCTTAATGACTGACCAAGGAAGTAAGTTAATCTATATTTTTTTAAGCCGTTCACTCTTAGAAATCTATATAAACCCATTGATCTGTTCTGTGTAATTGTGTTATTTCAAAAATTCAAGGTCAACATCAATATGTAATTCAGTCGAAATTAATGTAGAAGAAGAAAGTAATATATGTATCATATGAATATTATAGCTATATATTTAAACGTTTTATTTACAGCAAAAACATAAACAGATATTGTATTCGAAGACGTAAATTTTCTGGATGAATACACATGCGAACTAAGAAGCGAAGACGCTGAGCTATATTTGCAAGGTAAATACTATAAATTATAATAATAATAATAATATACTATATAAGATGTTTCAAAATGCTGTATGTACACTTTTTATTTTATTTCATTACAAAAATAATTTGGATATATTTTAGGAAAGCAGTTAAAGAATGCCGCCGATGTAGAAACAAAAAAATCAAGCCCTGATGTTTCCTTAAATCATATTACATAAATTATTTTTTAATTTATTTTAGAAAAACTTAAAATAAAACGAGAAAACATCGAATTAAAAAAACGATTTCTATCTTCAAGAACACAACATGATTCAACTGATGATTTTGTGATATGCTCTATGCAGACCTGAAGGACATGAATATGGAAAAGTTTCAAAAATTATTAAATTGGTCGATGAAGAGAATTCTGATGGCAGCATGTAATTTCTTGTAATGTTTTTAAAATACTTATTTTTTCAACAAAAAACATCTTAATCAGGCAAGTTTTACATTCCACTTCCGAGTGGAAATGAAATTGAATCATAATTAAATTTGGTATATGCTGTTGTATATATCACTTTTTTCGTTTTGTCTTTTATTTAATTTATTAATATAATTAATTGTATTAACGAAAAAAGTTATATGTAGTACACCAAATATCGAATTCAATTATGATTTATTTTCACTTCCACTCGGAAGAGGAGTGCAGAACGTGCTTGAATATTAAATTCAATTTTAATAATTATTACCTAAAATGCTTCATTAATTCTTTTAAACATATCGATTCAATCCTTTAAAAGTTGACCAAAAAAGTTTCTTAATTTATGTATCGTAACCTAAAATGCAAAAAGGCGTAACAACACTTCTTAAAATTTTACAGGAGAAGCAAAAAAGCATCGTCGCCAGCAAAAACATATGGAAGTTTTTGCAACTCTTCACTCTCATCAGATGGCTGTGGTATTCTAAAATGATGTAGATTGCGAATAAGTAAAATTTCATTTATTTATTGTATTTATTTACGGTAGTTTTCTTGAGTAACACAGCTTGCCGAAATTGCAGCGTTGGAAAACTCCATTATCGCTTTCTTTACCTGCTGCTCCAACCTCGCCCATTATAAAACACTAATTGGGTATCACTTATCCTTATCAAAACAATTGAAAATTTTTTCTATAATTGTAATACTCGCTCCCCGAGCATGGTGGCGCCTGTAAGTAAATAATGTATAAAAGTTGCAAACATTTGTTAAGCATTTTACCTGTACTTGAATGAATATGTTTTCCATCTATAGCACCAATACAGTGGGGAAACTGCCACTTATTTTGGAACTCCGCCACTTATTTTGGAACTAAATTTTAAGTTTAGCGCTATGCTGCGCTGTGACTCTCCATTTGCCAAATATCTAGGTATTCACATGGATTATTATTTAGGCAGGTTACCTTTTAGTACACTAAAAGAGTAAATAATTACCTCAGAGTCATTGCAAGCCGACAGCTTTCATTAATTGGCTCCCTTGTCAACCACATTTTTTTTTATCATAGGTGCCACGAGACCTAATAGCTTTTCAAATTGAGTAGCACTCATCCTGACATACTGATAGAACAGCTCTATTTGTTGCTTGCGCGACTTTTGGTGCTCCTGTATGGGGTCACGTGGTCAGGTCTGCTGTGGGATATCGAAAGATACTCTCTTGTCAGAGAGCCATTATGATTGGGTGTATGCCTGTGTGTCGTACAGTATCTACGGATGCTTTACAAGTGTTGTTGGGGGTACCTCCTCTTGATCTTGTAGTAATGCAACTCTGTGTTACTTATGGGATCAAGAAAGATGTGCCCTCCTTATTGTTTGAATGGGTTTCGCACTCTGACGTAAGGCGTATGAATGAGGGTGAGTGGAAGGCTTTGCTGAATGAGTGTGTGAGGTCTAGATGGCAATCTAGATGGGATGAATCTTTGAATGGAAGGGTCACGTATAAATTTATACGTGATGTTATGTTTGTGAATGGTCGCCCTGACTTTTGCTTTAGCTTGAGTCTGGGTTTCCTTTTGACTGGGCATGGTTCTCTCAATGCTTTCTTGCATGAGAGAAACTTGAGTGTGACTGCGGAGTGTGATTGTGGGGCAGTCTATGAGGACTGGTTGCATGTTCTTCGTGAGTGTTCTTTTTATGAAGACATTCGTGATTTGCGTGCAATGGGTGTGATACGTGAGAATGGGGATTTCGACCTAATAAACGCACTCGCTTCTTGTGAGCAAGTTTCTAGGTTGGATCAGTATGCATGTCAGGTGTTTGAGAGGCGGCGTGCCAGGCGTTTTTGAGTTTGATGTATTCGTTTTTTTCGTTCTGCTTTGTGTGAATGTGTTGGTCCAAATTGAATGGTGTGTGAATGTGGCTGTTCGATTTTTTGTTGATTTGTCCATTTTTGTTTTATTGGTTACCAGTCCGGAGCTGTGATGAGCTAAAACTGGTAGGAGTATGCTTTTAGTATGCTTCGAGGTCTGACCAAAGACTTAAAAGATGGTACCACGGGCAGTCAGTAGCCCCTTGGCATATGTCAGGTTGACTGATTGGGTCGGCCCTTCGGGGAGATTCGTGGTGGCTGTGTGTTTATCACCCATATCGCGGGTAGAGCTACTCAGCTCGGTGTAGGTTTGCATTCTCAAACCGGGTGCCGTACCCCAGAGTACGGAAGAGGTTTTAGATAGGCCTCCACCCCTACCAAGGGTTGCGACATGTCATCATAACATTTAGCTAATTTGGTACCTTTGAACTCTCAAAGGGGCGTTGGCCGACGCAATATTTCGGTCCCATGCTATGGAGCAACGTAGAATTAAGCCTAAACGGCAGGTGTCTACGTAAAACACTATGGATTTTCTGATAGAACAGCTGTGGATCACTCATTTGAAGTCTTATGAAGTGTGTTGTGAAGACACCATCTACGTTGCGCATCCCGATAAAATTGCCTCACCCATGAATGGCGTTGTCGTTTTAGCGGCAATGGTTCTTCATCTTCCGATAATGATGAAGAACTTGAAAAAATAATTTCCATGGCCGCGGTTTCTTCGTACTCGAAATTGTTCATATTTGCTAAGGATATAAGACAAATTATTGGTAAATAATCATGAATGATTTTCATCAGATCTTGCACGGTTTGAAATTAATGAGTCGCAGTTAATTTCGACATGGCAGCCTAAGGGAACTCTTATGATTATCTCAACTTATTCCTGATTTATCTAACTCTGGATGGTTAGATTCCCAATTGGACTCGGTAGGTGGCGCTGTGATTGGGGAAACAACAATAAACTCCTAAATTTATCATATGATTAGAATGAAAAATTGTATACGGAAGTTATCAGGTAAGACGAGTGTTTTTGTGCCATTTATTTTTACACATCCTTAAAACTAGAGGGCGCTGCAGTACACAACTTTTACAAAACTAGAAAAAACTACTGAATTGATCCTATGATTATCATGGAAATTTGTATTCAGAGGTTTTTACGTAAGATGAGTGTTTTGGCGCCATTTATTTTGACCTATCCTTAAAACCAGAGGGCACTGTAGTACAAAAGTTTTAAAATCCACAAAAAAATCGTAAATTGCTCCTATGATTAGCATGAAAATTCGTATACAGAGGTTTTTAGGTGCGACGAGTGTTTCGGCTCTATTTTTTATCTATCTTAAACACCAGAATGTGCTATAGTACAAATATCTTACAAAATCATCTAAATTTCCTGAAGCACTCATATGATTAGCATGACATTTTGAATAAAATAGTTTTCAGGTACGATGAGTATTTTGGCTCAATCTTTTTTTAAAAAACATTTAGAAATACCACAAAGAAAATTTGCTTACTAAAAAAGAAAAAAAAATGTAAGAAGAATATTACCAAACTCCCACGGACATTAAAATAATACCCCGCTGAATTTCCACGCCAATTAAAAAATACCAATCTGAATTAAAAAATTGAATAGGAATTCCAAGAAACAAAAATTCCTAAGGGCAATTAAAACTTCCCACGAATGGGATTTTGCCAACATAACTGGCAACGTTGCTACTAGCTGCTGATATTGTTGTTTTGGTTCTGCATGCGCTGCAAAGGGCCGTTTTTCACTCGGCAATTCCATGAGAAATAATAGCTTTCGCCGCAAGTTGTTTGTTGACTACTTGTGTTTAATGGGGACTTTCGTAAAACCCTTCATGCGGGCGAATAATCGACAAACTGCTTGCGGCAAAGACAATTATCGCCGAGTGAAAAGCGCAACAAAGAGATCTTGCTACCAGAGCAAGAGAATTATTGCTCTCGGAGCAAGAGAATTATTGCTCTCGGAGCAATAAATGCTTTCGCCGCAAGGTCGAGAATTTTCGTGTGTGACGAGTGAAAAGCGGGACATAGTAAGCAAAGTTGTATTTATTTTCTTGTGGAAGATTCGGTTCATCCCCTCTAACTCTGCTCAACCGCTGTGATCTTGCTCTTCTCTGTGCGTCATTATTTTAGATTTGCTTGGTAATTGCTGTTGGTTCAGTTAGCTGAAATTTTTTTAGATGTTCTTAATTTTTACTCGAAATGAACAGCTGATTTTGACAACTAGCTCGCTTTTTTCTGCTTTGTTCTGCCATGATTTGGAGTACGAATAAAACGAATGTTTATTTTCAGCAAGATAAATACGCAAATTTGCGCATGCGTTACTTAGCGTGTGTTACGCTATAAAAACTCCATTTATTTTTTAAATGTAATAATAAATTCGAATTATTTATATTATGCACTATATTGTTTCCATATTAAAAATTTATTTTGTTAACTGAAATTTTAATTATAAATTACTTTTTAAATATACATATATGTTTATGCTCTTACTACAAGAAAAATAAATAATTCAAATTTACCAATATTTATTTCCATAAATAAAACATAACAATGAATTACATTTAGTTTAAACAAAAAAAAAACAAATGAAAAAGAACAACAAATTCATCACCATAAATATCAAACGAAAACTTTTTATAAAACAAAAAAACTTTTACATGAATTTAATTGTGAGCTTTTTAGATCAGGTAAGTTTGAAGAAGGACAAAAACAACAAATTTGTTTTTGAATAGGTTTTATTTAGAAGATGAAATGCTTTGAAATAGTTTTAAAAAATAAAAATAAAAAAACAGCATTTTTCTCTATTACTGCATAAAAAGGAATTCTACGTCTGTACTTACGATACTATCGAAACTGTGTCTATTTTATTACTTTTACAACATAAAACTTGAAAAAGTCACACCAATTATAAAATCTTACGACTATCATATGAATATCTATGTTACCATCGAGATACAAGAAATACCCACATTGAATCGTGAATACACCTATTTTGTTATATATGTGTAGAACATACATATGTAGTGATTGAGCTTACTCATCGTGGTGTGAGTTCGCTAGCAACAAAGAAACTTACTATTAATTTTTCAAAATAAAAGTCAATCTTTTATTTATAATATTGTTTGTATCTTTATAATAATATTATTTATAATATACTAATATATGCATTAATTTTAATAAGATATATTATTATATTATATTTATTTCATATTAAATTCATCAAAATCGTTCTTATATTACTTTAACAACATAAAACTTTAAAAAAGTCACACCAATTATAAAATCACACCATAATCTTTGTTACCATCGAAATACCCACATTTTAAAATTTCTCAACGAAAATGCAACCCAGCAATGGCATGGAATGTCAAACGCACGAGCTAGTTAAGCAATTCTCTACCCACAACCTTGATCGTACTTTACCCCTGTTTTGCATTTTTACGGGATGAGGTCGAGGCAAAGTATGAGGTTGCATTTAGTGTTACTTCGTAAGAACTCGTTGTTTCTAGTCTAGCTGTCAACCCACGACCGACCTAACGCAGTATTGAGTTTTAGCTTTTAGAGATGCTCTTCTGACGTTTACAAGAAATGGCAGCTTGCAAAAGTTTTCGGGTATCGACATTAAGGCTCTCATGAATAAAAATGTTTACATCTAAATCAAGTCCAGCATCCCTCAGATTAGGGCCCCTCAAACGATACTACATGTCCATCCGACCTGTCAAGTCATCACACATGTAGTATCGTTCGTGTGCAAGAAATCAAGGCAGATGGACATGTCCGATGGAAGTAAAAATTTTTTGACTTTTTGCTAAGTACGTCCGATATGTAGTTCCGTTTGCGTGCGCAGCCATCCAACTTAGTACAATTTGCCATTTGTTGAAAATTTTCAGAGAGAGCACATCTCGCGGGAAAACTGCCGAACGTAAGAAATGCTATATTTTGACGCGAACTTTTTTATCTTTACCTAAAATTGTGATGGCTTAGAATAATTAAAGCAAAAAAACAAATGTTCAAAACAATTAATATTAATATTTTTAATTGATGTTAACTCTTCGGCAGCTAAAAAATAATGAAGTCTATCCAAAGTCTATCCGTCATGTGCGATGTGTGTGAGGGCAGCGAAAAAAGTCCCGTTACTTTATCGAACTACATGTACGTCCGTCATGTAGTATCGTTTGAGGGCCCCTAAAAGCTTTGAGCACTCGATTTCTGTCACTAGGTGACAAGTATTTTATTATTACTATTGAGCTCTGGTTTGACTTTACTCTAAAAATATCTCTTATAAGAGGTGGCTGTAAGTCAATATAGTGACAAATGCGATTGAATATGCTCTTAAGGTTTTCATCATTTGCCGGAGGTAAACCAAACAATATAGCGTCCGAAGAGAAGTCTGCAACCTTTTTGTTGTTTACGTTGCTGCTGTTGATGCTGATCGAGTTAACTCTTGCTAATTCCAAATCACCATAGCGACGTTTAAAAGCACTAATTTTATTCTCCAGCAAAACAATTTTCCTATCCAACTCACTGCAGACGGTATTTAGCGCATTCACATCAGTCTCAATTTTTTTAAATATTTCAACTTCAATGCTAGCAATATCCTCAGTTAGCTGTCTATGAGTGCTATTATACTTTGAGAGAAGATCATCTTTGAGTTGCCGCATATCACTTCTAAAACTAGCGCAAAGCCGCTCTTCCATATCAAGCATTACAGCACGGAAAGATTTCGAAGAGTTTTCAGCACATAAAAGTTTTGGTGTGTTGTTGTCCTCTTTGCTGTTGAAGCGAAGAGATAGCTGTTGTTGTTGTTGTTGTTGGCGTGTTATGCGTGGTGAAGGCGGCATTGCAGTTAACAATAGGGGCCCTCAAACGATACTACATGTCCATCCAACCTGTCAAGTCATCACACATGTAGTATCGTTCGTGTGCAAGAAATCAAGGCGGATGGACATGTCCGATGAAAGTTGAAAAATTTTGACTTTTTGCTAAGTACGTCCGACATGTAGTTCCGTTTGCGTGCGCGGCAATCCAACTTAATACATTTTGCCATTTGTTGAAAATTTTCAGAGAGAGCACATCTCGCGACAAAACTGCCGAACGTAAGAAATATTATATTTTGACGCGAATTTTTTTATCTTTACCTAAAATTGTGATGGTTTTGGAAAACATAAAAATAAATGTTCAAAACAATTAATATTAATATTTTTAATTGATGTTAACTCTAAAAAATTGATGGCAGCTAAAAAATAATGAAGTCTATCCAAAGTCTATCCGTCATGTGCGATGTGTGTGAGGGCAACGAAAAAAGTCCAGTTACTTTATCGAACTACATGTACGTCCGTCATGTAGTATCGTTTGAGGGCCCCTAATAGGAGCGAGAAGAGGAGCACAGTAAAGGCCCAGTTATAATAGACGTAACGTAATGTAGTGAAATGTCACTGCAGCAGTGTGTTCTGTCACTTACTGTTTCAATCAATACTTTTCTTATACAAGTGATTATAATAGAAGTAACGTAATGTAACGGGACGTAAAGATCCGTTGGATTTCGATTTCTACGTTACTTTACATTACGTCTGTTCAAAGAACAACTAAACATTGAGGTTAGATTCGATTATTGCACTATTTTAAATTGTTGAACTAAGCTTTTTGTTGCGTTTTTGTTATTAATGTGATAGTTTTATGTATCCACAGCTATGGATGACGAAGATTTAATTATATTTGTACAGGAACGTGCAATTATTTACGTCAAACAACCGCCTGGCTACTGCCTATTATAATTGCTACAACGTTTTCTTACATTACGTCCCGTCACGATGACAGTTGACAACATTACATTACTTTACATTACGTCTATTATAACTGGGCCTTAAAGGCGTAAAAACTTGCAGCAGCAGAAGATGAAGATGAGTGAAAAGAAGTAAGCACTGGTTTTAGTTAGTTTAAGCGTAAGCGGCAAACGCGGTAGTTGAGTGTTATTGAATATTTATTATTTTGTGATTTTGCTTACAGTTTGTTGTTTTTATTTATTTTTTTAATTTTAAGACAACACATAATCACTTGTTGATTTATATTTGTTGTATATATTTGAGTGTTTACATATCACTAATACGTTAAAGTATTGAATGTAATTAAATTGTTTATTTAGTAATTCAATGCACTGAATGCAGTATATTAAATTATTCACCGAAAAAACTGTGACAATTAATAATTGTCTTGGTAGATATTTTTTCAAGAAGGTAAAACACGTTTATCACCATTTACATCAGCATAGTCTGAGCGCAACAAAAAATACGTCCGAACACCTCGAAGTTTTAACTATGTATTTAATTATCATTATAAAATAAAAATAGAAATATGGAAGAATAACAATGTTTCATTTAAGTAGACAGGATTTTTTGGGTGTACATGTAGTAAAAATTAATATATGTAGTAAAAAGTTCTACATGTGTAGTGAAAATAAGTTTAAATTACTGCATAAAAATTCTATATTCAGCATTTCGATTAAATACAAATGTAGTAAAACTTACTAGAGTTTTAGTAAAACTGTGGCAGAAAACGTTTTGCAGTTTTTTTAATTAATAAATTAAAAACCTTTCATTTTAATGTAAATTTATTTATTTTCTGTAGTTAAAAAATATGTAGTAAAAGTAAATAATTGAATTTAGTAAATATAATTACATTGTTATTTGGACGTTCATTTACTAATTTACATTTGTTTTAAATACATTTTTATTTATTTTTACAACAGGATTTTTTTGGGTGAGCAACTAAAATCCAAACCAAATTAAAGAAATTAAATTAAAAAAAGTATCTAGTTATAGCTTCCAACCTTAGGGCGCTAATCCATTTTAATTTCATGTCAAGTATTCAAAGAAATCTGTAAAAAAATAAATAACTATTAAAGCTTATCCTCATACGAAAAATATTAAGGCCATTATATTTGCCACCCTAAAGAATGAATGCGCTCATGAAGCAGAACTTGCGTTTTGACAGAAGCTCTTGCTCACAAATGGCAGGCAACAATTTTTTTCGCCATTTGTTTTGCTCGCAAGGGTTTGTTTTGCTTATGTCAAAAAATGACGCTCTATCTCGCTTCCTCAAATGACAAAAAATCCTTCTACACACGTATAGTGTGTGTGATAAGAACGCCATTTCCTAATATATTATTTCTATGGAGACCACTCAATTGCCGAAGTTGGCAATACATGGCATGCAAGATTGCAAGCCATAGATTGCCAAGATGGAGTTGGCAATGAGCTGTATTTTTTCTTGTTCACAGCCATTTTGCATTTTTCTTCAAAATTTTTAATGTGTATATCTTAAAAATGAAGTAGCGTGTGCAGAATAAATGTAAAAAATAATTAATTTATATAATAAATGATAAAATTATATGTTAGTTTCATAACATGAGAAAACCCACCTTTCAAATTTGCCATTGTTTGCAATAGAATTTGACAGATGGAAAGCAATGAATTAATGTCTCTATCCACTTACGGCACGTAACGAAACGACTGTAAAATGGCTTATCTTCAATGCACACTTAATGGAACGGCAAAAAAAAATTTTAATTAAACAAAACAAAAAAATATGCGCAGAATTTTCTAATATACAATTAGCTTTAATAGCTTTGCTATTAGATGAAGAAGATGTAGAAAACTAATAAAATCGTAGATTTTGGATTCATCTTATACTTTAAAAACGACCTATCGATGGCGACTTTTTTACTTGCACAATAAACTTTTGGAATCCATTGTAATTTTTGTAAACAAAGTGAACGACAAGCCGGTCAGAATTCTTTACAATGATCACCACCGGCTTTTGCGTCGGTGTCAACAGTCGTTGCCGTTTCGTCGTCGCTTAGAGAGCATTTATACATAGAGCGCGTTTCCACAGTCAATTTTTCTTGCTCAAAATAGGCACTGCACGTAATTTTGAACATTTCATTGCACGTCATTTGTGAAATCGCATGCAATCGAAAAAATGTTGGTTGACTTCCAACTTTTCTTGCGCAATTTGGTAACTTGATCAAAATTTTTGACGTTTTGTTTTGTTTATGTCCGTCTCCTTTCTATCGTTGTTTTGATTTTCCAAGCGGTTCAATTTCTGTTTAGTAACTTTTTATGAGATAAATTATTAAAAAACATTGAACATAATTAAATACTTTTAGAATACGTTTTGTTATTCTTATAATTTTTTTTTTATTTTCGCATTCTCTTTTGTTATTTTCTTGTTTTTCGCCTTTCATCTGCTACATTTGCATACAAAATGACTTTGAGCATGTAAACAGTTTTTGTATGCAGTATCCAACATTGACTGTGGAAACGCGCATAAAATATTGACTGTGGAAAAGTGCCTATAAGAACACATAGTAGTTATATTTCGTAGTTTCGTGTCGTTTCGTTAATGCCGTGGTTATGCTAGCCAAACATGTTTGGTGTTCATTTTCGTTAATTTATTCTCTTCGCTGAAATGTTTGTTTGGTGGTTATGCTATCATTGGTGGCACAGTTGCATTATATGTAATAGTATGTCAAAACACAAAAAAGCACAACCCTAATTTGCATTTTTGTACTTATTATACATATTTGTTATAGAATTGAAAATAAAATTAACGAATTAAAATATACGAACTAATATAACTTACTCTGAATTTTTATTATAATATCTTAAACAAAATGGTTTGGTTATATCTGACATGCTAGCTAGCTGATTATGTTAAGGGTTACTTAAAGACACAATCAACTTCACTTTTTAATACTTTTACCTACTTTTTTTATGCTATTATAAAAAATGACTACAGCTAACACTGGAGAGTTCGGCATGTTTGGCGTTTCAATCAGCAATCAAAATGTTCGGTTCGAGAGCGAGAAAATGAATATGAGAAAAAGTTCATTTTTTAATTTTATACGTGAAGCAATAACAACAAAAAATGTTCGGCAATCATGTTAGGCTAGCATAACCCCGGCATAAGGCGAATTTACACGATTCACTATCATTGTTCACTTTGGATGAATGATCTGATTTGGAAAATGTAAATTGAGTTTCATCTTTGAAATGAAGATGATTGTCATCCACATTGAACAGTGAAAGAAGAAGAAAGTCTTCCTACTTTTGATGAAAGTGAAAGCAAATGGAACTGATGTGTTATTCGTTCCAAAACACAATTGAAAGGTGTTAACATAACTTTAAGCAGAAAGTTTATATATTTTTTTTTTTTTTATTTCAACAGTAATATATGTTAACAATATAATTAAATTAGTGCTCCATTGCCCCTTAAAGGCTCTAGAGGAGCTTGCCTCATTGGCATAACTATGATTTCTATAAATAATCAGCTAGTTTTTCTTAAAACATACAATATTCATATACAATTCATTCATTATTTTATCAATACTTATTCATTTAAATAACGCTTAGCAAGTATTTTTTGACTAGTTGTTTGAATACGCCTAACGATGATGCATTCTTACATTCCGCCGGTAGGTTATTAAACGCTATTGGCCCCGCATGAAGGTACCTTTGCTTCGTGGTTTCCAACCTGCATTTCGCCGCGACTAAGTTGTTGATACCTCTAGTGTTGAAGCCATGCATTGAATAGACAAGCTGCGTTGTGTTGTAGTTGATGTTGTGGACATTTTTGAAGACGTGAACCAATAGCTGGTATTTGTATAGGCCATTTATTGGCAGCAGCGATCTGAAATTCGACGTATACAATCGGTGACTGGGGTAACTTCTCAGCAATTGGAACGTTTGCTTGACCGCTTTATTTTGTAGTCTTTGGAGCTTTTTAAGCTCCACGGTATTTTTATGTGCCCAGCACATTGGCATATATGTAAGATGTGAGTGGAACAGTGATACATAAATTAAATACTTTGTATCAGTAGTCAGCTTATTTTTGAATTTATAGAGCAGTCCGAGACCATACGAGAGCTTGTTTTGAAGGTTTGCTATATGCTGATTCCAAGTGAGATTGTTGCTCAGCGTGAGTCCCAGGAATTTGACTTCTTTCTCCTCGACGATTTCCGTACCATTTACCGTGAATATAAAGATGGCTTCCGATCTTCGACGAGGTGAGAAAATAGTGAATTTAGTTTTGTTGGAGTTCATGGAAATTTTGTTGAATCGGAAGAATTCCTGCAGCATCGAGATGTCATATTCTATCTGTGCTCGTAGAACTCTCCTACATCTAGTTGGGTAAAACAAAGCGATGTCATCTGCGAACAAAAACAGTTTGCCATTTAGCGTGATATTTTTGATGTCATTGATGAACATCAGGAATAGGATCGGTCCCAGCACACTACCTTGGGGAACACCAAATAACTGCCCATCAAATCCAGTGTTCTGCCCCTGAATCCAGCATAGCGCAGTTTTTGTAATAGTATTTCATGGTTGACACATTCAAACGCCTTCTGTAAATCTATAAATAATCCTCCGACTTCTACGCATCCGCCGTCTAACGCCGAGAAAATGTCGTCCATGGCTTGAACTAGAGCTGCCTGAGTACCAGACCCATTTCGAAATCCATATTGCTGTTTATACAAGAAGTTTATATCTTCAAGGTGATTACAAATTTGGTTTTTTATGATTTTCTCCACTACATTATTTAGAATTGGCAAGATTGCAATGGGTCTGTAGTTTTGCGTTTTTGTTTTGTCTCTACCTTTGTACAATGGCAGAACCTTTTGCAATTTAAATTTTTTAGGGTATTTCCCTGTTAATAACATGATAGAAAAAAGTTTTGCCAGACAATTTGCCAAAGACGATGATGAGTTTTTTACGACTTTTACTGGTATGCCATCAATACCCGAAACTTTACTTTCATTAAGATTGTGGATTATATCTTCTATCTCCTGCACAGTGTGTTCTCTCAAATCAAAGGGGCGGCTCGACTCACGTAAGGTCAAAAAAGCATTGATATTGTCATCTTCCTCGGATTCAATATTCGCCGCTACATCAGCTGCTCGATTAACAAAGAATGTATTCATACAGTTCGCTATGAGACCTGGATTTGTTATAATGGTTTCATCCTGACATTCAATTTTTGCAAGTGTAGTTCTCTTCTGATCTCTATTAAGAACTCCGTTCAATACCCTCCACGTACCTATAATATCGCCTTTTACCTTGCCAAGTTTTACCCTATAGTAACTATCAAGCAGTATTTTTTTGGAAGATTTCACGACATTATTTATGCTTTGCAAACGAATTTTCAAATCATTCCTGAAGGGCTGCTTTTGTATTTGATTAAAAAGCTTTTATTTAATTGCTGAACGGCTTTTATTTATTTAATATTTTTAAAAGTCAATAAAATTAATCAACCAACGAATATATTTTGACATTCAACACTGAATCATCCACCAAATTTTAAAATTACATTTTGAATAACGTAAATTAAAAATTGATTCACTTTGTAAATTAATTTATTCTTCTTCTAATACGATTTTAATAACAAGTGCTACTAAATATTTTCCGTCATCGCGATGTTTAAAACAATACAATTTGACGAACAATTTGATAAGTATGAACACTTTTGTTGTCAAACGAAGAGACAAACGATTTGAAGTGTGAACGGGGCTTATGATTGACGAGCCCATGACCGCCAGCATAACAAGGGACTTAGCTGTTGACGTTGATAGTTTACAACTGTGTAGGAAATAGTAGATCTCAAAAATCCTTCCAAGACCTTCTGGGTTTAAAAAAATTACCAAATATATATGAGCTATGGTTTTTTACACAAAAATATTATTTTTACTTAGTCTCCTGCTGACCACGGCGTCTGCATGGGATTCTGAGGAATTGGAAATATTTGATTTAGTAGAAGAAATCAATAAAAACTTCTATGAATTTATGGGAATAACTCAGGAAAGAGAAGCAATCCTTAAAAAAATAGCTTACATGACACTAATGTTATTTACAGGAAGCTACAAGTCAAGAGATAAAACGGGCATTTCGGAATTTGTCTATTGTGCTACATCCTGACAAAAATTCGGCAGAGGATGCCAACATTCAGTTTCGCAATCTGGTTAGCATCTATGAAGTTTTAAAGGATCCATCAAAGCGGGAGAAGTACAACAAAGTTTTGAAGGATGGCCTGCCAAACTGGAAATCGGCGCTCTACTACTATCGGCGCATGCGTAAAATTGGGCTCTACGAAGGTTCATTGATCGTATTCATCATCATTACAATAGGTCAATATTTATTTGCGTGGGCTGCCTATTTAGAGATGAAATTCACAGCAGTAGGTGTAGAAATATGATGAAAGAACTGAAAACTTAACAACTATGAACAATTTCAGGAACAGGTGTTTGGCACCAAACTAAAAAAACTGCAGAAAAGGAATAAGAACATCAATATGGATACCATCTTAAATGAAATACCTTTGCCATCAATTTTGGTAAGCACGAGTATTCCACATCTGCGTACTGTGATGAATGTATTATAGATTCTTTTTTATGTGTTTTTCTTTACTCTAGAATACGCTGCCTTTTCAAATACCAATTGCTATATGGTGTCTCCCAAGTACAATTAAGGCAGCCTTTAATAAAGCCAATGAGCTAAAAGAAATAGCGTTAGAGAACCGACGACTGTAAGCTAACTTAGTTTAAATGAAGCACTTAAGTTCAATTGTCTTTTTCTTTCTTCCAGTGAAGCTGAAGAAGCGCGGCGTAAGGAGGAAGCCGAAAAAGATCAAGAGGAACAAATACGATTGCGTAAGGAAAAAAAAGAAAACCTACGCAAACGTAAACAAAACACAAAAGCACCCGAGAAAACCGATGCCGAACTTCAGGGTTATGCAAAGATTCAAGCACGCGAGCTAACGGAAAACGATGCCATCAAACCTGCGTCGCATAAGGTGAATTTGTGAAGCTTTCAAAGACTTGTATAGAGCTTAACTAAACAATTTATCTCCATAGCAAACAACGCTCAGTGGTGGTTTCTGGACCGACGAAGATCTGACAGAACTAATACGCTTGGTTAAAAAATATCCAAGTGGCTCTAGTAGTCGCTGGGACACAATTGCAGAGGCTATGAATCGCACAGTACAAGAGGTAACTTTTATGGCAGCTAAAATGAAAGAGAACGGCTATCGCATTCAAGGTCAGAACGACAGTGTTGCAGAAAATCTAGTCCAGGACGCGATTTCGGCTATTAAAGAAAAAACTAAAAAGAATACCGATAACGATATACTTATTCCAGAGACTAATTGGTCGCAAGAACAGCAGCGGGCTTTAGAATCAGCGCTGGTTAAGTATAAAAAAAATGCTTCGGAAGATCGTTGGCAAAAGATAGCTAACTGCGTCCCAGAGAAGAGCAAGCAAGAGTGTCTGTTACGCTATAAGTATTTATGCGATCTGGTGAAAACGCAAAAGAAAGCTGCTGAACAGGGGGAAAATGATGATAATTGCAAAGTGGAGCTAATTCGGCAGCAGGAAATTTCAGAGAAGCCAACTACAATCGCTGCTCATACCGTCATAAACGAATCTCCAGATGCAAATGAACTTGCCTCAAAAGGAAATAAAAAACGCAGCAAGCGTAATGAACGCAGAAGACGCAAAGATATGTCCACAGATGAGGACTCTGACAATGCCTATAACTACGAAATAAGTTAAATGGTTTCATGCTGGGTTTTTTTTTTACCTAAAACTTATAAAATGCAAACATGATCATACTTTTTTCATAAGAAACATTATGACATTGCCAGAATTTGTAAATTTGTATTTATAGAATTAATTTAAAAACTTTGCAAACAAAACAACACCAATAAAAACCCATCGTACAAAACTGATGACTTATAACTTAAAATACTTCTAAAAGAATTATTTAAACAGTTAAATAGAGTAAAAGGAATTAATTATGTATTTAATTTTTTTATATTTGGATGATGATAACATTTGCTTATGTAAGTTTCACTAGTACTAAAAGCATAATGGAAAAAGGAATCATTCAAAAGATAGTCTTGGGACACTCCTTATTTCAATCAGCCCTATCATGAATAATTTTTCACGCGGAGTCGGAAAAGAGAGTTTTCATTTTTAAGATAAAGCTCAAGAACATTTTGAAAATTTTTGATGCAAATTTGCTGACGAACAAGTTAAAAAATTATATAAAACAAACTTTGTGTTGAGAAAATCATTTATGGTAATAACGAAACGAGCGCCGCAGGCAAAAAATCGCTATAAAAAATCGTTTGATTGTTTCGTAACAATTTTTCATGTTTTGATATATTAAGCTGAAATTTAAAATTAAATAAAACAAACTTTTATTTAATAGTTGGTACATAAAAATAGTTATATCTTAAAAAGTAATTAACGCAATTTTATAATTAATAGCTTATTAAACAGATAATAGCATAGTTTTATTTATATATAGCACAGATATAGCAATTTTGAGGAGCCCATTTTTTCAACTTTGGACCCCTATAACTTCTAAGCCAGATGAGAGCAGCCATTAATTTTTCAGATTTGTAATTAGAAGCCCTAAATACATACGTTCTACTATTTTTGTTAAAAGTTAAATATGCCAAAACTATTTAGAATTGTATTTAGATCTATTTAGATAGTTTCTATGAAGCAGGCATTTGCCAAAATTTCGCACGCTCTTTACTTAAAGTAAAATCTTACTTTGAAGATAGCAGATGTTTTCTTTAGATTTTCCTAATAAGAGTTCTTAACATAAACTCCTTTATAACCACTTACGACGCACATGCCAAAGCTAACTCGTGCCTTCTCCAAGATGATTTGATCTATTTTATGCTATTTGGTATAGACAAATTAACTTGAGCGTTTGATTGTTGTTAAAAAATATGCAAAACAAAATTTTTAAGCCAAAACCTTTTATACAACACCTTTAAATAAAATTTAAAATTTTTAATGAAAAAAGTTATATAATAAAATCTTTTATTTTTAATATCTAAATTCTTGTTCATATTAAAAAAACCAACTTATGATGCAGCGGATTCTTTGCTCATCTCTAGCATGGAATTGTTAGAAGCATCCACTGTATCGTCATCATCTTCCTCAATTTCCATTTCTAAAATAGTAACTTTTTTAAGATTCTCCGAAAGAAGCGAAGCAATCTGTTCGAGCAAAAAGCATAAAAATTTCTTTTTTATTTCAAAGATTCAATTAGACAAACCTTTCTGCTGCCTGATACAGCGATATGCGTACAATTCCCGTCAAAACTTCTAAAGGAATTTGTGTCTAATAGATCGTGGATGCTTTGCACCATAACAGAGTCCACTAGATTTATAACACGCTGCAATTGATGGCGCGTTTGTTTGCTCTTTGTTGTCTGAAGCGGAAATTGCACAAAATAGCACTGAATTCGTTCACGCGATGTGCTAAACTCACTCTGCAATAATAGCGACAGCACCTCTTCGCTATAGAACTGCAGGTCGACATAACGCAAGTTTTCCATCAGCGCTCCTACCCCTGTTAGGCTTGTAAAAGGCCCTGGTGTCAGAGATATATGCACGCATTTCATGAATGCTGTTTTTCGGTGAAATTCCAACACCAAAACATCCTGCACACTAGTTGTTGCCACAAGCAAATCACGATGACTCTCTTCGTGGACATAGTATGATGTTTTAATAAAATCGTTTGAGCTGGCTTCATTGGCGTTGAGATTGCAACATATAACGGTGTTATTGAGCTTGAAGTGATTGCAAATGCTATCGTCAGTCTTCTTGAAAATGCCATCGACGGCAGTAATAAGTTTGTCGCGTTGCTGTATAAGCGACAATTTTTTGTCATGTGGAAATAGAAGCGTACAATTGCGCAGACATTCATTTTCGTCCAACAACTTGTTCCAAAGATGATGCACGTCATTTTTAGCCATTTGTTGAAGGTTTGCGTTCTCCAAATATTGACCAACTTTTTCCAGGTTAAATTTACGCTTTGTCACTGAGCCGTCATCTTAAAAAATAAAAAAATGTTGGTTCTTTTAACCAGGCTCAAAAAGAAAATATTACCGTTTTCCACAATGCAGTCTTCAAAACTGTTCAAGTATTCTGCCAAGTAAATTGTGTCTTCTTGAGTAACCTGTGTTGTTTCTTCTGGCACATCCTGTTGTAGTAAGCGTGCTATAACAATACACATCCAGCAGAAAAAGATTTTCATGTCATTAACACATTGATCGATGACCTGTTGTAGTTCCAAGACTTTCATCAGCAATGCACCACAGCAACGAAGGGCTTCTTCGGTGGCTTCGGTAGAGAGTAAATGCTTAACGATGGAAAATGGCAATAAATATCTTTTTACCAGTTTAGGCATAGACTCACCTTATAGTGAAACGTATTGCGGCTTAAACCTTTTAAATTGTTGAGGAAATAGAACAAGTTGATGGAGGCACTCTGCAGTGGTTTTGTAACGAGATTCTGTATGGTGGAGTAACTCAGATCCACTGAAACACCAAGTTTCTTCAGACCCTTTTCCGTGAGATCACTAAAAAATTGCAAGGGTGAGAATATTTCATCTGATTGTTAGGATAAGTGCATCCTACTCCATTAAAAATTCTTCGATTTCGTGTGTGGCATAGCCAAATACCAAGAGCTCAAGAAAGTCTGCCGATATGGAACCCTCGGGTTGTGCATTCGCATACTTCATCAGTTTATTATCCATTTCCAAGAGAACTGTTTCCCACGCCTCAGTTATGCATTGTATGGTTTCATTAATGTAGCTAAAATTATTGGAATCTTATTGAGAATAAGCTCTGCAATTTAAGGCAAACCTTTTTGTCTCAAGGATGTAACCATATTGCGATGACAAATGAAGTACTGGTGATGTATAACGTTCCAATATTTCATTTTTAAAATGCAGTAGCTTCAATTGCGACCCGTCACGTACAAAAGCATAGACTGCATCAAAGCTGCCACTCAGGTGCGCATCATAGACACAAAAATCCTCATGATGTTCAACATGATCAGACAGTTTTATGGAACCACACTGCAATACACCCATAACATAGAGCAGCACATTACCGGATACTGTTGTGATGACTAGGAAACAGGGTGAGCCCCTGGCGTAGGACTTGTGATCATCATTGATTTTGGCGGATGAGGAGAGAGTATTTAGGTTAGGCAGTGGTGGAAGAAAGAAATCATGACAAAGCTAAAAAATCCCAATAAAAAATAAAATCAATCAATCGTAAATACGATTTTTTGCAACACTTAACCTCAGCGCGATTACGGTAGATTTGCCTGTAGTCTGCGGCCTTAATGGGTTTTGTCCAATAGGCATTTTTAACTTCCTCTTGTAGTTTGTGTGTGTATACCTCCTGCTCCTTTTCAATGTCGTAAAGCGAAACCCGACCGTTGGTGTAGCCTAAATTATGCTTAGAGTCAAATTATATTTTCGCCATTTGTTTTCATTATATATTTACACACTGCGACCATTGCTTCATCTGGCTGCCAGCTAAGAGAACGCACCTTTATATTCTCAGCCGGTGATGGAAAGGTTACTATTTTCTGCCAATTCAAACGTTGAACTACGACATCACCTGCGGAATGAAACTATAGCTTAAAATAAAATCATTTTTTGCAAGCATCCAATTATCACCTTTTGAATTGCCGATAGCCAGCAAATCCATTTTGTTGCTCCATTCCATCGTTTCCACAGTAAAGCCCACATTCCGTGATCCAATTTGTTTCATTGAACTAACATGTGCCATTTTATCAAATTAACAAGAAAACAGTATTAAATATTGCATGAATTATTCTTTAGACTATCTAGCACACGAATTGCAAGTGTTTTGTTTTTACAGTAAACATTAAAAAGGAGGAATTCCAATTGGCCGATTTTCACAGATATTAGTCCCGATTTACACTGTTCAAGATTTGACGGTCAAGTTTTGCATATTCCCTTTTAAATTTGACGATTCAATTTACACTCATCAAGAGTTGACGGTCATGCAGAATTATCCAGGTAGTGTTGACAACTGCTTATTTTCTCTTCAAAAGGTAAACATAGCCTGTCAAAAACTGTTAGACAAAGAAAGAAGGCGAAAAACAAAGCAAGCGTCATAAAAAAATCATAAAAATCAAATAAGAATTTTTGTGCTTTTAAATAAACAAATAAAAATTTAAAATCAAGAAAGTTGTACAAAAATCGTGTGTGATTTGTTCGAAAAGCTTTTCAGTTCGTGATGCTAAATTCTATTCAGTGCCTCAAAAGAAAGCTCGTCGCCAGAGGTGGATTGATGCCTGCGGCGTGATGCTGACAGAAAAGTTTTTTGTTTGCGAAAAAAATTTTACATAGCAAGACTTTTGACAAAATCTTCATAGAAGATCATTGATGCCTGGTGCAGTGCACACATTAATAGCTCCAGATTCTTTAACAAATAATCGACCGCTGTCTCCACTATAGCTGCCCGCTTAAGCTAAGTCACTCAAACTCGCCGTAAAATAATATAAAATCTAATAAATATAGCATGGCACAAAACATATTCTTTACCTACCCAAAATACACCACTTTTAATGAATATTTATTTTATTTGGAACATACGCATCTGCAGCTGCTGAGGTTGTTCTATTTTTTTCACTTCAACATTTTCAGCATTGGTTATGTTTTTATTTATTGATAATGGCCGATTGAAAGCACTCTCTTTTTGAGCAAATTTTTTGAAAGCTTATGTTTTTCATAAAAACTGTCAACACTACCTGGGTAGTTCTGCTCATAGAAGAACTAGACAAGGTAGTGTTAGGGCTGAATATGTTCTCTTTTTTAGCGACCATAACTGTCAAACTCATCCATTTTGGTATTTTTGCCAATTCTTGCTTTCATATTGCATTCTCCTTCGTTGCAGATTTTGTATGAAATGTCAAATTCGTTTTGACAGTTTCGGTCACCGGCTCTCCACCCGAACACTGCCTTGTCTAATTTTGCCATGGTTCTGCTATGGTTGACGGTCAATTGTTTCTTTCGCTTCTCATTTTTCCTTCTGAAGATTGCTTACACGGCTAACAATTGTCAAGAATTGACGATCAAGTCTTCAATCGTATCAAACGCGGGAAAAAATGCACCGTACCGTCAATTCTTAGGCAATTCGTTTTGTGTTTGTTCGTTATTCCGTTATTCTCCTATTCGTTTTGCGCATGAATGGCGTCGTTTCATAACAAGAATTTTTTGTCAACTCTTGATGTGTATAAACGCGAACGTCAAGTTAAAAAGGAAATTCGGAAAAATTGACTGCCAATTCTTGACAAGTGTAAACCAGTACATACAACTATTTTAAAAATATTTTTGTTGTTGCTTTCAACGCGAAACTGTCAAAAAACACTGAGAGCCAGAGCGGATGAACAATTGTTAGGGCGATCAAGATATATTCATTTTTGAACGCTGTACATGACAGCAATCACAATCGAAACAATGTTGCTGGGTGGCAAATTTAAGATGTGTTCACTTTTAGCAGCTAAAAAGTACTAGAAGTACTGCTTTTCGACTGAAAGGTATTAAAAAAGTAGTTGCATGAAACCCTTATCGTTAACAAGAATTCTTACTGGTAAAGAAAAAAACAAGACTTGGCAAGCAAAAATATAGCGTTTATATATTGTTAATGGAAAATAATTTAATTTAATTTCAGATTGCAATGGCTACTTGGTCGAAAAAGAAGTGGGACTATTGATAACTTTGTTCGAAGGAAAGCGAGAGCTGCAATAATATTAAACTAACTGCTAGGTTAAGAACAATTACTTTTGCAATACGAAATGAACTGGAGCAGAAAAAGTACTTAATATTATTGAAACGTCAAAGTTGATCGCGATGAAACGATCATCATGTGACCTACCAACGATCAAAATGTAAAATAGCGTAAAAAAGTGTTAATTGAACGCCGACAACGAGTATATATCTATAGGGGCCCTCAAAGGATACTCCATGACGGACGTATTTTGATTGACGGGTATTTTGATCGGACATTTATTTTATACCCCTTCAAAACTGCGAGTTTGTTTACATTTTGCTTTCTATATTTTGATCATTTTGGCTGCGTGCACAAGGGAGCAAAAAGATCGGTATTTTTTAATGTGCTTGCCTGTTTCTTCTTATTTGAATATCTGAAGTAATATTGCAAATTTTATGAATGAAAATAAAATTTTACAGCTTCTTATTTGCATGTGCATGGTTGCCGAATTTATTTTGTTTCCAGCTGGACAATTTTGTTGTGATTTTGTTGTAGCTATATTTTGGTTGCTGCTGCAGAGAACGATTTTTAGATATTTCATTAGCTGAATAAAAAGAAAGAATTCTGGTTTTCCTAATGAAATAATTATTGGATAATAAAAACATGTAGCAATAAATAGAATTGGTCTAGCAGTATTTAATAAATTTAAAATAAAACAAACAATTATTGTAGATTTAATTAATGAGAATAAAAGTTATATTTGATAAAAATTTTACAGGTTATTATATATATGTATGTGTGTTTTTTTCTTCCATCTTCTTTAGTTTGTTTCTAGCTGGACATTTTCCTTGTAGCAATATTTTGCTTGCTACTTTGGATACACAACCATAATTTTTAGATCAAGTTTATACCAACCCTCTAGGAAGTGGAAAAATTCCCAGATTTAAGCAAGAAACATTCCATAGAACATTCCTTTCTTTGAACACTCATGGAAACACATGAGTTTATAACAATTTAGATAAATTATCGACAAGGTGCTAAAGCAGTTTGCTAAGGAGTAAGTTTTAATCTGAAGTTAATATTGAATTTTATATGTGATATATTTCCTGTTTTTGCCAAAACTACATATAGACCGTGCTTCGTGATTAGTTGCCGTCATCAACTGGACAAAACCAAAATTAAAGTCGGTCACGAGAGTCACTTAAAATATGGTGACATTTTTATTGTCACTGCCTGCCAAGTGAAGTGGATAAGCATGTCTACTGGTGACTATTAGAGAAGACACGCAATTTGCTTGAAGTAATTGAGATGGCACGAAATATTGAAACGGCCCACTAGAAGGTCTTTAATTCGTCGGGTAGGGACTAATTGATTATGCACATTGGACCTTGGCGTATAAATAGAAACATTTTACATGCAAAAACTTTGTTTAAATGGTTTTTTATGGCCGATTGCTTTATTAATTATAAAATAAAATATCACAAAATAAAAAATTATCTAAAATAATAATTTTATTTTAAGTTTTTGTTTTAAAATAAAAAAAATTTAAAACACTTTGGTACTGCAGCAAGATCATCCAAAGGTTTGCTTGGTGGTGGAATTTCTTATTCAGTTTTTGGAGTCTCGTAGATTTTCTCTTCTTTGTGCTTAACAACAGAAGCATTATCTGGCAATGGTTTCTTGTGACCATCATCAGACCATTGACGAACTTTATAGATATTGCACGTTGACCACACAACTTGTCAGAGACTACGTCCTCACAACCCTTTACTCCAGACTCCATAATAAAACGGAGCACACCATAGCAAGAAACTGGGGGCGATGGAACAATGTAATATGTCTGACTGTCTCAACCTGGCGAGGCCAGCATAATCTTTGTGAAATCGCCTCAAGTCGACTCAAACCTCCACGTGGTATTTCCTGGGCAACGTCAAAACTGACAACCGTTAGTTTGGCGGCTAATCTGAGCGGCGGGCCTCCCTAGGCTTAAAATAGGTTGTGCGTCGGGTTTGAAGCCCACCCAATGAAAACAAATAAGAAAAGAAGAAAAATGATCCCCAAATCTGATGACGACTACCGCAAACGAAAAACTGATAATGATTTACGGATATGCACCTGGAATGTCCGAACCCTTAATTGGGAAGGTGCCTCTATCCAACTGACTGATGTCTTGGAAAGATACAAAGCTGATATCACTGCTATCCAAGAAATGCGATGGAAGGGACTCGGTTGCATTCGGCATGCACCCTGTGATATCAACTACAGCGGCCATGCGGAGAAGCACGAGTTTGGATGCGGATTTGTAGTTGGCAATAGACTACGGCCCCACGTCCTGCGATTCACACCTGTGAACGAACGACTTGCCATAATCCGCATCAAGGTTAGATTTTTCAATATAAGCCTAATATGTGCGCACGCTCCGACAGAAGACAAGGACGATGAGATCAAGGAAATTTTCTACGATCGCCTTGAAAATGCTTACTAGCGCTGCCCCCGTCACAACGTAAAAATCGTGCTTGGTGACTTCAACGCTAAGGTGGGCAAGGAAAATATTTTTGGTCCAACAGTCGGAAAGTTCAGCCTCCACGACAACACCTCCGATAACGGAATGAGGCTGATTGACTTCGCCGCAGCACGAAACATGGTCGTAAGTAGCACTAGATTCAAGCATCTCAATATTCATAAAGCCACCTGGTTGTCCCCTGATCAAAAAACAAAAAATCAAATTGATCACGTTTTGATCGACGGAAGGCACTCTTCCAGTGTATTGGATGTACGCACGATCCGTGGTGCAAACATTGATTCGGATCACTATCTTGTTGCAGCCAAGATCCGTACACGTCTGTGCGCAGCTAAGAATACACGCAACCCTACACAGAGAAAGCTAGACGTCGACAAGCTGCAATCGAAACAGACAGCCGATGCTTTCGCCACTGGACTCTCACTCCTGCTTCAAAGCACTCCTCCAATCGATGATATATGCGCGCAGTGGATACACATTTCCAACTCCATGCGTGCGGCTGCTGAAGAGGTGATTGGCTACCAACGCCCTCGCCGAAACCAGTGGTACGACCAGGAGTGTCGCGACGCCACTGCAGAGAAAGACGCCGCCTACAAAGCCACCCTGCAGTCGGTTGTAACGCGCGCTGCTAAGGAGCGATACAAAGAAAAGAGGAGGGAAGAGAGACATATTTTCAGGCGGAAAAAATGAGAGGCAGAAAAGCGCGAGCAGGAGAAGATTGAGATGTATGGTGACAGGAATGAGGCCCGAAAATTTTTCGAAAAATTAAGACGCCTTGCCGATGGTTTTAAAACCGGGGCCTCTTCCTGCAAGGATGAAAACGGGAATCTAGTGACAGATGTCCAGAGTACACTGACGTTATGGAGGGAACACTTCTCTAAGCTTCTAAATGGTGACGCTGACAACAATCCCGCCAATAGAGATGATAATCCGGAAACCCCAATTGCGGATGACAGCGTCGAGGTTCCGCTGCCCGACTATGATGAACTTCTGACAGCTATAGCTCGGCTTAAAAATAACAAAGCCGCGGGAGCTGATGGCTTACCTGCTGAGCTGTTTAAGAACGGAGGCGAAGCTCTACTTAAATGCATTCACGAGCTTCTATGCAAAATATGGTCGGAAGAATGCATTCCGAACGATTGGAATCTCAGTGTGCTCTGCCCAATCCACAAGAAAGGCGATCCCACTATCTGTGCCAATTACCGTGGGATAAGCCTTCTTAATATCGCATATAAGGTCCTGTCGAGCGTTTTATGAGAAAGATTGAAGCCCATTGTAAACGAACTGATCGGACCTTATCAGTGTGGCTTCAGACCTGGAAAGTCCACCATCAACCAGATTTTCACGCTACGACAAATCTTGGAGAAGACTCAAGAAAAACAAGTCGACACCCACCATCTTTTTGTCGACTACAAAGCCGCCTTCGACAGCCCAATAAGGAAGCACCTGTACTCCACCATGTCTGAATTTGGTATTCCTGCAAAACTAATACGACTTTGCAGGATGACACTGAGCAACACCAGCAGCGCAGTTAAAATCGGGAAGGACCTCTCCCCACCATTTATTACCAAACGAGGTTTTAGACAAGGTGATTCCTTATCGTGCGACTTTTTCAACCTAATGATGGAAAAGATCATCCGAGCTGCTGATCTGAGACGTAATGGCACAATATTCTACAAGAGTGTTATGCTGCTTGCGTATGCTGATGACATAGATATCATTGGCCATAATACGCGCGAAGTCAGTGCAGCATTTTCCAGATTAGAAAGAGAGTCAAGTCGAATGGGTCTGTCAGTGAATGCAGATAAGACGAAATACTTGGTGTCAACAAACAAACAGTCCCAGCGTTTTGGAACCCACGTTACCGTTGACAATACTTCATTCGAGGTTGTGAAGAACTTCGTTTATCTGGGTTCCAGCATTAATTCAACCAACGACATCAGCATTGAGATCAAACGAAGAATAACTCTTGCCAACAGGTGTTACTTTGGGCTCAGTAGGCAATTGAGAAGCAGAGCCCTCTCTCGACGAACGAAAATCACGCTCTATAAATTGCTCATCATGCCCGTCCTACTTTACTCATCACAAACCTGGACGCTGAGCAGTTTAGATGAAAAGACTTTAGGAGCATTCGAGAGAAAGATTCTTCGTAAGATCTACGGACCAATCTGCGTCAATGGCGAGTACCGAATACGGTGGAATGATGAACTGTATGAGCTGTATGAGCTGACATCGACATAGTCAAGCGCATTAAAATCGAGCGGCTTCGCTGACTTGGTCATGCTCAGCGCATGAAAGACGATGCTCCAGTGAAGAAAACATTCGATTCGGTACCCAGCGGCGGTCAACGCAGAAGAGGACGACCGCATCTTCGTTGGAAAGACCAAGTAGAGGACAACCTGACGAAGCTTGGAATTTGCAACTGGCGCCAGCAAGCGAAAGACAGAAATGGCTGGCGCAAATTCTTAGATGAGGCCAAGACCGACATACGGTTGTAGCGCCAACTAAGTAAGTAAGTACACCATAGCAAGCGCGACGCACAGCCAATCCACCGGTAAATTTGTAGCGTAGCGACTCGGCTTGAGCAATGGCGCAAAGAAACCGGGTCGCGACTTTCTAGGCATTCAAGACAATATAGTCGGGTTCAAAATTGAAACGCTTCTATACCATTGCAGTTAACTCTCGAATGAGACGTCCCTTCTCTGCCAAGGGACGTCTCATTCATGACGTGTGACACGCACCTCAACTTCAGAGTAACCATTTTCAGTAATTTTGCGAGTGAGGAACTCGTTCAATTCAGCCTTTAACAAGCCATCGGCAACAAACTTGCGTTTTTTGATGAGAATTATTCTTGAATATTATTCTTTTTGTGAGAATAATTTTTGTTTTGCAATGTCAATTTTTAATATTTTCACAACTTACACTGAACGTGGTTAAAAAAAATACATTATAAAAGCAAAGAATTTGTTTTAGGTGACCAAGTTTTAGGATTGCTAGACTTCCGATTTCAGTATCAGCTAGAACCAAGTTTCAAATTGAAGTTTTTATGCCTTAGATCTCTCTGAAGAAATGACTTAGTACTCGGGAGAGAACTAAAAATAGGTTTAGTACTCGGTCTAGCGTTAAAACTCTGTGAAGAAATCGGCCGTAAGATAAGTTTATAATATTTTTTTATTATAAACTGGCGTTTTACTCACTCTTCTTAGTGTAAACCCTTTCCCTGGAAACTACCATGCGGTGTAGTAACTAACTAATCGCCGGGCGCAGTACTGCATCGACTTAACCTATTTTATCTGCAGTACTCGCCTCAAATGTGACGTTCAAGTTTCCACTAGTGACAAGCGACTTCTCAGCTTTATCCCTCGGTTACAGCGAGGCTGGTGCTCTGCCTTGTCTCGTTGGCAGCGCGGTTGGCGTTCTGCCTTATCTCGGTGGTAGCACGGCGGCTCTGCTGGAACTCGGTTACGTTGCGGTCGTCTATGTTGTTTAACGTTTTTACTTGTTTCACTGACCAAACGTATAGTCGCTACCACGCGGGTTCAAAAAAACTTGCTGTTTCTCTGATTTTCTCCCTTTTATAGCTTCGGTCTGTCAGGCACGCGATGCTTCTTCTTCTCGTACCGGTCTTGATTTGACCTCAATATCGTATGATACTCCCGTACTCCATGTCAATCTTCATGTTCAGGCAGGTACTTGCCGGCTTCATCATATGGCGTATGTGTGTCCGTTCATGTTCATAAAAACAAACCAAGAAATAAACCATAAGTATTTTAAGCACCTCAGTAGGAAAATATTTACACAATTATGGAAAGTAATTGGCCAGGTAAGTGGTCTCATCGGGGACTGGCGTAAAGACTCTTACCGAAGCTCGAGCTGCTATGGTGGGTTCATGGCGGTGTATATTCCATGCATGAACCCTTATCACGCCCCCTGCGGGCAAAAGGAAGTGAAAATATTTTCTGTGTTTACTCTAACTCCCAGGTTAAATACTAATTTATAGTTTTCATTCTTTCGTATTTATTTTCTTCTAAATTTAAACTATAGCGGTTGAGTTACGGCTCAGGATAATAGATTCTTTCAATTAGCGGTAGAAAGTCAGGCCACCGGCCTTCATTGCTGAATTATTTACATTTAAGTGTTTATCATTATTAAATACTTCAAACTTAAGGTATTATTTATAATATTTATTAATTTTGCATACCTTCAACTTATTTATTATTGGAAGTATTTCTTAAAGTTAAATATTTCAACCTATATGTTATTTCAAATATTTATTTGTTTTGCGTAATTTCAAACTTATTTTCTAGTTGAAGTGTGTCGCAGACTTCACTATTCGAGAATTTCTTGGGAATGCTCTGCGAGTCGTTGTAGTGCAATACGAGTTTTACTCAGTATTGGCATCAACTGCGTGGTATTATCTCTGCAGCTGCTGTATGGCCCTCAAGGCGTGCGCTGCACTGGTGACCTAAGTGGTTACCAGTTCTTTGCCATGGGTGCTGTTGAGGGTTTTATTGTAAACAGGGCCAACTAGGTTGCTAGTCATGGGTGCCTGTCCCAGTGGGCAAACTGAAAAGGAATAAAACACAATAAGACATGTAGGGATAGAATTGCTCAAAAATTGTGTTCCTTACATCTCCTCCTTACTTTGGTGGGTGAAGAGTGGCGTGGCCGATGCCGTTTCGGTTTATGACAATGCGGTATTGATGCTGCCCAACTTTTGTGAGGAATCGTATGCGTTCTCTGTCAATCTGGTTCCGGTATCGATCTCCGATCGCAGCCTCTATCTGCTTCACACTATGGGCCTAGAGTGGTTCGGGGTGTACTGGAGCAGTCGCTACGGTTTGGACGGGTGGCTCGACCCTGCTGTCCGACGACTCCTGCGAGCTACTGTCATGCCACCGCAGGAGTTGTGTGACCGTACTGGTTGGCGTCGATTGTTGACACCTAGTAATGACACTTTCTTGATTTTGCAGAGTGGTGGTTGTGTCCGGCTCTGAGGCCGGCTGTGCTAGAGCCACCTCGGCTTTCATCGTGTGGCTTATGCTGCTGGTATTACCGGATGTGGTGGTACTACTACTGGAAGCGTTGCTGTCGGACAAGCTTGTGTCCTCACTAGAATCGCTGTCGCGTCGTAGTCGGCGTGGGGTGGTGTGTGCTTTGTGCGGTCGGCCACAAGAATTGATAACTGATGTGCGCGGACTGGCTGGTGGAATCTCTTCACGTGCTGGTACATATAGCTGCGGCGATATAGTCCGTATGTTAGCCGTGGTATGTGCTAAGATGGTGAGAAATACCTCGGTGCACTTGTATGAGGCACTGTGGTGGGTGAACCAGGTGCGTAGGCTTGGCTCACGAAGGGTGGAGTCGGTTAACAGCTCCACCATATGCAACACGAATGCGCTGCGGTCACTGCTGTTCCTTTGTTGTGGCACAGCAACCTCATACAGTGGGAGTGTCTCCTCTGTCCATGGCACGGTTGCGTCTCCGAGATAAGCCTAGTCATTCATCTTGGATGTAGCTCCATATGATGGGGCCGACGTGCACTTGAGAGGTGTGAGAATACGAATCCAAGAGTCAGATGTAGCCGCGTTGATGAGACAGGCTTGGCTTGTGTTTTAGGCACACTATGGCAACGTACTAGTGGTAGTTTTCGTTTACTGGTATTACGATATAAGTTTTGTGTACCAGTTTTGGTGCCGTTCGTGCGCGTCGGTGTGTGCCAATGGCCGGGCTAGCAGACTTTAAAAGTGCGTACTAAAAATATGTAAACATTCGCGGATCTGCGTTGTTTTTTGGTTGTATAGCCATCGCAAATAGAAATCTATGACGATATCATTTAAAAATATTCCAATTTCCAAAAACATAATGTCGCATATGCGAATGGTGATACCGCCCAGGCCATTTGGAAACGTGGCCACGACAATCCCTGGTGTTGTTACAGCTAATTGTTGCTCCTGTACGGTTGGAGTTTGTGTTTTGATGTTCGCCGCTGCTGGCTTGGCTCGGTGTTTTTCGAAGCTCTGCTGGTGTAGGGTTGCTGCGGAGGAAGTTGGTCCTCGACGCGACGGATCTCTTGTCCAGCATAGATAGGGCTGTCTTCTCCTTGCATTTTCACGGGTTGTTATATAAAATTCTCAAAGAAATCGTTTGGAATCATCAATTTATTTCGCGGTACTAAATACACTGATGATCAGTAGCGGAATTCCTAAACGCGTTAAAGACGATTTGCGATATCGTTAGCTAGCGAAAACTGTCATTTACTATGAATATGGCACGCACAATGACCGATAACGACAACGATTATTATCGTTAAATTTTTGGGAATTCCACTACAGTTTGCTTAAAAATTTAACGATGTTAATTTGAAAAGAATGGCATTGCCATATTGGTGAAAAAACTTATTTTTACACTTAGTGAGTATGGCGGGGACGTTCTCACTAACCTTTGATATGATTGCTTGAACTGTTGTGTTTGACAGTTGGTATCACCCCGTAGTCTGGTCTCATTATTCACACTGCCGACCCTTAGTTTCGTTGTCACAAACAGCAAAGTATTGAGTGACTAATAAGCTAGCACTGCATTATCGGCGTGTGCTGCACTCAGTGCATGCGAATATTTTCATTACTCACTCAATATTGTTGACAGTGCCAATATATCATTCGTCAAACCAAAAATATGTAATTTGAATCCTTTCGATGATTCAAATTCGTATGCGAGAATGTATATTAACTAACTAGAGAAGTATGACCATAGATTACGACTATTAAGTAAGTTTTGTAAAAATGTTATAAAAGAGCCGAGATGGCCAACAATAAAGCAGACCACTATAACATATTAATACGATCCTGAATATATCTTAACATGGCAATCCTAAATACAATATAACAACCCGATACGATATTAAGATGACATTCTGCTGAGGAAAGATGGCCTATAAGATTTATTTTATAATTTAATTTTTAAATATATGCTAAGGTACACCAAGCCACGTACGTTGGTGATGTATCCCAATGAACTGAGTATGAGTAAAACAAATTTTGAGCCCATATTTGAATGTGTTTAAAATTTTAATTAATGTTTGTAATTTAACATTTTGAATTTAAACTAAGGGAAAGGGTACCTTTTCTTGTTCACCCTAGACTGGGTTTGGCCGCTGTTGACTCTCGTGATGAGGTTGCTTGGTGATTCTCACTGTTGCGTTGCTGTGACGCTGAAGTTTTTACAGCTGCCGGCTTGTTGTGGTTGTCTAGAGGTACTTCTCTCTCGGCTGTAATTTTCTTCGAGTGCCCGTCGATTTCCGCCCTTGACGTATTTTTCAGTTGATTTGGCGGATGCTGCCGCCCACTGTTGTTCTCGCGGTTGATGCCGCGGTTTCAGTTAGTTTGGTGGTTGCCGCCACGATTTTGCAATATTTCCTGGTAATTTGCAACTAATTCTTGCAGTTCAAATTAATGCGGATGCCGCCGCCTATCGCAGTTCCAATTTATGTGGGTGCTGCCACCACTCACAGTCTTTTAAGCGTGGATGCTGCCACGATGGCAGTATTTTACCGTGTTTGCTGCCACAATTGTCTATAAAATAAAATGTTGTTAATTTATGTATGTGAATCGGCCTCAGAGTAAAATCTTTTGAGTTCACTTACGTGGGCGTTGAGTATGCGGGTTTCTCCCTTCTTACTGATCTGTATGATGACAGGTGACTCGTAGCCAACTACTACATAGGGCCTTTCAAACTTCGGCACCAGCTTAGCTGCAAAGCTATTTATCGCGCTGGACAGCTGATGTTGTCGAACCAAAAAGTTATCGCCTACATAAGGTTTCCAATCACGTCGTCTTAAGTTATAGTGACGCTCCTGGTCGCGCGTAGCTTGACTCAACTTGTGACGGACGATTGTGAAGATTTCGTGCAACTGGGCGGCATGTATTGAAGGTAGCTTGACTTCTCTGCCGGTGCCGGTCGTAAGTTCGTAGGGTTGTATCCAGTGATGTCGGATTTGCTGCTGTTTATGACCAGTGACAGCTCCGGTAGTTGTTCATTCCACGTTTTATGCTGCTCTTGACACAATTGTGCCATCATGATCTTACATTTTATTATACAGTTTTTGAAATTTTTCACAAACTTGAGTGTACGGGAACAGACCTATAGAAATTTTAAAAATAATAATTTTAAAAAAAACTGGCTAACAATTTTTTGTACAAAATTATTAATTGTACAAAAATTGTATAAATTATTTTAACAAAACTTTGCCAAAATAGGGCTGTAAATCAAGTGCTTTAACAAAATATACATCGTTCAATCAAAGTTTAAGAGATATTCCCCACAACGAAGAATTTATCTTATTTTGGCACATAAAATTAAATGACTAAATAAATATTGATGAATTTTTCATAAATTTCAATTTAATTTAGGTTAATTTAATTCAATTCCTTGCAACAAATTGCAAGGCGTTTTATGCTATAATATTTAAATATTTTTCGTGCGTTTTGTTTTTACGTATTAAACTGTTTTTGTTGCAAGATGAGTTAGATAGTTATTTTTGTTTTGACCCTGGTAGTTTATGCTGCTTGTGCTTTGGAACGTAGTGGTGTTGGCGGTGATAATGATGGTGTTGTTGGGGGTGCGAAATCACTTCAGTTTTGCGACTACATCTGAGGGATAAAAATCAAAGAGTTTATTTTACTGTAGACTAATGCAAATTGTTAGTTCTAACTTTAAGGTATTTATATCTAAAAGTTGCTGCTTTAAAGCCAGAATATTTAATTACTGTGCAAACTTTATGCCAGACGTTTCCTTTTTTAGAACATCAATGCATGACTATCAGAACCTTCAGATATATGTAGCATTTTTGTTTATGTTTATAAAAAAATTTATATGTTCACCATATTTTAAAATTGTTGCCCACAGTAACTCCGTTTTTATTTGGGCTTTATTACAAACAATTTTCACTAATTTTATCCAGTAAGCCATTCGAGACTGACATTTAATTTTTGCACATTTGGACTGAGGAGACTTAAATATGTTTAATAAAAACAAAAAAATTATTTACGCGTGGGCCATAAACTTTACTTATGCCTATAAAAATGGACAACTTGTATACTAGCGATTTCTTATCGTTATATATTCTTTCAGCACTTTGACAATAACACCGCAAGTTTCCAAAATGGTTCCACTTAATGTTGTGCTGGCTATGTATGTATCAAATTTCAGCGCCGCGAAGTTTTGCCCAGTAGCCAGATACCGAAGAGTGGCAGAAAGACGTTCGTTTGGAGAAATGGAGTCGCGCATGTTTGTGTTCTGCCTCTGTATGTAGGGTGATATTTTTACTAGGATCTCTGCATACACGACGGCATCCATTCGCAAGAAGTTCTTGTAGTCGTTGGCACAAGTTCATTCCAATTTTTTTATTAAATATTTTTGTGAATGTTTTTCTCTTTGCCTTCTCCACTCCTTCACCCAAATTAATTTTTTTTTATTAATTTTGCCATCTTCTTCAGCTTCTATGATTTCATTTATTATTATTGATGCAATTAACGCGTTCACCACCTTGAAACTGCAAAATTGAGATGCTTACTTGCTGGCAACTTTAATAAAATGTTAAAAACAATATTTTCACTCGATGTTAACTTTTCGGCAGCTAAAAAATAATGAAGTCCATCCGACGTCCATCCGACATGTGTGATGTGTGTAGGGGCAACGGAAAAAGTCCCGTTACTTCATGATACAAAGACCCCTTTCATGGTGTAAGAAATAGAGGTGTTCATAGAAGTAAAATATAAGGAAGCGGTGTAGTTGAAGTGGAATGAAGTATTTTACAAACACAGTGAAGTTGACACAAACACTAAAACATTCAAACAGGGCCGCATTCATTTATGTAGTAAATAAAGGCGTAAAATATTTTTTATTTTTTAGATGTATGCTTACTATGCAATTTTTATATACCACCGTTATATAATATGTTGCGTTACCAATTTTTTTACAGAGAAAAGCATTGCTAAAATAATGTAAAAGACATGAACTCAGAATGAGACTGAAACGACAAAAGTTACTTTAAATGATTTTTGAAGAATTCATTTCAAAAAACTATTTTTTATAAACTATTTAATTGATATTAAAATAACACAAAAACTAAACAACTAAAATACATACCAAATTAAACTCTTTTAAAATAAATAGTTTTGTGCAGTTTTTTTCGAACTGTGGGCTTTTAATTAGTTTTTTATATAAAAATACCTAGTTATAGCTTGTAACCTTAGGTTGCTAATCCACTTTAATTTCATGTCAAGTTTTCAAAGAAATTGTAAACAAATAAATAACTATAAAGCTTATCACAATAAGAAAAAAAAATTAAGGCCCTTGCCACCCTAAATAATGAATGCGCTCATGAAGCAGAACTTGTGTTTTGACAGATGTTCTTCCTCACAAACAGATTTTTTTTTTGCTCGGGAAGAGCTTTTGTCAAATAACGACGCTCTATCTCTCTTCCTCAGCGACGAAAATTCCTTCTACACACGTATAGTGTGTGTGAGTATAACACCACTTCCTTATATTTTATTTCTATGGAGGTGTTAGTGAGTTTTTGACAACACCATGAATTTCATTGCTTCTGTCAAAAAATTGTGAGCGAAAGAGCGGAACTGTTGTTAGCTGTCCAATTGAGTTATTTGTTTGAGTTGCTAGATGATATGCTATAGTTTTTATTGTGCGAATTGTAAATTTTTTTTATTGTGCGAAGTGTAAATAAATATTTAATGCAATTAATTGTGCCGTGTTGTGTTGACAAAAAGTTATTGCAGTTGTTTTCGCCGATTTGATAAGTTTGTCATTGAATGTTTTGGCAATTTTATCAAAAACGTGCGCTAGAAGGTGTCGCCGACATCGTTTTTTTTTTTCATAACGCACAGCGTCCCATTTATTTTTTATTGTTTTCCATATCACTTCATTCTCACTTTAATCTCAGTAAAAATCTAATAAACTTGCAGAAAGAGACGAATTTAACAAAATTTGTGTTCATTGTAATTCACCATCAGCTGTTTTTGACAAAAGCGGGGAAACATAATTTTATCATTTTGAGAGAGAAGTGTCAAACTCACTAACACCTCTATATCTTACACCATGACCCCTTTTATATTGATCAAGACTTGAAGTCAAGTTGTAACGTACCGCCTTACCGGCGTCTATAGCTGGTACAGCAAAGTGGCTGTCCAGGGGTCGTTCCAAATTTTATCTTAACTACAATTTTGGGACACCAAATCAAACACTTTCAGCTATATCAAACGTTATAATTTTATTGGTCAGTCTTTAATTGACTTATAAAATTTCTTACAAATTGTTCAATGTACAAAATTTATTCACCCTAATTCTATTAATTTACGTTTCGTAAAATCCAATGGTAATTGCTAATAATGATTCTCAAGTAACAATGATATGTAATAATATAATAATTAATTAAAGGTAGATTTCAATGATAATGATTTTCTACGATAATAAATAAGTAAAGGGCTAAGTGCGTAGTGTACTATTGTTTGGTTCGGAAAGGGTAGGTGAATCTATTTAAAAGGTAAAAATAAATCGATTTATTCACAATTTGTTTCATTTAATTGTTCAAAAGTTTTATTTGATGATTAAAATTTATTGGTTTTATTATTTGTTTCCAGCAAACAATTTAAAATGACTGTTGATAATTGAACTTGACTATTACGTATTGATTTAACGCTGAAACACGAATTTAATATTTTATTTAAGCTTTAATTTTGGCTTCATTTATTTTATTTTTAATCTTAGATTCACCTTTAAATAATTGGCTGGAAGGACCTCTTGTAGTACAGATAATCTATATTGTAGGGATTTTCGTTTCAAAAAAATTTAAAGTTATTTTCAATTTATTAAGAAAATCTACTTTGTTAAATTTTCACTGTAGGGTTTTTTTAGAAATTGTAAACATTAATGCAATTAATTAAACGGGAGATATTTTGATAGATTTTCCCACTGTATGATTTGAATTTTAAATTTTATTACAATTGATTAGATTAAATTTATTTCAAAAAAATGAGTTTTCTACACTGGTCACTACGCACACATAAAGATCTATAATACTCTACTAAATAAGAATTAAATGGAAATATATCACCAAATCCTGGCAAGGGCGTGATTTCGTCGTAATTATTCGTTGTCCTTAATGTATTTCATCCTGCATGTGACATCAATAAGCGAGCTGCCAGTTGCAAGAATTATTCCTTGACAGTGGCTGCGAAAAGGGTGTTCGTGGCTAGGTTTTGGAGGCAGTGAATGACGTTCGATAGCAACTGAATAAGAATTGCGGTTGCTATTGGAGTGTGCAATTACACTGCAAGGATTAGGAAAGGTTGAGGTTGAGACAGACCCAGTGAGTGACGCTTCGATAGCAACTGAATAAAAATTACGGTTGCTATTGGAGTGTACACTGACACTGCAAGGATTTAGGTAAGGGTTTCGGGGCCACGTGAACACTGTATTTTCACTATACTTACCACTGTCACTGAGTTTCCCACAACTAGCTACTCGCTCCTTAGTGGTCCTCAGATCGGTTAGTCCTTAAAGTTAGGTCCTCCTGCAAATCTTCAGTAGTTCCGTTTTCCTGCGACGTGTCCTGTGCGATGGTGTAGTGGTTTTGGCTAATCTTTTGTTAGCTCACTCCTGTGTCCTGACTCGTGGCTGGTGGAATTAATATTTCCTCGGTTGACTGCTGACGGATGTACTTTTGTATTTAGGTTGACTTTTACTTTTCACTTACTTGCTGGTTTGCACTCACTGAACTGACTAAACTGACTGACCTCGATTTCTCTTCTGTTCGGTCTTTTATAGTCACAGCCATCTGTTGCTGACTGTGCCATCTATGTACCACTGTCATGAGTGTAGTGGTAAAAATCTCTTCTTATTGTTTTAGGTTTTATGAATGTTTGCCTCTCGTTTCTTCTCGTGGTGGTCTTACTGCTGCTTGAAGTATGTTGGGGCCAAACATGGCGTGATCTGTCGCTCAACTGTGTATTAGTATGGGTGTAATTTTTAATGGCCGCCTTTTATAATTCTGTTGTTGCTAATAATATTTCCATCTCCCTCGCTCTCGCAGCCATGCCATCAACGTCTTTACTGTTGGAGTCCGCATGGCGTGATCTGTGCTAAGCCGTGTGATAGTATGGGTGCGTTTTAATGGCCGCCATGGTTGTCGTGTGAGCGGCTCTCAGAGTACTGTGGTGAACATTGTTGAAGCGGCGCTCAGAGTATGTTGGTGGGTATGACTGTCGTCATGATTGCTTGGCGAGCGGCTCTCAGAGTATGATGGTGAGTTCCACAGCCGCCATGATGCTTTATATGAGCGGCTCTCAGAATGCGATGGTGAATATTACATGAGCGGCGCTCAGAGTGGCCTGATATAGCGGTGGCCCCCCCCTTTGCGGATCCCGTCGCTGGTGGTCGTCTTGCCCTAGGTGTATATGCGAGAAAAAGAAGATTCTAGATTATCGTCTCTCTGTAGATGAGAATCTTAGCAATTACGTTCTGGCACTTAACCCTTTTCCCCTCGCCTAATTGCTGAGCCTAATTTTAAGAATGCCCATATTAACCCTACGTCGGCCATGGGTCTAATTTGTTTCGTCCACACATTTTGTGATCAAAGTGTGTAGATTTTGCTTGCCTTGGCCCAATTTACTTTCCTATGCTTTCCTAACCGGGTATTTGCCCTGCAGGTTTAATTAAACCCCCAAAAGGTGGAAATTTCATTTTCTTCTGCCCCACCTAAAGGGCCTATTTATCTTAATCAAGCGGCTAGTTTCTGTTACTTTTCAATAGTCCAACTTTTATTTATTAATAAAACTTATTTTTCTATGTTTCGCACTTACTGCAAATTCTTTATTAGTTATTTTCTTTTGTAATACACTCAAGCGGTCAGTCGTAACCTATTTTATATTATTTTTAATGACATCCCATTTATGGGATTTTTAACTAAATTGAATTCAAACTTTTCAGCTGTTTTCAGCAATCTAGCTGCGCAGAAGCTCCGGGGCTTCATTGTGGGTCTTTCGGTGCCCGGGGTGTACCATCCTGCCATCAAACCCTCTTGACGGTCATCTTAGGTATTTTGTCTGAGTGTTTATCCGGCTCTGGCCGTCTAGGTCATGGGTCGAACTTTCAGCAGGTGTTTCTTGCAGCGATTCTATGACCCTCTCGGCTTGTCTGTCGCCGCACAGGTTCGCACTAGAAAAATTTATAATTTTTATGAAAAATATGAAGGTAAAATTTGTCGCCAAATTTTGTCCTTACAAAATTTCAGAGTTTGTAGGCAATTCGCCGCACATCGGAAGCGACGGAAGGGAACTTGAAGCTGTACCGGCAATTTTTCGTATTCCTTTTGTTATTTTCGCGTTGTTTACAGTGCTTTTTATTTATTTTTCGCATATCAATGTGAGTTTGTTAGACTTCGATTGCATTAAAAATTTTTTTGCATTTTATATAATTTAATTTTGCATTAAATTTTTTGCAAAAACATTTTGTTAACTTCCATCGTGACAAAAAAATAAAATTCAGTATGCAAATTTCTATTAACTATAATTCATTTGCTTGCTACCTATCTCGTTTTATTTTTAGAAAACAAGGAAAGAAGGCAAGATCTTGAATTCAAGTCTTGACCAATGTGAAAGCTTTTGTCAAGTTCAAAAGAGAACGTCAAAAAAACTTGACTTCAAGTCTTGATCAATATAAAAGGGGTCAAAAAACTACAGATAAAGTCTTGATTACCCAAGCGTAAAAGGGCTTACACATCAGCGAGCAGATTCGTCGAGCGGCGGCCAGTGTACGAGCCAGTTCGCTAGTTAAGAAGCTTGTTCGACAGTTCGTCGAACCTGTTGGCTTGTTGGCAAAAATTTTTGATTTTCTGCGTCGAACAAGAGGTGTTCGACGAACGTGTTCTATAATTTGAACGTAAGCGTTATACCTCATGAAATTCTGTAGTGACAACATGACCAGCACAAATATAAACGTGTTTTCTTTATTGTTCATGTTGCTGCGCTATCAATATCTAAAACAAAATTATGGAAATGACGAAAAACAAGAAAAAATCGCATGATCGACGAACATGTTCGTTCAAGTTGAACGCTAGCTTTTTCCAACAGGTTCGCCTCGCATTTTTGTTCGACGAACAAGCTTGCTAATGTGTATGCCCTTTAATGTGAGGTGGCGCAGCTGGAAGTAGCGTAGTGCGACGTTGCTTCGAGGATAAACTATTACCGAAATCGTAGTCCAGCGTAGTGCAGGCGCCGATTTGTAGCCCGCAGAAAAATTGTTATAAAGGCGCACGTTTTTTCCTAGTCGGCTTTTTAACTTATCCTCTTCAATAAGAGAGTGCAACCTATCTCATATAGTATTAAAATTTACAATTTTATGAAGTTACACAATATTTTTCGTTTGTTCCACAGATGCCGAGCTGTCAAAAATTGTAGCGTGGCGTAGAAATCTATTATTATTTATTTTTATTGCAGGATTTTTTTGGGTGTACAGACTTCTACGCTGCGTCACGCCACGTTACGATTTCGGTAACGACTTGTACACATTTACCATTAAGCAGGCTTTTACTTGACAGTTGGCAACGTCGCGCTACGTCACCTTACGCTTGGGTAATCAAGCTTTAAAGTATTGCGCATGTCCGCAGTCTTTGTTGTGACGTACGTAGTTCGAGCTTGTCAAAGTGGCTAAATAAAAACGTAGTCACAATAGGGGTATTCACGATTCAGTGCACTTGCCTGTGCAGTTGAGGACTTGAGGACTTGTGCACTTTACAAAAACAAATTGTACGTACGTCAAAAATCTGCACAAGTGCTTTTCTACTATTAACTTCAACTTGAGGACTTGAGCAGTTGTGCACTTGTGTGCATTGAAAAATGTTGACAGCTTTGAAATGGTGATGGTGGTGTGTTCACGAAAACCTAACTGCACAATTGCACAAGTGCTCAAGTCCTCAACTGCACAGGCAAGTGCACTGAATCGTGAATACCCCTAATATAATTTTTTAATTTATTTAATTTATTAAGAAGTTAATACTAATTGTAACACTTTAATTAACTTATGCGAGCGAATAAAGCTATAGCGACTTAGGCCTTAAGCTTGGTAATACTATGATATCAAGTAGGGTATATGTAATAATAATATAACTAAGTCTAGAATATTTCAAGTGAGTAAGTAATATAATAATATCAGTGATTCCACAACATGTGTTGTTTTTTTTCAAATGTACATAGTACATGTTTTAAACAATATATTCTTATATATATACAATATACAATTATACATATTGATGTTGATTATATCAGATGGTAAAGGTTACATAGTTTTAGATATTTAATAATGTTGGTAATATTTTTGAGCTGATACAGGATTGGAGTGTGGATATATTTGTCATCTTCAGTCGGAAAGGATTTAATTACGTTATTATTGCAGAATGTACATTGTGGGGAAATATTTTTGTTTATATAATGTTCATGGGCTAATTTGGAGTGTCCTAATCGTATTCGTTCGATTTTAATTGAGTCTTGTCTGTTAAATAGGGTAGTATGATTGAATTTGAGGATATTGTTTATGTTTATTTTGTTACTATTGATAGTTTTATACCATTGAGATGTGTGGGTTCATTTGGAGAGTTTATTTTTGTTATAGAATCTCTTGAGGTACTTAACAATATCTTTTTGGTTGAGGTTAGGAGTTGTAATGAGGGAAGATTTGGATGCAAATTTAGCTATTTTATCACCAAATTCTTTGCCTATGATCTGTGTATGTCCGGGGATCCAAATGATAACGATTCTTAGATAGTTGGTAGAGAGGATTGTTCTGATAATATTAGGGTAGTAGTTCTGATTTTCATTATTTTGAATTGCTTCTGTTGCTGATGAGGAGTCTGTACAAATAGCGAAGTTACCCTTCTTATCTTTTATTTGGTACAAGGCTTCGAGGATAGCGATTATTTCAGCTGAGAAGACTGAGGTAAAGTGAGGAAGATGGGCAATTTTAATGACGGAATTGGAGGAAGTTACACTATATGTGATGTTGTCGTTTGTTTTGGATCCGTCAGTGTAGATGAAGTTGTAGTTATGAAAATTTTCTTGAATTTCACGGAAGCCTTGTTGGTACACGGCAGAAGGGGTAGTTAGTTTAGTGGAGTTGGATAGATTCGTTATTATACATATAATCATTTTTGATGGACGATGGGGGTATCATTGAGGTTGGATTTTTTATTGGATTGTATGGTATGTTTAGTTTATTACAGATTGAGATGGTTCTCTGTAGTGCTGACTGGATTCTTGGAGATTTTTTTGATTTAGTAGCTTTGTTGATTAAGTTGTATAAAGGAGAATCGTAACTTTGCATGAATGATTTAAATAGTTTTGATAAGTTTAGGTCTCTTCTAACTTCTATAGGTTTTATGTTGGATTCGTAAAGTAAATTGTTGATGGGAGTGGTTCTGAATGCACCCAGTGCTAAACTTATTGCTGAATGGTAAATTGTTTTTAATTTGCTTAATAGTGATTTAGGAGCGTAACCAAAGAGGTATATCCCGAAATCGATTTTGGACATAATCAGCGAATTTACGATGTTAATTAAGGTAACTGTGTTGCAATTGAATCGCTTGCTTGCTAAACATTTTATTATGTTTAATCGTTTAGAAAGTGATGCAGTTAAGTGTTCTATGTGAGAGGACCATTTATAGTTTTTATGGAAGTGTATACCAAGTATTTTTAAATTGCTTACCTTATTTATTGTGAAGTTGTTGGATACTATGTTGCAATCGCAATTTTTTTTGCGGCAAATGTGTAAATGTTTACACTTGGATATGGACAGTTGTGCACCAGAATACTCACACCAATTCAGGATGTCGTTAATTAGATCGTTAGCGTCTAAATTCGACGTTGTTTTTTTATTAAGAGTTTTTGTTAATATGAAGTCATCGGCGAATGCGCAAAATTGATATTATTTGTGAATGGCTATTGTGTTGCATAATTTGTTGTAGGCAATTAGAAATAGGATTACAGATAAGGGTGATCCTTGCGGAATGCCGTTGTGTAATTCTTGCGTGTTTGAGACGGTGCCTCCTATTTGTACCCGTACTTTCCTCTTAGATAGGAAATTTAGTATGTAATTGATCATATGCATTCCGAGTTTCCACTTTATAACTTCTTCGATAATTGTATGTACACCAATTTTTTCGAACGCTTTAGCAAAGTCTAGCGAGATTAGAGATATATGTTTTTTGGCGGCTAAGGCATTTGATATCAGATAGTCTAGAGTGATTAGAGAGTCGGATACAGTTTTTCCTTTTTTGAATCCAATTTGATGGCTGTTGATAAGTTTGTTAACTGAGACAAACCACCACAGCCTGTTGGCAATTATTTTGTCGAGTACTTTGGAACAACAGGGATTTAGAGATATGGGCCGGTATGATGTTATTGAGGTTTTATCGGAATTTGGTTTGAGAATAGGTATGACCAGTTTTTATCAGATGATTGACCAGAATTTCGAAAAATGGTTTGCTATTAAGGATCTATCAGTTATTAGTGAATTGTTATAGTAAGGGGAAGAAATGCAATGAATATTTTGTTTTGTAGTAAGGCCGCAAAAATGTCTTATGTTGGCCCATGTTTTTGATGTCGAGGTTGAAGGGTTGATATCTCCTGTAAAAGTTTGTATAGATTGGCTTTTGGATATTTTTAATTCGCGCTTAAAGAGGGCGTTAGACCGCTTATAGTTAATAATATTAAGAGTTGAAATTTGACGTCTGAAGATGTACCAGTATTTGTTTCTTTGTTTTTTAGCTTTTCAAGTTTTTTATTCCACCATGGGACATTTAGTTTGTGTATGAGAGGAGATGATTGTGGAATGGATTCGTTTGCGCTTTGAATACTGATGCGAAGCAAGTTTGCAGCTTCTTTGTTAATGTTGCTACTAGTTGGTCTTGTATCATGGTACTTGTCAAGGCAGTTTTGGTAAAATTTCCAGTTAGCCTGATTTATTTTAAAGTGAAGTCTATTTCTGTGAGTTGAATTTGATTGGGTATTGAAAAGTGTAGTTATTATTGGAAAGTGGTCGCTGCCATATAGGTTTTTTCAATTGTCCAGTTAGCTAAGATTGCTAAGATTGGGGAACAGACTGTAATTTCAATATGTGTAAAAGTGTGATGAGTGCTATAGTGGGTGGGTGAACCATCATTGAGAATGATGAGGTGGGAACGGTCAATGAATTTTGAGACAATATTACCTCTCTTATTGTTAGTAGCTGAACACTATTTATGGTGCCAGCTGTTAAGATCTCCTGTAATTACACATGGATGGGAGAAGGACTTGGTTATGTTGTCAAGGGAATGGGTATTGAAAGGTTGGGTGGGGGGTATGTAAGCTGAGATAATAACGAATTTATTCTTTGATGTAATAAGTGCTGCTATAGCGTCTATATCAGAGTGTAAAGTTATTTATTCGTGTTGTATAGAGCTAAGGATAAGTAATGCAACGCCTCCGAAGGATCTTTGAGATGGGTTGATTGAGTTCATTTTGTAATTGATTGGAATAGGAATATTGTGTGATGAATAAAGGTTTTTCTTGCAGGGATATGATTTTTGGGGAATATTGTTTAATAAGAATAAGGACTTCGTTGTAGTTGTTACAATAACCTTTTATATTCCATTGTAGTATATTAAATTTCATTATAGTATTAATTTAGTATATGTAGTAAAAATTTTAGTAAAAATATAATATAAGTAATAAATATTATTAGAGTGTAATTCAAAGTAGTTGATCCATGGACGTGTCTTCTAAGTAATCTTGTTCAGTGTTGGTATCTGTAATTTTGTTGATTTGACAGAATGTAGGTTTATTGTTGCTGTTTTTTGCTTTTAGTTGTGTTTTAAGGCGGTTGGATATATTACGGGGTAATATCTTTACTTTTATGTCTGAGATTGGCAGGCACGTTCAGTTGCGATGGGCAATTAGGATCAATTACGGTAGTATTCTTGAGAGGAGGGAGGGGTTGAGTTTTAGTTGCAGATTGTGTGAGGGCTATGTTGTTTAATGGTAGAGATGTAGATGACGTACTGAGTGCGGAAAAGTATGACTTATCCATTTTGTGTCTTTCTTCGTAAATTTTGTTGGCGGTTTTGTTGTCGACTTTTTGTAAGGTTTTGATTGCTTGGAGTTCTTTGCGTTTTATAAAGATTGGACAGTTTTTGTTGAATGCATTGTGGTTGTTGTTGATGATTTTATTTTCTGTGCAGTTGATACATGATTGCTTATTGTTGCACTCTTCATTGAATTCGGTGTTAATATGATCGTCGTTGCCGCAATTGCTGCATAGTTTGTTGTTATTACAAAATTTGTGGATGTGACCAAATCTTAAGTATTTGCTGCATCTGAGAGGTAACGGTATGTAAGGTCGTACAAATGTTTTTTCGTAACCAATGTTAATGTCATTTGGAATTGAGGGATTAGCAAAAGTAAGTATGATTAAACCGGTTTCAGTTAGTAAATCTTTGTCTTTTTTATAATTTTTTTTCACGTCAATAATGTTTTGACTTTTTATTTCATTGAGGACTTCTTCCTCAGGAATACCGCGGAGGGCATTTGAGTATATTAATGGTATTCACTACATTTGTTAAGCCCTGCTAACTTGCTAAACTTAACAATTTCATGTTTGGGAAAAGACTTAGCAGCTTGTTAGCAAGTTAACAAGCTCAGCACCGTGTTTTTGTTTAGCAGATACCATTTGTTAAGTCTGAAACGTCAAAGTTATTGAGTGTGGTGATGAATCTTTTTGTGAATGAGTTTTAACAAGTACCAAATTATTTATGATTTGCAGCTTCAAAGTCTAAAAACTTCCCTTTTTTAATAAAAAAGTGAAAACTTTATAAGATGTTGGTAGAGATTTAAGACATTTCAAAGTTTCTGAGTAGCAAATGTATCAAAAGTGTTAACGCACTGTAATATAAAAATAAAAATACATTTTTGGTTACTGAGTACTGGTTACACGGGTTATTAAAACCACAGATCTATTGCTACTGTAACGGACGCGAAGTTTCCGGGCACCGTAAGACGTTAAATTTCAAAAATGAATTTTAAATTTCAAAATTTTAAAATTTTGGTTGTTGTGGAGCGGTGCTACCATCTCTGCGAGAGGGCGGCCCTTTGCATTTAGTTTGAGGGCGCCTTTTTACAGCGCCCCTGGTTCTCGATGACCAGTATTTATAAGGCCGCTCACTCACAGAGGTGGTACCATCGCCCCGGTCCAGTGACCCGCGGACACTAGGTTGGCCACGGCTGCACGTGCTAGTTAGCCATTGCTAGCAGTTTGGTGAGATGTGGGGTGGGGTCTTGTGGCCGTCCACGTGTACCCTTGCCGTACAAATGTCACGTGCATAAATCATCGCACGTCGGTGATTCCAAATAAAGAATACAAAAAAAAAATTTTTTCTCTGAAACTAGAATTAAATATCAAGTAAAACAAATATAAAAAAAAATAAAGGAAACCGTTTGGGCACCCCTGGCCCAATCATCCAACACCTTCTCGTTGAGCTCTGGTGGACGAGCTCGGCCCACACTTTTCCCACCCTTCCGTGAGGGTTCAGGGGCTAAATATAATAAGAACCCTCCCAAAAGCAAACATCTTCTCCTCCTGACCAAATAAAAAAAAACCCCTTAGCAATTCATTATATTATAGAATTTAATTTAGTTTTAAGTACATGTAAAAAAAATTCAAGTAGACTTAAAAAACAAAGGTATACAACTAAGCATCTTACGTATTAAATATTTGTAAACTGAATTATATAATATTACAAAGTTTAATGTTTTTCGCATTGCTTTCAATTTAACACTTTTAAATGTTATCAATAAAAACGACAATTATTAATTTATATCATTAAGGCTTTTAGCTAAATACAAAATCATTTTCAGTCATGTAAGCCGCATTAAAATTTAATGTTTAAATTTAGTAGTTTACCTAACTATAATTAAACAATGACGTACGAGCACTTTGTGTGTACTTTCAATGCATGCATTAAGAGTTTTTTTACAAAGCAAGTTCAGTTATAATTCAAGGAATATTTATAAAAAAAAACGTAAAATACACAAATAAGTCAATATTCATAAAAAAAAAATGTTTACTTTAACTTTACTTTTCAGTGCCGTCGCATGTTTATGCAATGCTTAATATCTAAGTTACATCGAGAAAAAAATAAATGGATACAATTTGTATTTAGTTATACATTTAATGTGTGATTTTTTTATACTGAAATTTCATTTCGATTAACGCTGAATTATTTGTTATAAAAAAATTTTTAATACAAATGTAAAATTTTTCGATTTTTATTTGTTATTTGAAAAAAAGCTACGCTTGTAAGTCTTTAACTGCTTTTATAAATTAGAAATTTTTATTGTTTATTAACTTAAATCAGTACATTTATGGCTAGCATACAAAACAAACCAATTGAGTTGATGTTCTTTTTTGTTGGAAAACTGAACAATTTCAGACAGAAATTTGTTCAAGTTTAAGTGTGGCTTAAAGATTTTATGTGGCAACACTTAACGCGAGCCCCTTTCACCAATTTGCCATCGTGACACGTCCCAGAATTTCCAAAGCAAAAATAGCGCCAGCTTGTTAGAATTTCACTTTTCATAAATCTTCTCAAATTTTTGCGAAGAACAATCCACGTTAATAACATAGACGCAACAGTTATACAAAGTTAGCATCAATTTAAAACTGTCAAACTGCACAAACTTATTCTGCAGTATTTGCATATAAGACAATATCTGCCTTATATTTAAAGTTATTACTAAGCAGTCATTATTCAAGAAGCCATTACTGCTTTAACGTAGCTCAATATTTTACAATCAGTTTCTTCACTTGATTACTTTTTGTGCACTATGAAACTCGGCCTGCCCTCAACGCCTTACACATAACCACAAAAGGGTGAAGAACAAACGGGCTGCCAGCTACAAACTCGGAAGAGTTAAATATAAGTGCGATATTTATAACTCATAAAATTATATTATGTTGACGCTGCGCGATCAAAATAATGCGTAGTTTTCCCGGTTTTTTTGGTTGTTTAAATATAATCACGTTTACAGAAAATACGCAGCAACATCTTTCAGCAACTTTCAACTTTTTTCTTTTTTCCACAACCGCGTGTTTTCTTCCGAATCTCCATGCCCTTTGTCACACAAGTAGATTTCTTCTCAGCGTTTGCACTATGCAAGTGTATGATACAATTTTGTAACTCATACCCGCTGTGTGACACAATGACTACGGCAAAACGGGTTGCAAACAAACAGTCATGATTTTCAAAGGTGGAAATAGTGTCAGTTGTCATGTTTGACAACGTGTCAACTGTCACATTTGCCAAGTTTAGAAATGTATCAGCTGTCAAACAACAAATTGTCAGCTGCCAAATTAAAATCCGTCAGCGGTCAAACAGCAAATTGTCAGTCCACACTTTGACACCGTTGCGAGTTAGGGTCGTTCACGATGCTGTGCACCTGAGATTACCTTGTGTATCTGAACCAAATAAAAGGTTTTATCGATGGTATGTTCACGCTAAGTGGTAAAGAGTGAAAATGTTATACCACAATGATATGACAAATACACCACATCGTGAACAACCCCGACAACGCAAATGGTGAGATTTGGTGCCGTTACAAAACAGTTATTCGGAACCGACCATCACTTGTTACAAGAACTGAAGGCACTATTCTCGAATATCTTTAGCGTGAAATACCCCAAGCCGTTTGTTCGCCATGTCAGCCAGCTCATAGTATGCCGAACCCATCCTCTTAGTGATCCTAGCTTTCTCGAAAACGTTTGCCAACTTTGCGCTAAAATGCTCAGAGGCCTTGCTTTGGGCGAAACTTCTTCGGTAAACAATCTGACCAACTTCAAAACTCACGGGACGTGTGCGCATGTTGTAAATTTTCTCATTTTTCTCAAATGCCTGACGCAGATTCTCTCTCACTTGTTCTCGAATCAACTCAGTTCTCTCTTCAGGTTTTACCGCTGCTGTGGGATCTTCCAGCATTTTTAGTTTTCGCAGAAGTTCGTAGCTTTTAGCATGACATATCATATTTTGTCCGAACACAACAAAATATGGTGAAAAACCTGAAGAAGAGTGAACTGAGCTGCGGAGAGCGGCACTTATCGCATATAAATTTTCATCCCAATCTTTTTGGTCCGGATGAATATATGCGCGAACGGCTGCGATTATTGAACGATTCACACGTTCGACAGCATTTGACTGAGGAGAATAATTTGCAGTTAAATTATGCTTGACACCATATTTTTGTACTAAATCTTTAAACCTATTAGATCGGAATTGTACGCCATTGTCAGAGGTTATAATTTCGGGAACACCAAAAATTGCGAAAATTCGCTTCTCTAGAAATTCGACAATCTTTTTGGCAGTAAAGGTCCGAATTGGTTCCAAGAAATGAAACTTCGACAGGTGGTCAAGCACAATCACGAGACCCACGTTCCCTGAGCGTGACCTAGGGTAAGGCCCTAAAAGGTCTACGTAGAGTCTCTGAAAAATTCGAATCGAAGTGAGCTGTTGTCCCATAGGTGGACGAAGTATGTAACTAGGAGCTTTGGTCAGTTTGCAAACTTCACACGCCAGCACATAGTCGCGGACTTGTTTTGCCATTCTTGGCCAAAAATACAACATTTTGAGTCGCGTAAGCGTTTTGTGAATCCCACCATGAGAACTCATTGGGTGATCATGAGCTTCAACAATGAGAGATCTTCTCAATTCCTCAGGCACCCAGAGTTTCCATGACTGTTCTTCTTGGGTGGGATCACCACTCGCAAATTCACAACGCTTGTAAATTAAGCCGTCCACAACTTGTATGTCTGGTTGTTGCTCGTCATTTTTTTGAAACTCGTCAACCAGTTTTAGATAATTTTCTGTTTTAAAATGTGCAGAAGAAAAATCCAAAACTGGCCAAGTCGTAACTGCAGTTTCTGTCAATTCTGAAATTTCGACATCCTCCGGCAAATGCACTCTCGATAAAGAATCGGGAACTACGTTTTGGCTACCTTTGCGATGAATGATTTTAAATTTGAAACCTTGAAGTTTCAAAGCCCAGCGAGCAAGTCTGCCATGCAGGTCGGTTTGGCCCATTAACCATTTTAAAGACGCGTGATCAGTGATCACTTCGAATTCATGCCTTTCGACGTAAGCTCGAAATTTTTTTATGGCCATGACCGCTGCAAGACATTCTTGTTCTGAAACGGTATAGTTTCGTTGCGCTTGGTTAAATTTATGGGACATATACGCAATCGGGACTTCATTTTCATCATCATCACGTTGAGCCAGAACGGCTCCGACTCCATACTGAGAGGCATCGCATTGGATTGAAAACGGACGCGAAAAATCAGGGCTATGAAGCACAGGTGCACTACTAAGGCTATTTTTGAGGGTCTCAAAAGCTGCTATCGACTCCTCAGTCCAAACAAATTTTTTCGCTTTTTGCAGCATGTTGGTCAACGGTGTCGAAATGGAAGCGTAATTTAGCACGAACCGTCGGTACCATCCACAGACACCGAGAAAACGACGAAGCTGTCGCACAGTTTTTGGCAAGGGAAAATCTCGAATCACTTGCACCTTTTCTGGATCAGTACTGATGGTTCCATGCCCAATCACGTGACCCAAATAACGAATTTGTTTGAGTAAAAATTTACTTTTTTCAATATTTATCGTCAGACCAGCATGTCGAATACAGATGGCTACCTCCTGCAGCAAAGCTAAATGATCGTCAAAGGTCTCGGTTATCAAAAGCAAATCGTCTAAGTATACAAAAACTTGTGTTCTCAAATGAGCAGGTATGACCTTGTCCATCAAGCGAGACATCGTCTGCGGTGCGTTACATAGGCCGAAAGGCATTGTAACAAACTGGTACAACGGTCGATTGGGCACTGTGAAGGCTGTCTTATCCCTTGACGCTGCATCCAATGGAATCTGCCAGAAGGCGTCCTTCAGATCCAAACTCGAAATGAATTGAGCCTTAGGAAGCCGACTGAGAATTCCATCAATGAGAGGCAGGGGATAAGCATCCTTCACAGTAACCTCATTTACCTTACGCGCATCGAGACACAAGCGCACTTTATTAGGTTTGACGATCAAGGCTACAGGTGATGACCAAGCGCTTTGCGACACTTCAATGACACCAAGTGCCAACATGTGGTCGACCTCAGCGAAAAGAAGTTTTTCGACCCCAGGAGAAACCGAAAAGTGTCGTTGTTTGACTGGTTTTGCTTGCCCTACGTCAATGACGTGACTAATCAAGCTGGTGCGGCCTAAGCCTTGTTCAGAAAAAGATGGAAAATTTAAAATGGTGGCGTTCAGTCGAATTTGCTGACGAGTAGTCAACACATGGTGGTTGGAATCAACTTCAGAAATCTCTCTAACAGGAGAGCCGTTGTAATTTTCCAGAAAGAGATCTCCAGCCAAGCCAAATGCTTTTACGAAATCAACTCCCAAATACAAGTCTTGAGACAAAGTTGGAACTATCAAAAACCTGAGGGATTTGGTGACTCCTCGAAAGGTGATGGTGGTGTCGAGGACTCCTGCAGAAGCATGACTCGTCCCGTCCGCCGTCTTCAGATTGATCGAAAACCTTTTCCACTTCAGCGACTGGTTAGACAATAGTCTTTTTGCCAAATTATTGGCTATGCAACTGATAGTAGCGCCAGTATCGATCAATCCTACTAACATTTCGCCGGCTAATGAGACCGGTGCGTAAGGACGAATATCCTTCGCAGGAGCAAACGACAAAACCGCCGAGCACGCAAACTTTCTCAAGGCTCGGACCTTTTTCCAAAATTGCCTCAATCTCGCAGTTGATCGCCGTTTCTTTTTGCATTGAATTTGAATGGAGCCCTCGCTCTGAAATATACGTCGACGCGCAGCGTTATATTCGAGCCAACGAACATGCAACGGTTTGAACGTCCGTTGTGGCACCGTAGCAGCCTTTTCTTCACGTGTTAAAATTCGAATTTGGGTATTTGGTACATCCGGGATTGCCTCAGTTTGGCAGGCCACCTCAGAAGTTAATGAGGGGCAGTTGGCAAATCTAAAAAATTATCGTTATTCCTATTGATAGGGGTAGCGGTCGCGTCACCAGACTCGCATGCCAGCTCAGAAACCTGACGCTGATTTTGATAGTTGCGAGAATTCCTCCCGTACTCTTCATCAAGCAATTCACGTTTCTGAACAAACGCGCGAAGCTGGCTAACACTTTGTATGGGAACATACAACAAACTACGCCTAACATCCAAACGCAAATTCCTTTGCAGAATCTCCAGCAAAACATGAGAATCAAGAGGCCGCTGTAATTTATCAGTCAATTGCAAAACTGCCTCATAAAACTCATCAAACTTTTCGTCAAACTTTTGCTTCCTATTGCGCACCAGATCCATGATATCCAAATCGGTTCTGCGATCGCAAAATTGACTACGAAGCTCTGAGCACAACGCACCCCATTCAACCCTAGGCACACTTCGATGGTAACGCCAAAACCATTCCAGCGCCTTTCCAACGAACAACATGTGCGCATAACAGCATAATGCTCCGAAATCTCCTCGCAAACTTTGCATCGTCAGAGCGTGCACTCGATAAATAAATTTATCAACTGTTAAGGCATCTTCTTTGCCACTGAACGTGACTTTCCAATTGGAAATCAAACTGGCAACGTTCTCTGACGGTACAAATTGCGAAGCAGGTCCTGGAGCATACCCACTGTTAGGCGGCATACTACTCGGTGTGTAATGAGCTGGCATACTCTGGACAAACTGTCGATTGTGACCCGAAGTTGAAGGTGGAGCGGGCATAAAGTTTGGTGGGGGAACACTATAGTTGTTTGGGGGTGCAGGAGTCATACTTGGCATTGATCCCAAGTCCTGATGAAAACTCTGCAAGGGGTTGCTACCGGATGGAACTCCATAAGGAGTATGTCTGACTTGATTAATTTGCAATTTAGCGAGTTCAGTGCGAACTGCCTCATTGATCAAGTGCTGCAAATCACTATCCGAAACCTGATGTTGAGCCATTGAAGGCTGAAAATTATCAGTAGGAGCAAGATTTGGTGCGCTATGTGCGCCAGCAGCTTGACGGGAGTATAGGTCGACTGACCCTTTTTGCACGGGTTGCATTCCCGACATGTTCAAATTTGAATTTTGTGCCTGGCTGAAACCTAGGTTTCGTTGGCTTCTAGTGGCCGGACGTTCTTTACGGACTGCACCGTGGCTCTCCGTTGCCTTACCAGGTGACAACGGAGGATCGACCCCCAGAGTCGGCTGGCATGGCTTCAACTTTTTCACACTGCACAAAGTGCGACATAGTGGGCAGCTGTGCGCTTTTGTTACCCACGTAGAGATGCATTCCCTATGGAAAATGTGCCTACACGGTGTTGACACCATGTCGTCAGCCTTGTCGAAGGACTGCGAACAAATGCTGCAACAATTTTCCGCCATCTCCAACTGAGCAGGCAAATTTTCATCGCTATGATGCAAAGGCATGGTAAAAAAAATCAAAAATTTATAAATATAAATGTATAGGTATTATTTATTTGGTCTTAGAAGAGAGAGATTTGCTTTGAAATTATTTTGAGCGGTTGTTGGTTGATTGAGTCAGGGGGTCCAATAGATAATAAAAAAACTTGTTAATTAACCGGAAACTACAACTTAAATGGGCTCACGTGATGACACGAAGTCCAGAAAAATAGTCCCGAGTGAAGCGGTCGACATGCGCACTAAACGCAACAACATCGCAATTCCAGGCAACACTCGACACTACCTCCGAACCCGATATCATCACGCAAGAAAACAAAAAAATTATTTAATAAATTTAACTATTGAAAATTTAAAAATTGAAATTTAATATCAATCACAGTTTTCATATCAAACACAAAGGAATTAATCATTTCAGTGATTTGACTGCGGATTCGAATGCAGATTAATGTCACAGACGGATATTCCAGCAGCCAACCCTGACTATCCAATTCAAAATATAAAAAAACAAAATCACAAATTTTTGATAGAAAAAAAAAACTGCTAGAAAAAACAATGTACTCTTTGGTTGGAATCACCGACGCGCTACCGAACATCACAAAAAAATATTTACGGAGAGAGTCGATAATTACAAAATTTTTATCGGCCCCACGTTGGGCGCCAATTTGTAACGGACGCGAAGATTGGAGTCAACATGGACTAACAACGATTAAAATTTTTTCTTTTCTTACTGAGTTTACTGTTCGTGCCCCACGTTGGGCGCCAATTTGTAACGGACGCGAAGTTTCCGGGCACCGTAAGACGTTAAATTTCAAAAATGAATTTTAAATTTCAAAATTTTAAAATTTTGGTTGTTGTGGAGCGGTGCTACCATCTCTGCGAGAGGGCGGCCCTTTGCATTTAGTTTGAGGGCGCCTTTTTACAGCGCCCCTGGTTCTCGATGACCAGTATTTATAAGGCCGCTCACTCACAGAGGTGGTACCATCGCCCCGGTCCAGTGACCCGCGGACACTAGGTTGGCCACGGCTGCACGTGCTAGTTAGCCATTGCTAGCAGTTCGGTGAGATGTGGGGTGGGGTCTTGTGGCCGTCCACGTGTACCCTTGCCGTACAAATGTCACGTGCATAAATCATCGCACGTCGGTGATTCCAAATAAAGAATACAAAAAAAAAATTTTTTCTCTGAAACTAGAATTAAATATCAAGTAAAACAAATATAAAAAAAAATAAAGGAAACCGTTTGGGCACCCCTGGCCCAATCATCCAACACCTTCTCGTTGAGCTCTGGTGGACGAGCTCGGCCCACACTTTTCCCACCCTTCCGTGAGGGTTCAGGGGCTAAATATAATAAGAACCCTCCCAAAAGCAAACATCTTCTCCTCCTGACCAAATAAAAAAAAACCCCTTAGCAATTCATTATATTATAGAATTTAATTTAGTTTTAAGTACATGTAAAAAAAATTCAAGTAGACTTAAAAAACAAAGGTATACAACTAAGCATCTTACGTATTAAATATTTGTAAACTGAATTATATAATATTACAAAGTTTAATGTTTTTCGCATTGCTTTCAATTTAACACTTTTAAATGTTATCAATAAAAACGACAATTATTAATTTATATCATTAAGGCTTTTAGCTAAATACAAAATCATTTTCAGTCATGTAAGCCGCATTAAAATTTAATGTTTAAATTTAGTAGTTTACCTAACTATAATTAAACAATGACGTACGAGCACTTTGTGTGTACTTTCAATGCATGCATTAAGAGTTTTTTTACAAAGCAAGTTCAGTTATAATTCAAGGAATATTTATAAAAAAAAACGTAAAATACACAAATAAGTCAATATTCATAAAAAAAAAATGTTTACTTTAACTTTACTTTTCAGTGCCGTCGCATGTTTATGCAATGCTTAATATCTAAGTTACATCGAGAAAAAAATAAATGGATACAATTTGTATTTAGTTATACATTTAATGTGTGATTTTTTTATACTGAAATTTCATTTCGATTAACGCTGAATTATTTGTTATAAAAAAATTTTTAATACAAATGTAAAATTTTTCGATTTTTATTTGTTATTTGAAAAAAAGCTACGCTTGTAAGTCTTTAACTGCTTTTATAAATTAGAAATTTTTATTGTTTATTAACTTAAATCAGTACATTTATGGCTAGCATACAAAACAAACCAATTGAGTTGATGTTCTTTTTTGTTGGAAAACTGAACAATTTCAGACAGAAATTTGTTCAAGTTTAAGTGTGGCTTAAAGATTTTATGTGGCAACACTTAACGCGAGCCCCTTTCACCAATTTGCCATCGTGACACGTCCCAGAATTTCCAAAGCGAAAATAGCGCCAGCTTGTTAGAATTTCACTTTTCATAAATCTTCTCAAATTTTTGCGAAGAACAATCCACGTTAATAACATAGACGCAACAGTTATACAAAGTTAGCATCAATTTAAAACTGTCAAACTGCACAAACTTATTCTGCAGTATTTGCATATAAGACAATATCTGCCTTATATTTAAAGTTATTACTAAGCAGTCATTATTCAAGAAGCCATTACTGCTTTAACGTAGCTCAATATTTTACAATCAGTTTCTTCACTTGATTACTTTTTGTGCACTATGAAACTCGGCCTGCCCTCAACGCCTTACACATAACCACAAAAGGGTGAAGAACAAACGGGCTGCCAGCTACAAACTCGGAAGAGTTAAATATAAGTGCGATATTTATAACTCATAAAATTATATTATGTTGACGCTGCGCGATCAAAATAATGCGTAGTTTTCCCGGTTTTTTTGGTTGTTTAAATATAATCACGTTTACAGAAAATACGCAGCAACATCTTTCAGCAACTTTCAACTTTTTTCTTTTTTCCACAACCGCGTGTTTTCTTCCGAATCTCCATGCCCTTTGTCACACAAGTAGATTTCTTCTCAGCGTTTGCACTATGCAAGTGTATGATACATTTTTGTAACTCATACCCGCTGTGTGACACAATGACTACGGCAAAACGGGTTGCAAACAAACAGTCATGATTTTCAAAGGTGGAAATAGTGTCAGTTGTCATGTTTGACAACGTGTCAACTGTCACATTTGCCAAGTTTAGAAATGTATCAGCTGTCAAACAACAAATTGTCAGCTGCCAAATTAAAATCCGTCAGCGGTCAAACAGCAAATTGTCAGTCCACACTTTGACACCGTTGCGAGTTAGGGTCGTTCACGATGCTGTGCACCTGAGATTACCTTGTGTATCTGAACCAAATAAAAGGTTTTATCGATGGTATGTTCACGCTAAGTGGTAAAGAGTGAAAATGTTATACCACAATGATATGACAAATACACCACATCGTGAACAACCCCGACAACGCAAATGGTGAGATTTGGTGCCGTTACACTACATTGAAAGTTGTCAAATTAACATTTGCAAACAATTTTTGCAAAATATTTGCAATTTATTTATTTATAAATGGTTGAAGTAAGAAACTTATATTTCTATTTAATTAAGCTTTATTATTTATTTATTAGCCAAGTGCAAATAAACGCCGTCGTTTGATTTTGTAATAATTCAGTTTTTTCAATTTTAAGCTGTAGAAGTCTTCCAGCTGATTTTGACGTATCAGTTTAGCACTTAATTATAAAATGTCTTAGCAGGTATGTTCACATCAACAGCTGCTAACTTTAACAATTTAGCAGTTTAGCAGGACTTAACAAATTTTAATGAATACCATTATTATAATAATAATAATAATCTGGCCATTTCAGCCCTTGGAAGGACTTTGACCTAGCTTCTATTGATCAATTGTGTTGTGCGTGTTATTAAATGTTTGATCACAAATGACCGAGAATTGAGTATGTTATACCTTTTGCAAAATTTAAGTTATGGTGTTCAGTTATATCAACACATGTGTGGGCGTGATTGAAGTAAGCTGGATGAGTTTGTTTGCTTGTGGTAAATTTTTTGTTTTTATTAGAATGGTTCCGTTTTATTAGTTTTTTGCATGACTCAACCTCGCCACCGCAAGTAGTGTCGATTGTTTTTTTAATTAAAAAAGGCGATACATTAGATAGGGTATCATTGCTATTTTTTGTACTCATTATCAAGTACTTGGGTCCGGATGAGATTAATTTAAGAGATTTAGATTTATCAAAATGAAGTAGGGGAAATTCATTGATTTTTGTATTGCTTATAGTTTTATGCGCTGCCAATGCAGCATCAGGTGGTTCGTTCATTTTGACAAATGTCAAAAAGATATCCACGTGGTTATTGAGTCTGGGAAACTAGATTTGCACACAATCACTATTTAGTTATTAGGTACACTTCCTAAAACTTTTAATTGAGAGTTGTTAACATAAATTGTTTGTTTGAGAAGTAGTATGTTAGTTGTTTTGTTTTAAAGCTAATAGAGTGTTTTTTTAACGATTGATCACAATAGTTGTTAACTTGTCAAGAGAAAGCACACGACTGTAGTCACAATATATTTCAAGGGGATCATTTATATATAGTGATGAAGAAATATCGACATTTTTTTATTGAAATGAAATTAATTACATTATAAATACATTTATAAATAAATTTAAGCAAATATATTTTTCAGTACTATTATTAAAAATAAATGCATATATAATAGGGGTATTTTCTCGCATTTGTTCCCGCAGAAAAAATAGCTAAGTTACTTGATGTATTTGACACCACTTTGATTGCTTCTTTGTTTTAATTTTCTCGTTCTTCTCGTTTGTTGTTCTGATTGTTGAAGAAATTGTAAATTCATTTGATGACCCGAATTAAAATCGTTGTTATTCTCATCAAAAGCATCTAAGACTTTAGTACTAATTTTAATTACATAAAATATAATTAAAAATTATAATTTGCACGTACTATTAGTGCACAATTTTAGAAATTAAACTAAATGAATGCAATATTTCTTAAAAGCTTGCAATTGTGCTGCTTATGTTTACTTTTTGCTTTTTCACATTTTGTTTTGTTTGTATGCACCACGTGTTACAGCTGGCAAGCCCGAGTGACGTAGTACGCAGAAGATTTAATTTATTACACACGGAGTACGCTATCTGTATATCTTTGTTTCATGCCATTACTTTACCGACATGTAGTATCGTTTGCGGGCCCCAAAGAATTAAAATATAAGGAAGTGGTGTAATAGCAGAAAAGTGTGGTATTTTTTATATTGGTGTTGGTTTACACAAATACAGAAACAATCACAAAGGGCCGTATTCGGTTGTATCGTAAAAGAAGGCCCAAACTGTTAAAGTTTGTTCTTATGCATTAAAATTTTAGAAACATTTCAAGAATAGCAACAACTCTAATTATTTAAAAAATTTTTGATCGCACGCAATTGGCTTAGAAGTTATAGGCATCCAGCGTTGGAAAAAGTGAACTAAAAATTTAGCTGATTTTTTAAGTTTTCCAACAAAACTATACTTTATGGGTATCAAAAGAGAGATAATACAAGTATCTATTCAACAAGATATCAAACACAAAAATACATGCATTTAAGATACAACCCTTTTTTACTTAAAATCGCGAGGTTTTTCCAAATTTAATAAAAAAAAAAATTTATCAAAAGGAGGCCTTCGGTTGCTGCTTAGGGTTTACAAACCTCAGTAAGTACCACACAGGCTTCTTTGTCTACAGCAGTTCTGAATGTAGTTATCTTTTTAATAATTCTCTTTTTAATGTATTGCTTTCGTAAAAGAGAAACCACTAGTCTTTCAGACAAATTCTAATTATAAAAAAATTATATCTTAATAAATTCTTATAGAATTCTAAATTTTACACCTCGTTGAATAGATATGCACATTACCTTTGTTTTAATACCCATAAAGCTTAGTTTTGTTGAAAAACTAGAAAAACTGCAAGATTTTTAGGTAATTTTTCTATATTTGAAGGCCTATAAATTCTAAACTTCAACTTTAATTACAAATTATATTAGGTTAATTTTTTAAAACCCTTATTTTTTTGGGTATTTCTGCCTAGTTGTGTAAAAACAGAAAAATTTAACAAACAGGTACTAAATCTGATTCACTATGCTGAAAACAAGAGCGCCCCAAACATGTATTCAACTGCGAAAAATGACTGCGCCCCTGAAGCAGTGTTTGTGTTTTGACAGATGTGGTTTGATCAAACTGGCGGAAAATCAACGGGGTCTAAATTGCATTTTTAAACCATTTTTAATAAGAAATATATACATTTCTAACACAAATAAGTTAAAAAAATATCGTTAGAAACTAAATAAAGCACTTTTGTTAAAAGAATTTAAACCGTATGGACATATTTACCTGTGGAACGAATACGCATTGTTTTTAAGTTCTCGGGAACTACTACAATTCTTAACCCCACAACTCATATTGCATTTGTTTTAGTGGTTTTTTTTTCTTTAATTTTGTTGCTTTTTAAGCAGTGAAAAATGCTTAAAATTAAATTATTTTCAACTATTTTGCTGAGGAGTCTTCCAATCAGATGCCAGGGTTCTCAAAAATGTCAAAAAACACATTCTTTCTCGCTCGCACAATTTACGAATGGTGCGACAGTTCACGTACAGTGTATGTGTAAGCAACACCATTTCCTTATATTTTACTTCTTTGGAGGGCCCCTATAAAATTAAAGGTTACGTGATGTTAAAGTATCGTTGAAACGATATCAAACGATTGTTGTCATACGTGTTGTGACCTCAGGGCATTAGTATGGCTACTCATCAAACATTGATTTAAAATTCTTTTGAATTCAAGCCCAAAATGTTGTCAAATGGCTGCATCGAGCGTTCGAACGGTTATATACGAGGCTTTTCTTTCCAGTCGCGACAACATGTAGTATGGTCTAAACACCATTTTTAGAACGAACGCATCAGCTGTTGGCAGATGTGTTTAACTAAAATTTTAGCGACAGCTGACTGCTGTCATTCATCTTCAACAACGACACCTGGAAATACGCGCATCTGAATTCCGAAACCGGCGCAATTTTCCAATAACCCCTTCCAGCAGCTTAAGTAAAATTACACAAAAAATACTTAAGAAAATTTTTTCACACTACACATACTTGAGTTGACTTTTGCAGTCTACGCCATTCTTTTTTTAGTGAAAAATCTTATTATGGCAAAGGTAAGTGCTAAAATGTGTTAAAATAGCTAAAAAATTATTGTTGGAATATAACAAAAATGTATTTGAATTGAATTCGAATGAAAAGTTGTGAAATTGTACAAAAGAATTGTTAAAAAAAAGGATTCCTACTAACCATGGACTTGGTCTGAAATGGAAAAATTATTTATGTTGTGCTGTTTTGCGTCCATGTATGTGTGTCTCTAAATTGAAGTGGGGTTGTGGAATGCAAAATTAAAATTATTGCTTAAATATAAAATCGTTCAATGTTATGAAATTTTCCTTGGAAAAATTTAATTTCGACGTGAAAAAGTGATTCGTTAAGTGGGTCTTTAAAAAGGGGTAAAAGTTGCGTTCAAGGACACAGTTGCATCGTCTCGTTTCTGTGTGGGGTCGTTGAGGTGTGTGATTTGAAAAATTTGTCTAGCTTGTAGACTTGAATGTTGCGAAAATGTCCAGGTTTTTAATAATACCCAAGCAGGAAGATGCTGAAAGGTGGTCAAAGGAAAAATAAACACGAGGTGAAGCACGAGGGCGGTGGGCAAAAAAAGCAAAATTGAACGAGAACTTTGACAATACCGAATTTCAGGGTTGCCAGATGGTCATCTTTTCCTTGAGATAAAGTATAAAATTGATTCACATTGAAGACCTCTGTGATTATATAATCTCCTACATCTTCAGATCGGGTTTTGAGAATCTCTGAAGATGTGTGGGTATGAAAAGAGTTGGCTAAAATAACTCGAACCTCATTCCATGTTAAAAAAAAATTGGATCTCCTTACATCAGTTCCTTACCAAATAGCTATTTGAAACGGGTGTGAAAACGTAAATGGTTTCTTCAAATCACTTTTATGTTTGTTTTGCGTTTAATAGTAATGTATATTGATTTTTCATAATTGTTGATAATATAAAACTGTCACAAAGCGCCTTTTTAAAGCATTGTTTGACGTCGCCATCGTGGGCATCGATTTGGCTTCAACCGTGCTCATAGCATCGCTTAGTGCCCAGATTTGTTGCTCTCATCACCTCACCGGCACCCATCTGTTTGTGTATTGTTCGCGTGCAATTGCTGTGTGTTGCTTTTTAATTTTTCTGTGGGGTTACTTCCGCTCGTCGCTATGTCGCCGGAAATATTTCTATTGACATTTTTTCTGTGCCTCACTGCTAACATTGTTTGCTAAATAACGGGATACTGTGATGCAGAGCCCTTGCTTAGACTTATGCGAGAGTAGCTGTGTCTTCCCTTCCCCCTTGTTGCATTTAGTTGAATCTTCCTGCATTACATTCGCTACGATTTTCAGCTATCTGGGTAACTCAAGTGGTCCCCTCTGTTTTGATTGTTATCGAGTAGACGAAGTGGAAAATTTAATTTAAATTTATTTTCATAATCTTTGAAATGGTTCAGCGTACTCGCTTCTAATCCACCGTGATGGATAGAATTCAAGTTGTTTTTTAATATTAGGCGTTTTCGTTTATTTTTTGGGAGCACGGCACTCTTCAGACAAAGAGCACATAGAGAACGTTCCGAGAAGAGTACACACTGAGTATGCTCTGAGAACTCTGAATTTATAAAATATCAAAACAGAACACCAATTGTCAAGGCTGTCACCTTATAGTTTTTTTTTGCCATTTTAACAAATTTTATTAATTTATTAACTAATATATGCACAACTACCTACTATCAGCCTTTTCTGTATTATTTTATTGCTGTTTTGCTATTCGTTGAAGCTCCAGCAAGTCAATTTATTTTGTTAGAATGTGTTAGACATCAATTGCTCGGATATTCGCTCTACGTGCTCGACCATTTGATTGAGAGCATGTAGAGTGGCGTGGAGAGCGCTTTCGTCGTGCTACGAGTGTATTTCCTGAGTGAGAGGAAAACACGAGCATGGTTTTTGACAGTTCTCTGCTGCCCTATTGTGACAAACTACCCAATCAGCCAAACAAGCTTGGAATAAGCTTGTAGTAAGCTCACAAGCATAAGCATTGTGCTTGGAAAAAGCTTGTAAAAATGGTTGTCAAATTGTAGAATAAGCAAAAATTAACCCTCGGAAGAGATATTCCTTAATGTAATATTATTGCAATAGTTTACAATTCAATTTGATATAAGTGTTGTAAATAAGCTTTCTACTATACTTTCTTTGCAACGGAAAGAAAGTGTTGTAAAAGTATTATTGAAAATAATTATTTAATAATTATTAAATAATTATTAATTAATTGGATGTGCTAATGTAAGTTTTTTTACAACTGTTTATAAAAAGTTGGAAAAAAGTGTTATTAAAAAATATTAATAAAAATATTATTTAAACATTTATTAAATAATGGGAAGAAAGTATTGTAAGCTTTTAACACCTGCTTTAAGGAAATCTCATGTGCTCGCAGTTAACATAAGAGCACAAATTCATCTTCTCAGTGAAATTAATCTATACGAAAGACCATCACATCCAAATCTATAGGAAACTTATCTATAATATACTGTCGATAAACACATTGGCACTAAAAAAAGGAATATAAATAAAACTATGAGGACTATTCAATATCAATTTTTATTAAAGCACATTGGTGTAATTAGCAAAATATTAAAAAATTAATTTAAGTATAAAATTCTAAAAGAATGTGTTCGAATTATCACTGAACACAAGGCGCTGACATCAAAATTGTTAGTGATTGAACTTTGTTTCTTATTGCAATTGTAATTTTTAGTGCTTGGGAAATTCCAAATTCCACAATAATGTGGCCTAATAATCAAAATTTGTTATTTTTGAGCTTCAAATTTTGTTTTGAAATCAAAAATTTACAACAAACACTTAGAAGTATTAAAAATACTGGGTAACAATTGTTACTTTGCCAGAATGGGGCTGATGAACTGAAATACATTTTAACATTTTTAATTAAAAAAATAATTTTCATATATCAGTACCATAACTGTTTTTTTAGTTTATATTGTTAAAATTTGTGGCGGCCGTAGCGTAGTGGGAAGAGGGCGTGGCCCCTAAGCTAAAGAACCTCGGTATCCCGGGTTCAATTCCAGCTCAGACAGAAAGTTTTTTAAATTTAATTAATTTTTCTGTTCGGTCGTCACCTCTCTGCAGGCAATGGCAAACCTCAGAGAGTAAAAATTGCCATGTAAAGCTTCTTGAGAACATAAGCCGTTCGGAGTCGGCATTAAACACGTAGGTCCAGTTCTCGGTCATTTGTGATCAAACATTTAATAACACGCACTACACAATTGATCAATAGAAGCTAGGTCAATGTCCTTTCAAGGGCTGAAATGGCCAGTTTATTTTATGTTGTGAACGTTTTGCTTGCTAAACACCGACAAATTTCAAATTCGAACACACCACCATAAACAACCCAATAAGCCAAACAAGCTTGGAATAGGCTTGTAAGCATCGTACTTGGAATAAACTTGTAAAAATTTTAATTTGTACTTCTTATTGTAATATCTAAAGCGTGTACTATTCAATTACGTGATGTAAATAAGCTTTCTACAATACTTTCTTTACGATTGGAAAAAAGTATTGTAAAATTATTGAAAACAATTGGTAAATAATTGGAAATAAGTATTAAGTTTAAGTTTTTTCCAACTGTTTTTAAAAAAATTTGGAAAAAGTGTTATTAAAATATAAAAACAATTATTAAACAATTGGAAGCAAGTATTATTGTAAGCTTTTTACAACTGTTTTAAAGGATTTGGAATGAATTAATGTTATGTGGCTCCTTTTCTAAAAGTAAATCCACAAATTCCTTGCTCTGATTCCTCTTCTTTTAGGTAAAATTTATATGGCATTTTTTAAAATCTAAACAAAAACTCAATCAATATAGAAAATCTTACAACTTTATAATTTAATCACTGAACACAAGCCGCTGATATCAAAATTGTTAATTATGGGACTTTGTTTTTTATTGCAATTGTAATTTTCAATGCTTGGGGGAATTTCCTTATAATGTGAAAGTTGTTAAACTATTACCTCTTAAAGCATTTTCCAATCATGCTTTGAAAATGCTTGTAAGTTAAACTTCAAGTAAACTTGCTACAAGTATTATTATAAAATACTTACTTGTATTATGTTTGTTTCGACACAATTTTACAACAAAACTTGTAAATTTATTAAGTACACTAGTATTTTCAAAGAATGTTTAGAAAAGGCTTCAATTATTCTATTGTAGGTAAGCTTTCTCCAAACTCTATTACAGAATGGCTGATTGGGAAGTGTATTCATTCAGTAAACCTTTGCTACATACATAATTTTCTTCAGTCCTATTTTTACCACGCGTTTTAGAAGTCTCTATGTGGTAGTATGTTGTATTGTGTGGTATTTTTTATATATCAAGTGTTTAGTATCGCATAGGTGGTAAAATTTTTTCCACATGACATTTTTGTCACATAATGCTTTGATTTTTACCTTATCCCGCAGCATCCCACAAGAGCTCAAAAAAGACCGAAAGTGCGATTTATAGTGCAAACCTGACAACGCTGAGCGCGTCCTATTTTTATAGCTGCTAGAGGTGTTCAACTATTGATATCACCATCGATAGTTTCGATAGGTTTCAAAAAAACTATCAATACTCACAATATTCACAAAAAAAAAAAATTAAACCATCTATAGCGCTATCGGATTTTTAGTCGCTGGTAACTTTTTGAATTGAATTAAATTGAATTGAGTATAAAAAACAGTTACAAAATGTAAAAACCAACTAAAATAACAGTATATGTTTTTAAAGGTTAATACTTCCCATATAGTAAACTTCTTTTAGATTTTCTCTTTTCCAGAAAGTTTAAAAACATTCATATGTGCCAATTTTCTGAAAATACTGCGTCACCGTGGCTTTAAGATTCGTAGGCTAATCAAGGAAAGGGTGAGAATGCTTCAAATGGTCCAAACGATAAGACGTGTATCTCATTTTAAATACTGCGTCACCGTGGCTTTAAGATTCGTAGGCTAATCAAGGAAAGGGTGAGAATGCTTCAAATGGTCCAAACGATAAGACGTGTATCTGCTTGTTTTGTATGACTTTTGATATTTCAAACATCTGGCAAACTTCTTGCTTGGACCCAACTGAAAATGTTTCCAAACTTCCGAATTGGATTTTCTTGGCTTCTGTTGGCGTTTCTGTGTGCAAAAAGTAATCTTGCAACAAACCAAGCAACTTTGAACAAACGATAAACCTGCATAATTATTTTCATCAGTTACCATCTTACAACAAAGGGGAACCATCAGCCAAATCAGTTGTAACTTATCTGTGAAACTATAACAAAATTATAACCAGGTCACCCTTTACAAGAGTTTTATACAATAATTTACCTATAAAAATTGCAAAGATTTACTTTGTTTACTTTACTTTGTTTGTCGTAAGCTCTTTAAGACTGGTAGAGTTAAATCATTTCAGCTCATTAACGCGGATGTTCCTGTGGCAAAGATTGTTATGCTCGACGGAAAAGAGAATATTTTAAATTTACTTCAAGTCAACGAGCTGCTAACTTAATAGAGCTACGTGCTGCAGATAACTAACAAGTATTATTTCCATATAATCTATAAGTGAAAAACCATTTATTTTTTCTTTGTTTTTATCATAGCTGTTGAATTGTGATTACGATTAGTGATCAATTGAATTTCGTTTTAAAAAAAAAAGAATTCTAATAACTGTTTCATCTTATTTGAATAAAAGTAATCTACTAACGACGATAAGTAACCATTATTTCACTCATCTGCAGTAATCATCTATACACCATTGCAGATGAATATTATCTTGCAATGGTATGATAAATACATGCGTATTTAAAAAAAGTTTTCATAATACTTAACAAGAAAAGTAATTTTACAGTAAATATAAATTGTTCTTTATAAAATCAAATAATGAAATTACTACAGCTACTAATTTTAGTTTGCTCTTAAAGCTTTGTACACTCGCTTTTTGAATTGAAAACTTTTAAGTTAATTTTTATTTTGTGCCTCTTAAATGCTGCGTTTTAATGAATATTAATTGTGCAGACAACCTTTACGTTTGCAATTAAAAATATATGAATTTTTGTGATTTGAAAATAGAAAATAATAAGGGGTGTTATGGAAACCACAATTGTCAGAAGAGGTTTTGAAATTGACACAGATTTAATTTTGGTGTCATCGAAACCGATTATCGATTAAGAAACACAAAACCAATTTCGAAAATGAAGCCAGTTTCTAAATTGACACCAAAATTAAATCTGTGTCAATTTCAAAACCGATTCTGACAATTTTCGGCTTCCATAACACACTTGATTAATAATGTAATGTTATTGGGGGTTTAACTTTAATATTTTTAACAATTGCACGAATTTGGGAATACACTTTCTGTTTAGTAATCAATGATTGATAATCTTGGTCAAGTGGTTAGCAATAACTCTATCCTGGCTTCGGCCTTAAAAACAGATAACTTTTATGTTGCTCATTTTAACTGCCAGAGCATTGTACCAAACTACAATTCTTCTCAGCTTGATGAAATAAGGTGTGTTTTTCAAGGCGGAATTTTGGATGTAGTTGGAATTTCTGAGGCATGGCTAAAATAACAAGTGTCAATTAATGTAATTTCAATAGACGGATACCATATACATAGAAATGATCGTATTGGTGGTAAGGGTGGAGGAATTGGTCTATATGTTCCTAGGTTAAGGTTAAGGTTAAACTGGCGGCCGGATATTTGGTCCGTTGTGGTACCACCAATATATGTTCCTAACAAATTTAAATCTTGTCTGGTACATGAGGAAAGAAATGAGGGTACCTTTGAAGCGCTATTTGTAGAGGTTTCGGTTAATCCATACTTTAAGGTTCTTGTGGGAGTTATATACTTGCCTCACGGGAACTTCTCTGTATGTGAGGAATTGTTAGGGTCAAGTTATCTACATGGGTGATTTTAAATCAAATCTTTTTCATTCTAATGCATCTGTAAGTAATTTCTATTTGAATTTTGATATGAATATTGTATGTACATAACAATGTGCTAACGCATTTTGATGTGTATTACCAAACAACATCATTGATTGATTACTTTTTACTCTCTGATAGTAACTTAGTTGCTGAACAAGGTCAATTCCAAATACCAGCTCTGAATTCCCATCATGCTTTAATATACAGCGTGAATCAAAGTAACTGTCGCACTTGTTTTGCACTTGTGTCGCAGCATAAATCAAAAGCACTGTGTAAACTTTATTAAACACAAATTTTTTTTTTTTATTTTAAGCATTCTTTATAACTTTTCATCATTAAATTCGAAACTTTCACCATTATTTTTTTTTTTAAATTTAAAACAATTTGTAAAAGATGAATGCGGCACGCATCTGGTTTTCAGGTATATCATCTGATATTTTCTTTAATCGTCGCTTAAATTTACCTACCGTCATGTGTTTATGTTCGTTAATTTGCTCAGCATTATACCCCAAATAGAAAAGTCCAGTGCGTTTAGGTCAGGGGATGACGGAGGGCATTCCATAAAAATAAAACATGGCAAATTTGCTATGCTCCAGCTTTGAACGATTTTTGCCTTGTGTGCTGGAAAAGAATCATTGCTTTAAAGAAATGTGACCCTCTCTGTAAATTGGCTGGACATGCGGAATAAGATAGTTCTTTAACCTCTTCGAGTAAAATGATCTCATATGTGGACAAAAGTTTTTGTATTGAAATATTTTCTGATTTGTCGTTATGTCTTACAAATATTGGCGCAATGGATAGAGAAAATACTCTCCCTTATAAGCTTTCTTTTAATTTCTTAAATATGTCGCGTTAAGAAGGCTCCTCTGTATGGCAAGTAAAAAAATGTTGATAAATAATGAATTTATTGTAAAAAGAGTACAATATATCCACATATCTATCTGCACATTTAAAAACTATTACTTCCAAAAAAATTTTTAATGCAAAATGCAAATATGTCGCGTAAGAACGCTCCTATGTCTGGAAAGTAAAAAAGTGTTAATAAATAAAGAATTTATTATAAAAAAGTACAATATGTCTATACATGAGCACATTTAAAAACTATTACTTCCAAAAAAATTTTTAAATTTTTTTTTGCAGAAATGTCTTAACCAGACCCTATTTAGTAAGAAAAATACCTTAAAAAATATTTTTTCATTGTGTTTCTTGGTGCGGGATTGAAAAGGTTAAAACATGCTCTAACTAATATTCCGAATTATTTTCGATAAGAAAAAGGGGCAATTTGCCATTTTCTGAGAAAGCACCCCAAACCATGAGTGTCGAAGCATTTTTAAATCTTTCAATGGTCTTTTTTTCTTTAGAAATATCTGCCATGCAAGCTGCGTACACTGTATCATTTTGCGAGTTGTGGCTTGCTTGCAAAAACAAGAGTTTTTTGTCGGAAAACATGATATTGCAACCTGCGTGCTGGCGAAAGATCTCTGCACTTATTTCCTTTCGCAATATTATTATTGTCAAAACTTTTAAACGGTTCATGCAATAAGTGTACAATTAATGCCAGAGTCGTAAAAAAACAACATATGTTTTCCAGTGTTGCTTCTTTTTGTGTAATTGGTATTAATATAGGTGCGACGGTTACTTTGATTCACGCTGTATATGTCATATAAACTGAATGTAATTCGGCATTCAACAAAATTTTTTTACAGAGACAAGAAAACATTAATATTGGACAGTGTGTAGTGGAAATTCAGACACAGGATTTAGCCAAATATATTCAACTTCTGACCCCAACATTCAACTTGGTTGAATTAATATATCATATTAGATTCATTTAACACACGTGTGCCATTAAAATTGTTTCACCCAAGATGACAAAATGACTGGATGCGCTGTAATGAAATTATATAAGCAATAGTAAAGAGGAATTTAGCGATGCGTGCGTTTACAGAATGCCAAAATGTGACAAACTGGAAAATTTTTGTGTATACCGTAACAAATTGAAGTCGACTATTAGAAAAGACGAGTTAAAGCATCGGTGAGTTTTTTTTCAGCTTGTACAGGGTTGCCCATATTCGACGGACCCATCTGGCAACGCCATAACTTTTGACAGAGATGTCAGATCGCTTAATGACATACCGCGTTTGAAGCGTCAGTCCAAGCAGATTTTTACCATGGAACAATACACGCCACGCGAGCGCTCTGAAATAGTTGAAATTTACATTCAACAGAAGAAGTCAATTGTGAAAACTCAACGTGCTTTTAAAAGATTAAAAAATGTGAGAAGTGCGCCTTCTAAGAACACCATTAAGCGTTTATACGAAAAATTTTCGACTGGTGAGGCTCTTTCTAATCCGAAGAGGCCAAATAAAAGTCGACCAAGGCGATCGGCCGAGAATATCGCTGCCGTACGAGCCAGTGTTGAGAGGTCCCCAAGAACATCCCAAAAACGCCGTTCTCAGCAGTTGGGCATGGCTCGGTCCACTTTACAACGGATTATTCGCGTTGATTTGCATTTGTTCCTGTACAAAATTCAATTGACGCAAAGATTGTTGCCTGCGGACAAGCCTCGTCGATTGGAATGGGCCCAAAGAGTCTTCGAAATGGCCGAAGATGACGAGGAATTTTGGAACAAAATTATCATGTCCGATGAAGCCCATTTCACATTGAATGGGACCGTAAATAAGCAAAATTGACGTATTTACGCCACTGAAAATCCTCAGGAGATTCAAGAAGTGCCTCTTCATGACGAAAAAGTCACAGTTTGGTGCGGCGTTAGTGCGAAAACGGTCATTGGGCCGTTTTTCTTCCAAAATGAAAATGGCCATGCTGTTACCATCAACCAGGAGCGTTATCGCGACATGATGACCAATTTTGTGATGCCAATTATTCGTCGAAAGCGTATGAGGCAGTTCTGGTTTCAACAAGACGGCGCTCCACCGCACACAAGTCGCATAACAATCGATTTTCTGAAGAATTTGTTTCCGGGCCGTTTGATGTCGAAAAGTGGTGATTTGAACTGGCCACCGCGTTCGCCCGATTTGACGCCGCCTGACTTCTTCTTGTGGGGATATTTGAAGTCAAAGGTTTACGTTAACAAGCCAAGGACCGTAGAAGAGCTCAAGGACAACATTCGTGAAGAAATAGCCGCTATTCCGGCCGAAATGTTGGCGAAAACGATGGAAAATGCTGCAAAAAGGGCATAATACGCCATCAACGCCAGAGGCGGCCATTTGAGAGATATCATATTCAAAAATTGATGTAAACAAATCTACTTGGAACAAATTAAATGATTAAGATTGCCAACCGCCAAATTTTTATTTTTTCTTTGATTTTTTTAAAAAAAACATGGGTCTGTCGAATATTGGCAACCCTGTACATCTATTCAAATGTGGAACAAACTAAGAAGTGTAGGAGTGATTGCTGCTGACCAAAATCAGACCAATTTGGATGTTGAATTATAATTTCGTGTTGCCACCTTTAATATACTCTCCCAATCTTACCCATCTTGGTACAGATCTACAAGAGGCTTTCTCCTTTAAATCAATACACAAGCTGAGGTTATGGAAAGCTCTAATATCAATAAAATATAATGCAGTAGGAGTAGATGGAATTTCTGTAAAGTTTTTAAAAATAATCATGCTGATTGTGGAATCCGACGGATCAGTTGCGGTAGGAGTTGATCAAATCCGCACTTCCTTCCCTTTGGGAAAATGTACAACATAATTGACACAAATTTAAGAAAAAATTTTATTTAACTACAATATCTAAGAAAATACACAAAAAGAATTTTTATTTCCAAAGGAAAAAGTAAAAGTCCGTAAGGAAGTTTTTAAAAATCGGCTAGTAATTGACTGAGTTATTGATGAAAACAAAATGTTTGCAAAGATGCCTGCACAACGTTTTTCGTGTTCTTTTGCACATTTTTTATAGGAGCACAGATAACTTAATATGATATCTTTAAAACTATACTGATGACTGATATCTATTGAAATTTATTAGGTTTTTCGCACATTTTTTTATTAAATAGTAAATTTTTTTATATGACATGGTATATATGACCTACACGTATTACTGATTACATTTTTTGTAGACTTAGTGTGATTTAAGTGCGTCCAGCGTAGTTGTTGATTTGGATATTACAGACCACTGCTTAGCTTGCACAAGCCTTGATCTATTTGTTTCCAATGTAAAACATGTTAATGATGTTTATTATGCATTAAACATCTATTTCGTTTTATTAAACTATTTTCTTAGATTTGAGCCTTAGAATGAGGTTTATGTCGATAATAACCCCAGCAGAGCATTCTCTGCTTTCTTTTATAAGCTGAACAGCTATATAGATATTTGTTCTAATAAAATTAGTAAACGTAGAAATAAATATTGCAAACTTAAACAGGGGATGACTGACAGTTTGGTTGAGAAGATTGAAAGAAAGAAGCAGTTATGTGAGAAACAGAGATCTGCAACGGATAGCTTTTTTGCGACTCTGAGTATATCCGAAAAAAATAAGTACAAAAACCTACTCACCCTTAGCGCACGCAAATCGACTCATATTCTCTTCTACGAAGATAAAATGCGGCGGCTCAAATAAATATGAGTATCCTAAATCATGAGTCGGATCGGGAATTATCGGGTTTTTTCGGTTCATAAATACTTATGGTTGTTGTCGTTTTGCCGAAATACTCATAATCGACACAAGCAGCCGAATTACTCGGCTCATCTGCCACAGATATGAAACACAGCGCAGTAGAGCGCAGCAGTAAAAAGTGAGCGAGTTTTTTGTATTTGTTTTATGCTATTTTTTCCTGAGCATTTAGATAGCTACAAATGTGTCCTTCTTGTGCTGTTTTTTGTTTTAATCTTACACAGTGAAAACTGCGTATGAGGTTAAGTTATTGAGGCTTAAAAATTACGCACTTTTGCTATCAGCAACTATTAAAATTTTTAAAGTATTTTTATTTTATTATTTTTTTTTAATTTTTCTGTCACCTTAATTTGCCAAATCACATGCGCATAATTTAAATTAAACTTATATTGTACATGTTTAGACACTGGCGCCGGCCTTTGTTTTCTTTTTGTTTATGCCTAACAAACCAAATCAGAAGCGTTGTTGTTTTCTTATCCCTAGATTGCAACACTAAAATACCAAGAACAAGTTTGCGAGAAAAACAAATAAAAACTGAGACCCGAAATTGCCTGCAGACAAGTTTACAAAAAGTGCATACGCAAAAAAAAACATGCAAACAAATAACCAGCAGCGCGATGCGATCTATTATGCGTTGGAAACAATTACAAAACATTGAAATTTTCAAATTTAAAAAAAATTTAAATAAGACAATCCAAAAATTGGTTTGCATTTTTAATATCGTTTTATTTTAATAAAAGCCTTACCATTTACTAATTAACGCTGAGAGACGTTGGCAGAGAAGGAACAGTACACAGAACACATTCGGATCGAGCGCCTTTGTAATAAACTTACTCAACGCACTCATTGAAAACGTATTGAAGTGGTTCGGGTGACGCCGCTCTCGGATATGAGAGTGTACTTATACTCGAAAAAATGCTAATGAGCCGAATGCCTATAAGTATTTTACACATTTTATTGAGTATGGATAGAGTTGAGAACAGCACGACACTCGGGTATGATTTGAGTATCCGAATTCTGTCGGATACTCGTTCTCTGGTAAGAAAATTAAAAAGCGTCCAGAAAATCACCAGTTCATCTCTGAATACAAGACTCCTTGCAAAAATATTCTTGAAGATGTTGAAGCATGAAGAAATATTTACTACTCGGAACAATTGAGAAAAGTCAGCGTAGATTTAAAGAGGGAGTGGAAAATAGTAAATGAGATTTTGGGAAGAAATATGACACATGACAGTGTCTCTAACTTAAAAGTTAATGACACAAACATCTATATTGAATCTGCTATTGCTGAAGAATTTAATACATTTTTTGCGACGATTGGTTATAAAACTGTAGAAATGTGTGCTAATAATAGTTCCTTAATTTCGTTTGATTTCCGTTATATAAACGTCTTATATAATTTTCTCTTTGTACCTTTTTCGTATTTGAGATCTACAACATTATCTGCAAGCAGTTAAAAATTCTAACTCTTGCACCACTGAATGTTTATAAAGTAATTGTATAAAAAAGTACTTTTAATATAGCTGATAAAGTGTGCCATATGGGTATTTCCACAGGAAAGTCTACCGTGACCAAAAAATTAAAACTTATTAAAAACTTATTATTTTATGATATTATCTAAGAGAAACATTTTAATTTTATTAATTTAAGCAATTTGTACATAAAATTATTAACCATGATGATCACATCGTCTGCACTGTTTCACAAATGTAGTTTTTCTTTTTCGTAAGTGTTTAGTAAATGTTTCATAAACATTTTTGTTTTATTAAAAATGGAAGGCATTGGCTAAAGATAATGAAAAAATGTTTGATGCAATTAAAGGAAAATATATTGAATTTGTTTTTAATTACCTAATTACATAATTACTTAACTACCTAATTACTTAATTACCCAATTAAATTGCAATGGAAAAAACTGTCCCGTGCGACCTGTCCCGTGCGACCGAGCTTAATATTAAATTAAAAAATAAGTGTTAAATATTATTGGGTAAAATAAAAGCAATTTAAAAGAAACACCAATGCACAATATCCATAAAATAAACTCTTTGAAATATTCCTTCAGACTTCGCTGAATTCGGCGCTTGAGTTGTTGTCCTCGAAAAAAACTTCCGTTTTTGTCCCGTGCGAACCCCGTTGTTTTTGGCAATTATTTTGAAAAGGAAAAATTACCGATAATCAACCTTAGCACCACTTATAGAGCTTACTATGAGTTATAAGTTAAGACCATTATCAAAATATAAATCCGTGTTATTACTACTTTTTTTTCAATTTAACTGCGTACGACTGTCCCGTGCGACACCATGGAAATGCCCATATGCGTTATAAAAGTGTCAATAAGTGTAATTTTCCATGCAAATTAAAATTTGCAGTTGTGATTCCATTGCATAAAAAAGGCGCTAAAAACTCAATAACTACATGCATATTTCTCTATTAGGGGGCGTCCATTAATTACGTGAGGCATTTACTGTGAAACCTAAACAAGAGCGGAAGCGTTGTTTACCTGTCAAAATCGTCATGCTAATATAAATTGTATTAAACAAACCATAATATCGCGAAAGCAACGCTGAGCGGTTGGAAAATCTAATTTTGACAGAGCGTTAGGAAGTGAAGTTTGATGCAGAAAGCAAAGAAAAAGTTGTCGTTTCTGTGAAAAATATTGAAATATGTTGACGATAAATATTTGCTTGCACAAATGGAGGTAAGAAATTAATTAATAATTGAAATTAGATTGTATTTAATTTCATTTTGTATTAATTACAGAATATAAGTGAAATTTTTTTACTAGATGTTAAACACTTTTTGACAATATTTGACATAATCCGCCGCTCTTATTTAGGGATGACAATACAGCGTTAACGCCAAGCGGCGAGCAACGCGCCGCTCAACGCTCTTGTTTTGGTTTCACAGTTAGGGGGGCGGGGGGTTAAGCAGAATCTCACTAACTCTCACGTGGGGGAGAGGGGGTTCTCGCAAAAATGACGTAATTTTTTATCAGCAAGAAAAAGTGTAGAATTATGAGATAACTGGTTAAATTGAGTAAAACGTGTCTCTCTACTAAAATATGACTAAATTTTACACTATAATATTTTTCGCGGTTATGCGAGTGCAACAAATTGGCATAATAGCTCGTCGATTGTTTTACCACCGGCTAGCTGAACACGCGATTCGGCGAGCGCTGCGACGAAGTATACTTGTGTTTACGTCCGTAAATGTTTAGTTCAGTGGTCGGCACACATGAAGCACATCAAAGTAAGTACATTCATGCATACAGCATTGATGATGTAAGCATACGTTTGACGTTTGTACGCATGCCAGCATAAATGCAAGCTCATTTCCATTTTACATGGCGATGTCAAACAAGAGCATGTGTACTGTGTACCCGCACAATTACTCTTGCTGTATGCATGGGATATTCATAGTACTTTATGCATTCATTGTCATTAATACTGCATGCATACACTACCATTAATACTGTATGCATTTTTCTTTAATTTGCATTAATATTGCATTTATATTGTAGGAAAAAAAATTGCTGTTGTCATTAATAAATCATCTTATTTATTTTAGTGTTTAAAGATGTTATATTATGTTATATTAATTTATATTTTGTTAATAAATAATGTACAACTGCACTCCTTAAAGTTTAAATGTACAATAGAAGTTCATATTTTTTAAGCAAGACTATTATGCATGCAAAGTTAATACCTTAGTACTAATACAGCATGCATATTTTAGTATGCACGCTACTGTGTACAAACCACACGCATACTCAGCGAATTTTGATAATTGTTGTTTTTTTTTTAATTACCATGCATGCCTTGTCCATGCTTCTGCCTGCATACAGCATGCAGGTTTCCTGTATGCATGCTACTCTGGACATACTGGGTAAGGCGCCTCACAAAAAAAGTTGTTCGGCACAAATGCTCAATACAATCCATGGTTTATGTTATAATGATTCCCGAAATTTTTCAACTCTAACGATAGCCATCCGTGAGCTGGAATCATTTGAAATAACCTCTAAAAATCGAGTTATTATGGTTACAAAATTGGAGGCTAGTGGTGATCTAGAAAAAAGATGCTGTAATACATGCGGTATTAACTTTTCATCCATCACAAGAGCTGCAGAGCATCGGCGCGCAGTTCACCGTGCACCAGCGCGCAAAGTGCGACCTTCATGGATTATCACACATCGAGCTAATGAGCTTCTGTGTGCAAGCGATAACGGTGGATAAAAAGGAGCAGATGAATTTACCAAAAACCACATGGACATGCTGGTTCCAGTAGTCACTCTCGAGACCGCACATGAGTCCCCATGGACTGAAATAGAATGAATATTCCTTCACCAATTTTATAAGTTCTCATTTTAAATAACTTACTTTTACTTAATAAGTATTTTATTGTTAGATTTTTTTCATTGTCATTTTAAACTACGATCTCAGTAGTCTTAAATTATAGTCTTAATTACGAGTTTTTTTAATAAATGAAGCATTGATTAACATATTTACACTGAAAACATGCATTTTTAACAATCTCACGTGTGATTAGAGGGTGGGATGAGGGGGTCGAGCCAAATCTTTCGATATCTCACCAGGGGGAGTAAAAAAAAATACGTATAACTTTTTTTTCGTCGTTCTATTTGTTCTGCTTACTGAGTGAAAAAATTTTCGCGCAATTGGAACAGTAAGATCAGACTCGCTTAAAAGTGCAAATGTTATCATTGCAACTGTACTCTCTCTCAAAAAGTATGACTACTATTATTGCATTAAAGCAGTCAACGGGTTATTCGTTGCGCGCTGGCGTATCAATGACTACAACAAACTACCGTACAGCGGTTCGTGGTAAGAAGTAGTAGTGGCCTTTGTTGACGAGTTGATTTCAAAAATCAAATTGCTGCGGAATTACTTTCATATTCAGATCAAGGCAATGAAGAAAAGCTGCATGGGGATTTGGAAGATGCTAAATCTTCAATGTGCAGATGTCTAAGTACACGTGATTTGGAAAACTCCATACGATAAAAGGAAAAGATGAGCTAAATACCACTCTCATCAGTGCAAAAAATGTAATAATGAACTGTAATCCAAGCAGTGTCATTCATAAATTTGAACATTTTGAATAATTAATATTCTATAGTTCAGTAATTGATTTCTACATTTTCTAATATTTCTCATAAAAACATATATTGAAAAATACATTTGAGTACATTTTTCAAAAAGTGATTTGCATCGTATGAGCCATCGTTGCGTTTTCGCAACAGTCATCTACGGTCACCCTAGGTCACCAACATTTTTTTTATTTATTATATGATCAGGAAGTGCTAAAATGCTAACGCACAAAACTTTAGAACGATATCTAAACGGAATCGGGTAGCGGTACAAAATGGGTTAAATGAGCGACTTCAATTCGAGTTTTGGCTTGATGTTTATTATGAACCTGATCCATCGATAGCATATACTAATTTTATTAGAACCTTAACTCAGCATGTAAATGTGTGTGCTGTTAAAGTGACAAAACGTGTTAGTAAGTTAAACAAACTCAAACCTTGGATGTCAACTGAACTTTTGAAACAAAGTCTTAGTGCCAATCGGAAACTTTTGACTCGTGGTAGGATAGAAAATTCCGAGTTGAAGATAATTTATATCTGTTGAAATGGAATTGCCATTTTTGCTGTGCCAAATGGAGCATGAAAAGCTTATTCAGAAAATTTTACGTCTTCTTAGCGAATAAACTCGCAGTTGCCTAAATATCATACTTTTTCATAATATGAGATTTTTAAGACCCATTTGACTGCTACGTTTTTTACTACTTATTTTGTGATGTTTTATATTTGAGATTGTTAGAAAATGTTTCTTTTTGGTATAATTTATAAAATACTATTGATTTTATTAGATTAATAACAAAAGTGCACTTAAACAAAGATTATCACAGTAGACGCTGTTGGTTCAAAAGACACCCTCGCCACGTTCTATCGCAAGATACGTGTTCAAGATTCGCGTAAATGACAAATTCCAGGCAAAGCGACCGCAACAACACGAATGCCGAAAATGCGTCCTGCAACAAATCCCTTGGAAGCAACACCGGCCACTGCGATAATCCCTGTTTAAGTGCACTTTTCCTTTTAAACCAATTAAAATAACAATATTTAAATAACTTTGCCAGCAGTGAAATGAAAAATAATTAAAACAAAATTTTTTTTGTAGGCAACAACTGACACAAAATGCCAACATGTTGGCATTTCGATTTTTCTTGTCATACAACGATATTTTGATTGACAAGCAAAATTCTATCTGTTCTCACTTATTTGTGACTTTATGACAACAAATGTAAATGACAATACGTTTCCATTAGATTGACAACATTTGTGATTAAAAACTGACCTAGTGAAAACCAGGCTAAAGAGTAAAATTATATAATAACAATAACTACAATCGTTACAAAAAACAGATTAAAAAAAAATTGTGTAAACATTCTTAACTTGCAAAACAAAAAAAAAAATAACAATTTTTATTTATGATTATTTCCATTGTATGTATTTGAACATTTTATTCCACTTATAAAATATACTGAAGTAAAATCAGTATCAGTGTTAAAGTTGTCTTGTCAACCGGATCTACTAATCCTAAGCCTAAATAATGCGCTCAGAATAAATCGGACTCCTCTTCCTCATTCCTGTAACTTCTGCAGAAAGTCATTAGCACACGGTTAAAATTTTTGGACTACTTTTTAATCCAAACTTTGGTTGAAAGGAATTTTTAATCCAAAATGTACTACTTTGTAATCCAAGCATCAGTTAATTTAGCTGGGTCTCAAGCCCACGTTCCTGAAAACAACTTACTTGCATTCGCAATGATGCAAAATAAGCGAAACTATGTTAACAACTGAGTTGGACGCAAGGAAAAAAGTGGGTTCGAGACCCAGTTAAATTAAACTAAAATTAAAAAATTTGTGACCAGTTCGTGATTTCAACTCACATCCTCTGATGTGCTGGTCCAACTTATCCACTCATCCAACTCAGTTGATAATAAAGTTTCGCTTATTTTGTATCATTACGAATGCAAGTAAGTTCTTTCCAGGAACGTGGGCTTGAGACCCAGCTAAATTAAACTAATGTTTGAATTAAAAAATATTGCTTTTTGGATTAAAAATTTCTTTAAAAAGTAGTCCAAAATTTTTAACCGGTATGCTTCCACCTGAAATTATCCATTTCTGTGGCATGTTGCCTTAGTGCCAGCTTACACGACGCAAGTAGCATGCCTAGTGTTTCCATGTCAGGCAGCAGCGTTACCGTTGTACCTGCTCTAGCGAGCTCATCCGCTCTACAATTTCCTGGAATGTCCGTATGCCCTGGTACCCAAACCAGATGAATGTCGAACTTATCGGCCATCTCATTAAGAGACGAGCGACATTTAAGGGCTGTTGGTGATGTTAGGAACACACTTCCAAGGGATTTAATCGCTGCTTGGCTGTCCGTAAAAATTTTAATCTTGTTAATATCTCATTATACCTCAGCCATTCCACAGATTTATAAATGGCCATTATTTCAGCCTGGAAGACGCTGCAATGATCTGGTGAGGTTCTGATGTCCATATCCATAGAAAACACGCCTCCCCCAACTTTGCTGTCAAGTCTTGAGCCGTCATCAAAAATATGCGTAACCCGTCCCAAACCGATCTACTCTGGTTGGGATTACTGTGTCAAAGCCGTTCTCGAATGAGGGAGCGGCAATAGTGTAATCGATGTTGTCAGGAACTGCTCCTGCAAGATCGATAATAGAAGAGTGACCTGTACGAGTGTTAGCCCACTGCGAGGCTGCTCTAAGGCGGATGGATGTTTTCTAAGCCATCCTTTTTCCCATTACATGAAAAATCACATCACATGAAAAATTAATGAACTTCCACTTGACAAAATTTTCATTTATCCACATTCAAGTGAATACTTCCTAAATTACATTTAAGTAAATTCTTTAAGTTTCCTTTATTCTCATTTAAGTGAATACCAAGAAATTTACATTGAAGTAAATTCTGATTATTTACATTTAAGCAAATATCTCTTATAGTACTTATATTTTATTCACAAACCATCTCGTTTATTCACATTTAAGTGAATACTGCACGTTTGAGTGAATCAATAATTTGTATTTCAGCAAATTCTTATTTGTGTAAAACTTGATTACGTAATGATTAAATAACAACGCTCGAGAAAAAAATTTTTAACAAAACATAAATACTTTCCATTTTATTTTAGTCGTTATCCTTTATTTTCCCTTTTGTAGTATTTATCCCTTTTTTACCCTCTTCGCCAATATAGTATTCCAATACAATATTATAAAACGTCTTGCTCAGTTGGTTGCATGCTTCGAATGAATTTTTAATTTATTTTTCATATTCTAGATACTACAGTATTGATAGCCGTTTGTAAACAAACTGATGTAATCTTCACAGACTTTGCAAAAGCCTATGATAAAGTGTTTAGAATTGTTTTTTGAGGTTCCGTCGCGAATTTATTAACTCATATCTATGCAACCGTGTTCAATTTGTAAAAATAAATTATTTATTATCGTGACCTATTAAAGTGTCATCTAGTATCCCTCAAAGAAGTCGTCTTGGTCCGTTGTTGTTTTTGCTTTTCATTAATTATTTTCCCCGCGTTATAAATAAGTATTCGCAGTGCCTGTTTGCCGATGATTTAAAGTTATATCATTTTGTTAAATCTGTTGTTGATTGTAGTCTTTTGCAGACTGATTTAAATAAAGTTGTCTCCTGGTGTACTTTTAATAATATTTGAATTAATATCTCTTTATATCGATATTTTTCCTGTTATTTAAATAGTCAGCTTAAACTTCAGAAGCCAGTTTCGGAAATGAGTCTCGGGTTAGCCTTTATTTTCCATGTCGCTCGTCGGTTGCATTATAAATTTTGTTTGGTGCTTCTCTGCCCTTATTGTGCAACAGATTCTCATGGTCGAAGCGCTTGATGATCTTTTGCACTGTAGAGGCATTGATATTAACCTTTTCATCTATTTTTTTCTGCGAGCTGCGGTTTTTAAAATGGTGTATAACCAATTCTCGTTGTTCTAGCGCCGTGCGCTCCCTCATTTTAAAAATAATCATAGGAGATCATGCAACAGACTAAAAAGCTAACACAAAGCAATTTTGGAAATAGAACGAAGGCATAGCTAACAGATAGCGCAGCATTAAAGTACCGTAACAGAGAGAATTGACTGCATAAAATAAGCTGCGAGATGAAATTAAGCAGCATTTTCTGTTCTCTTTTATAAACAAACCAACAGCCCTATTCTGGAAAATTAACTTTTGTTGTTTTCAAAACAAAATTTAAAGCTTGAAAACAATTTTTGATTGAAATTGTCAATAAATGAAAAGCAGTTGACAGTTTTTATCAAAATTTATTATTTTTGAGCTTTAAATATTGTTTTGAAATCAAAAAATTACAACACATAGAAATATTCAAAATATTGGTTAACAATTGTTAATTTGCCAGAATAGGGCTGTAAATATGTATTTTCACAATAAATTAAGTTCCTTTATTAATAAACAAGACTTCTTGCTCTTTTAATTTTCAGTCGGTGAGTTCAGTCAGAAAAAGTGTACACTTTAAAACCACAGTTAAAGAATAGGGCCCCAGTTTCTTGTTATAAAATGTTATAAAATGAAATTAGTGGGGTAAAATTTGGAATGGACTCAATATCATGTTCTAAAACAGGAAAATTTTAAATCATTAATGAAGATTTTAGTTGAGTCTAAAGAAAAGAAAGCACAGTCCCAAATTTTAGAATATCTTTTTTTCTAGTCAAATTTGTCTGCTTGGACGTTTCATGTCTTTGAAGCGGGAGTTTCAAAGTTCGCTAACAATGGAAAAAATGTTGTCAAGAGAATATAAATTGTCTCTGCTTAAATAAGGACATAAGCAGTAGAGTGCATCGTTTTTTTTTAAATTTACTTCTAATAGCATTTTTCTGGTGCTTTAATTCATAAATAAAAAACTGTGCAAGGAGAAGGTCCACAGTTGATTTCTTCAGGTGGCGCTATGCCCTAGAATGTACGCATATCGTAAAAATTCGACTTTTTCGTAGTTGTTTGATAACTATTTATGTCGAGATTTGACTGCCATTGCGATCATTTCGTCTTACCAGTGTGCTTTATAACATAATAAGTATGTCAATTTGCATTTTGTGTAGCTCGACTGTGTCTGAGCTTGATTTTATTTCGTGTTGTTTTTGTAATAACAAGTTGCATCATAAAAATGCTAAAAATCTGAAAACAAAATAGTGTGTAATTAATCCCGCTAATCGTATTCTTACGCGCTCTAAAATTAAGAATGTTGCTGCTACAAAAATGTCTTCAGTTAGCTGTGAATTTGTTGGTAATGCTGTTGTTGCTGAGCTCACGGAGTTCTCTGATGGTGAGAGTAATACACAAGCCTTTTCGTATGCGTCGGTCTCTGCTGCTGCTATCTCTTCTGCTGAAGGCTCTGTTGCTGTTGCCACCCAAGAATGATAGAATACAAAGATTGCGCCGAAGACAAGAAAATGAGTACAACAAAATTGTCGTTCTGCGCATGTACGTCATAATATCAATGCTGTTTTGGAGAGCATTTACTTTGCATACGATTTCTACACAGAAATGAAAATTGCATACATTTAGGTTTGTATAATTAAAATAAAAGAAGTAAGAAGAAATTTATTGGAATGAGAAGAAGGTAAATTTATTAAGTACTCCTTTGCAAACATTATTTTTACTATTATTTTATTACAGCCAGTAAGCAGCTTAGTAAAAAATAAAAATTTTTCTGAGAAACCAACTTCAGTGAGCATTATTTTTCGACTTGGATTTTATAAAAATGTTTATTAATGTTTAATTGATGTAGTTTAAACATTCCCAGATATTTTATTTGCATTAATTTACCTGTGAATTGAAAGGATAAATAAATGATAGTTCCAAGTTATTAAATAATGAAACAAATTTTGTTAAGTTAATATATTTTTGTATTTTTGTTTTCGTTTGTGTGCTTTTTCTACAATTTCTTGGTTTAATTTTTGTATTTATTGCAAACATCAGGTTTCTGAAAAATATTTGTTTGCTACTGTTACCATAATTAGCAGCTGCACACTTCATTTTTTAAATTTTAAATTAAAAACTAGCAAATATACTTCGATATATACACAATTAAGTAAAACTCAACCGATCGCAGTACGTTTCTCAAAGAAATAAAATATTGTGACGTAGCTGGTTGTCAAACTCGATTAGCAGAAGTAACGGACCTGCGCAAAGCGTAATCTCTTATTCTATCATTCTTGGTTCCCACCGATATCACTAAATTAAATGCTGAGAGAGAGAGTCTCAAACACCTCTATGTGCGTCGGCCGATGCTGCTATTTCTTTTTCTGGCCTATCTGCACCCCCCACGGCTAGTGGTAGTGGTGCGTCTCTTGATGCTGTTTATGATAACATTGAATCAGCTGTAAAAAATGTTGTTATTGTGGAACCTTCACTAGCGGATTCCGTTTTTAGAAAGGTTAATGATCGTCAACAAGGGCAGGTGGCCAATAATGGTCAACATAATAATGCAAATATTCAAAATAGAAAAGTGAGGCACATAACCGGAATTGCAATCAACAGAAATGAAGAACTCGGTGTTGTCGTACATCATAAATGGTTGGTTTCATGTTTCAAGCTTCAAGCCTTCTACAACTTACCAAGCAATAAAAAGATATGTGGCTACTAAAGCCAATATAGACGCATCACAGATTTCTTGCTTCAAGTTATCTAATAAGTTTAAGTCTGTCAACTCTATAAATTTTAAAATAGCAATTCCTAACCATCTTATAAGCACTGTTTTCAACTCAAACTTCTGGCCTTTGGGCGTACGCATTAGACCTTTCCGGAAGAATTAAAAAACGAGATGGAAGCTTCAACTCAGTACCTGACATGATTGCTTTAACTCCTAATCGTTTATTAAGTTCTAAAAACAAATTGGCTGCTTTTTATCAGAATGTTGGCGGTATGTGTACTTAGTCATCTAATTTCACTGTTGCTGTATCTGATTGTTGTTACGATGTTGTTGCCTTGACTGAGACCTGGCCTCATGAAGGCATTTACGCTTCGGAATTTTTTGATAACAAATTTGAAGTTTTTCGTCGAGATCGCTGTCCAATAGCTACTGGGCTCTCGCGTGGTGGAGGATCTTTGATTGTTGTCCGCTCTAGTTAATCGTGCCAAGAGATTAACTTACTTCAAAGCACTGGATTCTTAGAACAGTTTTGTGTAAAGCTGGATATTCCCATATTGTCTGATGAAAGTTACAACTCAACGCGAATAAGAATTTATATTTTTGTTTCTTACATTCCACCAAACTCAACTTATGAAACTTATTCGATGCATTTTTTCAATATTCTTAAGATTTTTGAAGGGCTTAAAGATAACGAATACCCGTTAGTATTGGGAGATTTTAACTTAAGTAATATAGATTGGTTTTGTTCTGATGGTGGTCCGGCATTATTACCGATAAATTTGGGTGGTGGATAGAGAGGCAGATTTCAATACTTGCACTAGGTATTCACCAAATAAATTCTATAAGAAACGGGTTAAAAAAATGTTGGACCTAGTTTTTACTGACTTGGAGCTTCACTCCACCTGTAGAGAAGCAGAGTTTACATTATCTGACAATAGCGTTCACCACAAAGCGCTTGTAGTTCATTATGACATTATATCTTTAAAGAATCCCCCTTTGGGTAATGATTTGTATGAAATTGATTTTAATAAAGCTAACTACGCGGTAATATCGGAGTTTCTGTTTAATGTAGACTGGGCCACAATCTTTGATGAGAATCTATTCCAAAACTACATTTATTTAATAAATACTATTAGTGAAACTTTCACAAGGTTTGTTCCATTGAAAAAGGTTCGTACAAACTCTAAACCAACGTGGTACAACAGTCGCCTGTCAAACCTTAAAAACATCATGAATAAAACATACAAAAAGAGCAGGACTAACGTAGCCTTTAAACATGAATATCTTCAAGCGTGAAAAGAATATGAATTACTTAAGAAATTTTTGTATAAAAATCATTTGCTTGCTTTAGAATCGAATATTAAAGGCAACCCGAAAGCATTTTGGACTTTTTTAAACAATAAAAAGAGCACTGCGGGTTTCCCAAAATATGTTTTTCCAGAATAGGTCATCCAATAATTTTCCAGAAATAGCTGATCTTTTTGCGCTCTATTTTCAATCAAATTTTATCTGCTTTAATGCATTTACTAATTGTGTTCCGTCGGAGTCAAACTATGCTCCTATTACGGATCTGGGGTCCTTGACTTTATGTGGAGAAGAGGTTTATCGTGAATTGTCTAGCTTAGATGCAAAGAAGAAATGCGGCCCTGATAACATTCCACCCATTTATCTTAAATATTGTGCTGTGGCCCTAACTCAGCCGTTAACCTCTCTGTTTAATCAATCCCTACAAAATGGGGAGTTTTTAGATACATGGAATGTGTCGGAGATAACTCCAATTTACAAATCAGGGTCGAGGCAAGATATTAAAAACTACCGACCAATATCCAAACTACCTCTTATTCCTAAAATATTCGAATCTCTGTTAAAAAAGACGATTTATGAATGCGTTAAGAATAGTATATCGAGTGACCAACATGGGTTTGTTTCCGGAAAATCAACTTCAAATAATCTTTCGATGTTTACTCATTTTTTAGCAAGTGAGATGAAGGGAGGCCATCAAATTGATGCCATTTTCACAGATTTTGCCGAAGCATTTGATAGAGTTCAACACACTGTTTTACTAAAAAAGCTAAGCATTTTAGGATTTCACTCTTTCATGTTATCTTGGTTTGAGAATTACATGGTCGGGCGAAGGCACAAGCGGTTAAGATAGGAAATAAGTTGTCCAAACAAATTGATAATTTTTCTGGGGTTACCCAAGGCAATCATATTGGCCCGCTTCTGTTTGTTCTGTTTATCAATGACCTTCCTAATTATATACATTTTTCAAAATGCTTCATGTACGCATATGACGTTAAGATATTCAAGACTGTTAAATCCTTGGATGACTGTCTTCTTATTCAGCAAGATTAAGATGGTCTGCAGAAGTGGTGTGAAACCAAGAAATTGTATTTGAATGTGGCGAAATGTAATGCAATGTCTTTCACCAGGAAGAAGCAAATAAGAATAGGATATTATGCTATTAAAAGCGAAAGCGTTTTAAGAGTTGAATGTAAAACTGATTTATTTGATAAGAAGCTAGCCTTTTCAAAACACTACGATGCTATCACTTCTAAGGCGAATGCAATGATGGGGTTCGTTATACGTAATACACAGGAGTTCACAGATCCTTTTACTTCAAATTTGATTTATTTCTCTTTAGTCCGGTCAAGCTTGGAGTATGGTTGCGTAGTGTGGGACCCACAATATGCAGTGCACATCTCTAGAATTGAAAACATCCAAAGAAGGTTTACTCGCCTAGTGTTTAAAAGACTTCGTTGGGAGTTTATGCCAACTTATGACTCTCGTTGTGCATTACTTGGCCTTAAAACCTTGGAGTTTAGAAGAAAGTATTTTTTGGCTATTTTTGCACGTGATATAGTAATGAACCACCTATATGTGCACCATTGCTAGCGCTATTAAATATATATACGCCGGAAAGGAACGTTAGGTATAGGCATTTTTTCACATTCCCTTTCGAAGGACAAACTACGGTAGACGTGATCCGGTCTTTGATATGAGCCCTACTTTTAATACGGTCTGTTTTAATATTGATATATCCCTTACTAGGGTAGCTTTTAAAAATTGCATTATGTTAAGTGAATTTTGAGTAAAATCATTTTTATAATACATAAGTCAAATGTTTGTATCTGTAAACAATATTGTCAATAATTAGTTTTTATGATCTATTAAGTAATTACATGAATTAAGATTGTGAGCTTTAGATCAAGTAAGTTTTTAAGAAGACAACAACAACAACAACAACTCTGTATAGAGTCAATCACTTAGCTGACTAGACAGCCTGTTTCGGAAATCGCTACATTTTCCTCTTCAGTAGTCTTTGAGTGATTAAGCTGTGATCAACTCACTGTTTAAATTAGTATATGAATGTGCAGATTTTTGGAATTCATTCTTATGAATTGTATGGCTGCTAATCATATGACATTTTAAAGCAGTAGGCTATTTATAGATCACCGCCATCAACTCTATATCAAGGGTTGCCATATGTTCTAGTTGCGACAAACTTTCGAACACCAATGAATATTGAAATAAATAAAGAAGCAACTAGAACATATGGCAACCCTTGATATAGAGTTGATGGCGGTGATCTATAAATAGCCTATTGCTTTAAAATGTCATATGATTTCTACTATTCAACACCTTTAATTTAAGAGTTTTAAGATGTCTCTAAGTGCTCTGGAAATAAAGTTATAGTATTTTTAAGATTTTGTAATTCTAGAGTTTTCAGATCTGCGAACGCTAATTTTTCATCTCTGGATATTTCAAATCCAAAGTTAAGTGCGTTGAATGTACGATTTTACATATTTTATCGATTTTAAAGCAATATTTCTGAAATAATATTTTTTAATTTCACTCTTATAGTATCTAGATTATTATGATAATTGATTTCACGGTGCTACAGTGGAAATGTACTTTTACTCTTTTTTAAGTGAAATAGTCTAGGTTATAGGTCTGGTCGAGTACAATACGAAACCATATTTGAAATTGTTAATACACTCAAAAATTTAATTTTACCGTTAAAAACACGATTTTTTGGTACATGGCACATTACATAATCACTCTTAAATTGAATTTATACTAAATACATTTTTTATTTAGCGCGCTCTTTCAAAAAGTGCGATATTCTCACGAATATGAAAAATCGTTCCTAAAATCTGTTCATTTTGAACATATCGATTCAATCGTCCTAAAAAATAGAATTGTATATATATATATGATTTTGATTTTTTTTCACATAGTCTAAATATACTTCAGTAATAAAAAATTGTCTCACTGATCTTCAGTGCATACGCTTTTATAGAGATCAATATTTATCAAACAACTACGAAAAAGTCAAATTTTTACGATATGCGGACATTCTAGGGCATGGCGCCATCTGAAGAAATCAATTGCGGACCTTCTCCTTGCACAGGTTTTTTATTTATGAATAAAGCACCAGAAAAATGCTATCAGAAGTGAATTAAAAAAAAAAACGATGCACTCTAATAAGCACTGTCTTTAGCTTTTCATTTTATAAAAAATTCTCCGTTTTCTGGTCCAATCGATCTAGCAATCAATTGACAAAGATTAATATATTTCTCTTTTTATATTATATTAGCAAACCACAGTGGTTTTTTATCAATCTCCTTAACGCCTTAAAGACGGGACAATTTGTTCATACATGTGCAAATTTGTACTTATTTTTGATTTTGATTAGTTTTTATGTGACACGGTTAGTTTTGCGACATTAGACTTAGTGATGCCATATAGCATCATCGTCTTTGTTGGGTTAAGACAATACATATCAAAGAAATAAAAAATGGTATTTTTTCTATTGTTTTGTTTGTTTTGTTTTGGAGCACCGCTCTGCATTTATATGTATCTCACTTTTTGCCTTACTCTATTGTTTACCTGTTTTTTGTTTGTGTCCTTTAGGCGGCCTCGATTCAGGCCTTTACTCTTTAACGTTTCTTTCCTTATTTCTAATCAAAATAACTTTAAGACACACCAGTTTACAACGAAACGTTGTAGTTGGTAATGGTAGGAAAGTTTGTGGAGAAGAACGCTTAGAAGCTTGATTTGACTGAGGTCAAGGGATAACACTTGCTTCAGATTTCAATATCACATGTTTATACAGTTTTCTCCTACACAAAAAAGTTTCACTTGATTACTACTTTGCTTCATTCTGTGTATTACAACGGACGAATTGTGTCTAAGTGGGCCAGTGTAAAGATAGAAATTCATAGAAACCTTGGGGATTGATAGCCCTAGTGAGCGTATAGTTGATTTTGATTACTTCTAAATCAATAGATATATAAAAAACGGTAAATGCAGAAATGTGGGTAATAGATAGTGTTAATAAAATATGCAATAAAAAAACTTTACTAAAATCACACAACTGTTTTTGTTGGCACAGCTACGATATGTTAATTCTTTCCATCCAAACGAATAAAAACTTTTCACTTTGAACAACTTTAAAAGATTTAAAAAATATTCACAAAGTAATCTTTACTTTTCTACTTGTTCGAAATCAAAACTTTAGCAGGCAATGAACAATGAAAAAATTATTATTAACACTCGCTGTTTCATCATTAGTTTTACTCTCGTTTACAAATCGTATACATTATTTTCATCATTCCGCTTGTATTTTTAATTTACAGACTTTGGGTGAGACTGTTCTTTAGAGGCCCAACCAAGATAACAATACAAATATTGGTAAAATACCAACTAATTACAGCAATAATCATAAAGAAAAACCAATCAACCAAAATATCAACCAAGAAAAAAAGTGGGGCAGGCAATTTAATCAATCGAAGAATAAAGAAGAGCGCCACAGACATCTACGCGCATACCTTTTTGGAGGTCGTAGATCCTGAAGCCAGCCAGCTTTGCAACGTTTGAAAAATACAAAAACCTGCATTCACAAACAACAATAATACCAACATTTTATTAAAATTCATATAGAAAAAATATTTCGTCGTGATCCTTAAAAACAAATTCTACTAACAAAGTTTTAAACAAAATATACATAAATATACCTAAAATTGCAATTTATTTTAAACAGTATAAACCAAATATTTAACGAATACTATATTAATGAATATTTTAACTTACATATTATAATATATAAAAAAAAACAAAAAAATATAAAGTTTAAATAACTATACAAAAAGTAAATATTCAACGAATTCAATCAACAACGTCCTCTTTGAAGAAGTTGCCGTCGATAACTCTAAGAGTTGAACTCAAAAATATCAACGCGTGCAGGCGTTGAAATCTTTGCATTCAGTCTTAACATAAAAACAATAACAAATCTGAAGAAAAGCTTCTTGCTGAGTTGCTTGCGGCCTTAGAAAGGATACGGAGTTGAGTTTACAACAACAATATTAATCACAACAACGGAAGCTGTTAACATTTTACATATTTACATTATAACTTCTCTTATTGCATTATTTTAAATTGTTTATTAACACTCGTTGCTAAAATATTGGGATCGCGCTCACTTCCTTCATATATACTACGAGCGCGCCCGCCCTTTCTATTTTAAATAATTTAATCTTTTGAGATAACAAAAAGGAGTGAAAGAAAGGAGAAAATCTGACCGAAGCATAAATTTCTCAGAGGAATCTTATATAAATAATAAGAACTCTAAACCCAAAGAACCATCAGTTTATTTTGACTAATTTTTTGTAGTCTGCTGTTTGCGTCTGGTTGTTTGGAGTTGTACTTAACTTATGGCATCTCTCGAAGAGCTCTCCATTTCAACGAAAAACAATTTGCAGCAGCTGGATTTCTTGGCCGGTGGCATTAAAATATTTGATACTAAGTTGATTATTAACGAAACTTCGGAGACTGCTCTAGCAGTAGTACCAGCGGAAGATTTGTTGCCGCAGGCAAAGTCTGAAGACATTGCTGTCGATTCGATTGTTGACAAGTTGGTAAACGCTTTAGATTTAGAGGCTGTGACAACGCCGCCGACAGTTGCGTCACCTCTGGCAATAAGCTTTGCTGCAAGTGAGTGCTCTAGCTTGTCGCAACATCTGACTACCGTATCGTCACGTTCTTCTTTGACTGGAGGCGGCAACATGTTTAGTGACGTGTTTGAAGGCAAAGGGGGTGAATTGGAATCAACCCCGTTGGAGGATAACTGTGCGCTAGGCGGTGATGGAATGGATAAGAAGTGTAAATTATGCTTGTAAGTGTCAATTCTGCGATATTTCTTGAACAAATATTTAAGTGTTCTCCGTTCTTTTTTGATTCCAGGTTGCGGTTGAACACGCCGCGTGTGCTGTCTTGCCTCCATGTCTTTTGCGAAGCTTGCCTGAATAAGATGCTAACCGATGAATCGTCCTCATCCTCTTCGTCGACCTGTTCGGCTGCGGGCGATTTGTTGACCCAAATAAAATCCTCGATTGAGTGTCCAACATGCAAACAAGTTACTACGGTAAGTTTTCAATATTTTCAGGGAACAAGATGCAGGAAATTTTAAATTATTTTTCATTAGGATAAGTTTTTAGGTTATGTGAATATGTTATTTTTTTTATTCTCAAGGTAGAATATTTATTAGTAGTTTTTGGGGTTTGATGGGTTTGTGTGGCAAGTTTCTAAAAAAATATGTAATATTAAGTTAAGAATAAGTAATACTCTGAGACTAGTGTGATAGTATGTGAATTCAATAAGTTTTTCCGTAATATGCAAACAAATTTCCACGAACTATTTCACGGTTTGCTAGAATGCAAGGCTGTTAATCGCTCACTTTTATTAAAAAAGTTAGCGGCTCATATTTTGAGCGCGCTCACATTTTGAGCGGCTCACTTTTGAGCGCGCTCACTTTTATACAAAAATTGAACGCGCTCACATTCTGAGCGGCTCACTTTTTGAGCGCGCTCACTTTTGAAAGTAAAAAGTGTTGTGAGCATTGACGACTTATCGTCATTTTTACTACTTTTGGCACTAATTATGACGTGACGATTTTTCATTTTCATGCCAAAAATTACGATTTTCAGCAAAATTAACGTTGCAGCATGCTCGACAAAAATTTTGAGATGCAGTTATTATGTAAAAATAATAAATAAACAGGTAAAAAAGTTTTGTAAAAAAACAAAGACAGAACTTTTGTTTTCATTACCTCTATTAAAGTATTATATTTTATTTGGTTTAAAAAGAATTTCATCAAAAGTGAGCGCCGCTCAGAAAGTGAGCGCGCTCATTTATTTTGTAAAGTTGAGCGAGCTCACATTTTGAGCGCGCTCATTTTCACAACATGCTCACTTTCGCTCAAAAAGTGAGCGAAATTAACAGCCTTGCTAGAATGCAAACCTTCTGTTCGATCAGTTAATTTTTTTAAGAAAGAGTTTAGTAAATCAACAAGAAATAAGCAAAATATTTTTGTTTCGTCTGTTCCTTTTTTTTTACACTTGGTAAGGGAATATTCTGTTAGCTTCGGGCTGGGATATATACGCAAAATCAATCAGTCGCAGTTATTCTCTCAAGTAATTTATTTTTTTTGTTGCTTTCTGCTTGTACCATATAAAATGAAATATGACTGGTCTAAAGAGAATTATTAGCAAAAGATTTTCCAAAGTTACATAACAAAGGATTTCCAAATTTATTTCAAACGTTTACTTGTATCCATATTATGTTAATGCTATAATAGGCGCTATAATGCTATTTTCCAACATCCAAATCTGATTTCCATACAAAAAAAAAATCCTGCTGTGAATTTAAATTTTGTGAACTTTTAGTTTGAAACATCACAGCCAGGTAGCGTATAATGAAGTAAATGGTCGGAAAAAGCATTGTTGACATTCTCATGTTTGCATTCAACGCCATCTAGTTGTCAAATACTTTTCATGAGCAGCAAATCAAAATCCAAATGAAGAATGAGTCTAAGGTATTTCGCATTACCAAAAGGGCTTGGCCCATCGCTAAAGTTTGCAAAGGGTTTCGCATAGAGTAGAAGTAAATTTAACTGTAATTGCTATTGATAGGTAATCGCCCTACGCTTCCACCATATAGCCTTCTCTATCTAACAAAAGGTTTTTAAGTTAAGTATAGATTTTAAATCAATAATGATATTATTCACCCTTTATGTCTTAGAAAGGTTAGACCAGTGAAAGTAGGGCAGTTATCACGGACCTTCCTTTGCTGTGGTGTAGGCAAAAGTTATGAGCTTAAATTTTTCTATACAAAATTCTAGTACTTCTCGTGTCTCGCTTGTCGTTAGTTTGCATTTTCGTGAGACAATTTGAAATGGTGAATGTAGCTGCAAAAATACAGAACTATAAAGCTCTAAGGTCTTGAATAGGAACGACGTTAGGCTGATAGGCCTGCAATTTGGGAATGGTAAAATCGTAATCGCAGTTATTAAAAAGCCAGTAACGAATTATCTTTGTCTGCTCCGAAGTTAAAATTCCCCACAGCCGCGTTTTAGTATATTCCAAGTTATGAAGTTTTTATTATTTTGATTACGTCATCTTGCATGGGGGATTGGCGTGGTGTTCAGCCATTTTTTTCAAATGTCAATTTCAGAGTCCATATTTGAAATGGAGGCTTTTATGCACAATTTCAAGTCATTAAATTAATTTTTGTAGAATTTTAAGACATTTTACCGTCTTCATAAAGCCACTTTGTGACTTGATCTTTACTTTTAAGATAGCTTATGCATTAAATTTCATAACAATAGTTGTGTAATTCGAAAATAGACAGACACCTGCAAGGCTTAGCCGACTCGGGTGATAGCAAGTTAAAGAATAACTGTGCACTTTTTTATAACTCACGATCTTATGGGCGTTTCCAATGGATTGGCATATACAATTATGACATACAGTTGCGAACGAAATGCAGTACTCGTATATTCAGACATGTTTGCATAAATAATACTAGTCTACAATTTTGGATCTGGTTAACCCATTAGCACTCTTATATGTACTTTAAACACTGGTTCCAAACCTGTACTTAGTTTCCTCCTATATTGTAAAGTTTTCAAGATACAGGGTGTTTTACGTTTTTAGCACGTGTTCAGTATTATTAATCTAGAATCTTATTAATCTAGAAAATTTGAAATTTGGGATTATGACCTCTTTAAATGAGGACATTATCCCAAATAGAGATTCTGATCTCTTAAAATAGGACATAATCCCTAGTTTCAACAAATACTGATATCTGTGTCGATAAGCAATAACAGCTTAAGTCTTCGAGAAATCTTGCTTCAAAGTTTTCAATCGCCATATAAGTTATATGGAAGGGTCTTTTATTTTTGTGTCATAACTTCGGCTAAGGTCATGCTAGAAGCTCCAGATTTTGTGTGTTGATAGTTCTAAATGCGTGGAACACAGCTGCAGCAATAACTCAGATCTGTCTTAAGTCGACTTAAGCTATTTTTACTGTAGATAGCGAAGCCAGTGTTGGACTTACTGAGGGTTGTATCCCTTAGCAGCGGCCGAAGGCCCCTATTATAAAGATAATTATACCCAGAAGTACTGTAGACAGCGAAGCCGGTTTTCAGTACCTCTGGATATAATTCCTTTCTTAATAGGTGGCCTTCGGCCGCTGCTTAGGGACTACAACCATCAGTAAGTTCAACACCGGCTTCGCTGTCTACAGTATTTCTGGACATAATTCTCTTTTTATTAGGCAGCCCTCGGCCGCTGCTTAGGGATTATTAAGTTGGGACTTTAGGGTCATTTTAAGTTGTTTCACGAAAGTAAAAATAGCAAACGATTACATTAATCCAGTGTCGCCAAATTACCACACTCCCAAAATCCTCATATTACTACAAAATACCTCAAAATTAGCATAAAATAACACAATACCTCGAAATACCACAAAGTACCTCAAATGTCGGCCTTTGTAGTCTAGAGGAGAGTGCGCTAGACTCTCAACCCAAAGGTCCCTGGTTCGAATCCGGGCTCAGGCATGGTTCTTTTCACTTTCTTTGTTCTTTCTTTGTCCTACATTTAAGAATTGTGGAAAACTAACAACTATCAACTAACAACTAAATTGTGGAAAATGTAAAGGAATGGAACAACTAAGGGCTTGAAATGCTTGCCGAGGTTAAGGCATAACACTAGCCTCGGTTAAAAAGCAATTCAAATTGTCTTTCGCAGTTGTTTCCCCTAATCAATAATTCACGTATAGTTCCAATCAATTCCTCTAAATAATCTTTCCCTTTCCTTTCAGGTCAAAGACCAAACCTTGTTTTTATAAGGCGCATGCCTTGGTTCTTTGATCTTTTCAAAAAAAAAAAAAAAAAAAATTACCACAAATTACCAAAATGCAGTAATGACCAGAAAAATAATTTTATTAAGGCAGTATCGTAACATAATTGCCAAGATTTTACCATATTAAATAAAAAACATTAACGCCATTCACTGAACGACGTATATATACTGAAGGAGTATAGCTATAAGTTTACGTTTAGCGCTTCCACGAACCCGCCATGAATAAAAACCGAGTAAATTGCGTAATTGTGTTAAAAGGAAACTGCCATCTCAAAATTATTTTAAATTTTACAGAAATTTAGATCTATTAATTTTAAAATTATCCAGTTCTTTATTTATGAAGCACATAATAAGCATATTAAATTCATTTTTTTTTTTTAAATGTTTTTAAATTTATTATGTTGATTTTATATGATTTAAATACAAATTCTAAATGTTTGATAGTTTTTAAATCATACTTGATTTTAAATACAAATTCTAGTTGTTTGATAGTTTAAAATCGTTTATTGAGCTTTAGGTCAAAGTTAGAACAATTAATTGTTCTAACGAATCTTTTCCAAAGAAACAACAACAACGTTTTTTCAATATGAAAAGGAAAAAATCACTAGCTGATTTTATTGGATTTTCGGCCCTCCTGCTAAAGGCTTCATCAGAAATCTTTGTGATACCCGTGCAATCGCATACTAGCGCACTGCACCACAGAAGCGATGAGATTTTAAGTGTCAATTTCTCAGTTTTTCTCCCATTTCATATTTTTACATTTGTTGTATTTTTGCTTTACATTGGTCTTATGCTTATGTTATTATTATGGAGTACAACAGTCTGCTGGAGTTTTTAAATTTATATTGATAGAGTTTAATTAATTAAATTTTTACATATTGCGCTAAAGAATGCGATCAGTAAAGAAATCATACAGAAATGCATTGTCATTTGAACAATTCAATTAACGCATCGTTCTCTGAAATAGTATTTTACGCGTGGGTATTTTGTGGTAATTTGAGGTATTTTTTTATGATAAAGGATTTACGACGTGCATGAATGTGTTAACACTTGAATTCTACATGTAGTTATCATTATTCCTAAAGTTAGGGGTTTCGTGCATCAGTGGCTAAGTTCCTTAATGCATTTATGCAATGCATCAGAGTGTTTTATGTTGAATTGGTGCTATGTTTAAAAACAAAAACTGTGCAACTATGTTGATATTCTTAAAAATAGTATAGTTGCGCATTTTTGGTTAAAAAGTTTCGGACCAAATCAAAATAAAACACACTGATGAATTGTATTAACGCATTTAGAAACTCAGCCAGCCTCTCCGTTTAGAAGCCAAACAGAAAGGATTTAATAACAAAATAATAACATTTATTTGGAAACAGGTTGAATCGGCGACGAACTTACTACTCGGACGTTAGACGAAATTGACAATAGACATCCAACACGGGCGTTTGACGAGACTGGTATACCACCTGCAACACAGACGACAAATAGCCGACGGAAATATAAGGGGACAACATTGACTGAACGAACGAACGCAAATAAGAGACGAAGACAATAGACGAACGGACAAAAGATAATAATAAAATTGACAAAGCGTGGCTATTCAAAAAGTTGCACCGGAGAGAAACGGACACGTGCGTTAAAAGAAAGAGAAGACATTGTAAAATTAATTGCTTAATTAATGAATTAATTATTACACCAATTACACACTTAATATACCTACTAGAATATAAACTGTATTATAAATAAAACAAGTGTTTTAATCAGGATAGATCTACGTTTATTTAAACATTTCATAATTAAATTTTTTCCTTCCCTAGGTTGGAGCCAAAGGTGTAGAATCCTTGACCTGTGATTACATTTTAACGAATATACTTGACTTATCTACCATCGAGTCGGAGCAGTTATCGTGCACCTCTTGCAAGAGCAAAGAGAAGGCTATTTCGCGCTGCAGCGATTGTGCCAATTTCTTGTGCGGTGGCTGTGACAATGCCCATAAATATATGCGCTGTTTTGAGAACCATGAGGTGGTTAAGCTGGAGGACTTGCAGAAAGCAACTGCTGATAAGCCATTGACTATACATAAGCCGCTCTTCTGCAACGTGCACACCGCAGAAAATCTTAAGTACTACTGCTTCAATTGCCAGATTCCGGTGTGCAACGATTGCCTAATTGCCGATCACAAGGGCAGCGAGCATCACTACGATATTATTGCCAATGCAGAAAAATCTGTGCGTGTGGATGTGGAGAATCTAATGAAAGAGGCTAAGTCGAAGGTGAGATCACGCCACATTGTGTTAACTTTTATTTTTAATTTTATTTTTTCACTGGTGAATAGGTGCAATATTGTGATTCTGCCGCATCCAACCTATCAAGTGCGCTCACTGAGCTGCAGACCCAGCACGACTCTGCCCGCGATCTAATCACTGACACTTTTCAGAATTTCATTAAAATTCTCGAGCAGTGCCGCGAAGCAGCACTCACTGAGTTGAGCAAGCTTCACTCTGAGCGTGAGCTTAAAATCATGGATTTGCTGCAAAACATTGAGAATACCATGGGTAAGATTGAAGGCACCTGTAAGTTTACTACACGTGTTCTCGATCAAGCCAATGCGGCTGAATTCCTCTCCATGAAGAAGCTGATAAGCGCCCAGTTTATAAATTTGATTAATAATACGCCAAAGTGCGACATTAACTACTCACTTACGTTTGACACTAAGTTGGAGAAATTCGAACAATTGGCTCGGGATACTTTTGGAAAATTCCGTACTGAATCAACGCCACCATCGCCCAAAGAGAGCACTCCGCCACCCACTCTACCGGGTATGCCGCCATCTATGATGGGTCAACGCAACGGCATGAATAGTTCGCATCATTCGCAGGGACAGTTGGCTAGCTCTGTGACTGCAAGCAGTCCCATATCGCTACCAACATCTATGCAATCATCATTTGATGGTGACCTATCTGTTTTAGGCAATGGCTTTATGATGCCCAATGTTTTGACACCAGAATCGCCACCACAACCATCGGTGCATCATCACCATCATCATCACCAACAGCAACAACAGCAACAACAGCAGCAACAACAACAGCAACAACAACAGCAGCAGCAGCAGCAGCAACAACAACATCATCAGCAGCAGCAGCAACAGCAGCATCATCAACAACAACAACAGCAGCAGCACCACCACCATCACCACCAGCAACCACCACAACACGTTAGTGTGAATAACGGCTTCAACGTCGGTGGTGGCTCCGCGCAATCCGGCAACATGAATGGTCTATTAGGTGGAGGTGTTCTTTCCGCTGCTGGCAGCGGTATTGGAAACCCTCAGCTCTCAAGCGGTCAGCTAGGTCAGAACATGAATGGCCTGAACAATGCGCTCAATGGTGGCGTCCTCAATAATGCAATGAATGGCGGCCTAAACGGCAGTATCAATGGTTCAGTTAGCGGTAGTGCTTCTGGACAACCGCCAGCATTTAATAGTATTCTCGAATACAATTTATCTCGCCTTGCAAGTTTGACTGAAAACACACCCGATTCTTTGAGTGATACTTTGCCGATAGGTAATGGCGGAGGCGTTCCTGGTCATCATCAAGCAGTTGTATCAGCTGCCGCACAAAATCAAACCATTACGCTAGCTGATATTCTTTCAGGAGATCAACGCGCCTTCAATAATTTGCAGGCTTTGGCAAAACTGGGCCTGAATAACAATGGTAAGCTATGGTATTTATTTGACATTTTGTCCTTGGCATCCTAGCTGTGCGTACAAGTATCTACTTATTTGGTGTTTTAAGTTGATTGATTGAGTTTTATTTGAAAATTTAAATTTCATATTTTGTTTAATTTTTTAATACAAACTAGACGCAAACGGTCTTTACAATAATGCGGTAGTTTTTCATATGCTGTTTATGTAAAAATATTTCATAGTTGGATATCTTATTTTATTATTTCTTTAATTTAATTTATTTTTTTAATGCTTTCTCCTTTTGTATAATTTTAATTTGTTTTATAATTTCCACACGACCACCACTACAACCAACAACTACAACCACACATCTACTTTAACCAATTCACATATAACTACTACTACCACCCCACCGTATTGTTGTTGGCATTACAAGTAGATTTTCACACAGACATGACAAGCAATCAGCTTTTATCGAGTGGACCCTCACCAGGCATTGATTGTTTATTGCCAGATTTTTGCTTACCGCCATCAACTTCACCAAATTTGCCGGCACTGCCACCTATGGGAGGATCTGTCGACGACATGAGCATTTCGAATTTTCATGCAGGAGGCACGCCTGGCAGTGGTAATATTGTGACTGGTCGCAACAAGGCCACGCCCATGCAGATTCGCTGTAAATTTGGTTCGTTAGGAACTTCTAAGGGTCAGTTTAATTCGCCGCATGGCTTCTGTTTGGGTGTTGATGAGGAGATCATCGTAGCAGATACCAATAACCATCGCATTGAAGTTTTTGACAAGACTGGCACGCTAAAGTTTCAATTCGGCGTGCCTGGAAAGGAGGAGGGCCAGCTTTGGTATCCACGCAAGGTGGCTGTAATGCACACTAATGGCAAGTTTGTGGTTTGTGATCGTGGCAATGAACGCTCACGCATGCAAATCTTCTCCAAGTGTGGTCATTTCATGCGGAAAATTGCCATCAGGTACGTATCATGAGCAAAACGGTTTTTAAAATGTTAAAAATTGTAATCTTTATGCAGATACATTGACATTGTTGCTGGTTTGGCTGTTACTTCCAAGGGTCACATTGTAGCTGTGGACAGCGTGTCACCAACCGTATTTGTTATCTCAGAAGATGGTGAATTAGTGCGTTGGTTTGACTGTAGCGACTATATGCGTGAGCCATCTGACATTGCCATAAGAGGTATACAGAGTATCTGTTTACTAATGGCTCATAGCTTAAATTTATCTTTTAATTCTTTAGATAATGATTTCTATGTATGCGATTTTAAGGGCCATTGTGTAGCCGTCTTCCAGGAGGATGGCACCTTCCAGTATCGTATTGGCAATGAGAAAGTTACATGCTTCCCAAATGGCATCGATATATCAAATGCTGGAGATATTTTGATTGGAGACTCTCATGGAAATCGTTTCCACGTTGCTTGTTATTCGCGTGAAGGTGTTTTACAGTCGGAATTTGAATGTCCTCATGTCAAGGTAAGCTTTTTCGAGTTGGAAATTTGTTTTTTCAGCATTGGAATTGACTTAACGCTTTATTTTGTATAACGAATTTCGTATAGAAAAAATATTGCTTCTCGTATCTTACTTGTCGTTGGTGTGCATTTTTGTTGTAAAAAATAAAGCGGTTAGAGTAAATTTAGAATTGAAATATCAGACAATCAACCTTATCAAGAAAAGTAAGTCCTTAAATTTTCCCTTTCTGATCAGTTATTCAGCTCTATAGGGAATAATTTTTCACGCGGAATCAAAAAGGGGAGTTTTTATTATTAATATAAAGCTTAAGAACATTTTTAAGATTTTTTAATGCAAATGTGGTGATAAACCGCTGAAAATTCATTTGAAAGTAGACCATCGAAGACTCATAATTTACCAAAATGAAATGGAAATATGAAAAATTAACCCTCTCCGTGTCAAAAATAATTTACATTAAAAAAAATAATTTAAACGTTGTATATAAGGTAATATGATGCTCCTAAAGTCGAAAAAAATATTTATGATGTTGATTATATTCGAATAAAATAATAATTCACATGAAAGATGCTATAGTATATAACCTTCATAGTTTTTTATATATTTATTGAAAATTCATTTATTTGACAATGATATTTATTTGTTTTTGTGAAATTCTAAAAAAACAATTGGCTTCTCACTTGACGCAAAGATAAACATTGCATTTTTTGCATATTATGTATGAACTTTTACCACAATTATTGGCCTTGCAACGATCTGCGCTCTTCATATTTAGAAATTCTGGTAAATACTCTATTAGATCCAAACGAACTTCTGGTGGTGGCTGTGTTTGAAATCTTTTTTTGCGGTTGGGTTCATTGGAAGTTACAGAATCACAACTGCCTGTGTCGCTTTCAGAATTTTGACTTTGAAGACCTTCCTCGTTTGCGTGGTATATCTGGCTGCGTGTTTTCCTGTTGAGAAGCAAGCAATGTTTTTAAGACCGCGATCCTAAAATTCATGGAATCTTTAATATTTTTCTTTTGAATGTTTTTCATTGTGCAGTCGCGTCTATATTCCATCCATGCCGCTGTTAAAGCTACATCGACAAAATGCATTATCACCCGAAGTGTCCACTTGATGGAACGAATGTTTACGTGGTAATATTGCACCATTTGATCTAGATCCAATCAACACCACCCATGCTATCGTTATACATTCTCACAACTTGGGGTCTATCAATATATACAAATTCCTTTGAATTTTTTCCCACCGTTTTGCTTTATCTTCAAATCCAATTCCAACAAAATTTGAACCCATATTAACGAATTTATTGTCATACCAACGAGTAACAAGTACGACACCATTTGCATCAATTCATTCAGCAGAAGATCCTCGGCCTGTTGATTTCATTTCCTTTTCACCAGGCAAGGCAGTCTGGGATTGGCAAATCTGTTAACGTAAATGGTACCGGCTGCATTAATTTTGCGTTGTTTCAATATTTCGAATAGCTGGTAGGAAGGAAAGTAGTTGTCAAAAATAGGTTGTGACCAACAGCCATGCTTGGAATCAGAGATCTGCATGAATGGATTCATTCAATGGTTGCAAGTTCCTTTAATTTTTCAACTCCCTGCCAGTCGAGGCAGTCAAATAGCAAGTTTGCGTGAATCATAGTCAGCAAAAATCAAGTCGCCAAATGGAGAATAGTTGAAATAAAGAAACTTGATATGTGGAAAATTTTGAAATGTAAAAACTTGAAATGTGGACAAAATGCAATTATTTTTTTGCATTTCGCTTTTTTTCGCTTGGACAAGCATTTTACAATAATTTTTTTATTTGTAAATCAAAGATATAATAAAATCAACGCTTGGACTATATTTATTTAAAAAATGCTGGTATGCTCATAATTTTTTACTGTTATAAAATGAGCTATCAAACATAAATATTGGGTAAATAGTACAAAAGTTGTGAAAATTACTTTTCGAAATAAATTTATTTTTTCCTTCTTTAATAAAAAAAAAAAATCGTAAAAATCCAAACGTGCAAAAATTGCAATAAAATGTTGTTAAAATATTTCTGAAACAGAATTTAATACAAACAAAAAATATGGTGTTATTACGTTGAATAACTTGGTCGTTATGAAATTTTTAATCAGAAGTGTAACATTTGGTTTATTTTTGCGAAAAAAATTCGCAAAAATACAAAAATGCAATACTAAAACACGACATACTGGGTGGCTATGGCGAACTCTACAGCTTTTTTGTATAAAAAATTTCAAAAACAAAAATTCGGATAAAAAGGTTATTGCTTTTGAAACTTGACTTTTTTTAAAAAACTCTTCAAAGTGTTTGTTTCTGGCATTTATGACATAAATAAAAATCATAAAAAGACAAAAATCCACAAATACAAAATTTTAAAAAATTAACTTCACGGTTGGCTATGCCATATTCTTCAGGTAATTTGTGCAAAAACTTACAAAGCTATTATAACCAATTAAACTATCAATAGAGTTATCAGTTAAGTTGCGGATTCTAAAAAAGTTTTGATGCAGCTTATATATAAAATCATTTATTTCTACAAAGTACAATAGATTCATCAAAAATGTTTTTTAAATTTTAAACTGTTTTTAGATAAAGAGCCGAAAGATTATTAAAAGTAAAAATTTGTTTTAAACTTCATATTTATTTCAAAAATAATAAAATAAAACGTGTAAAAAAAACATAGTAAGTAAAAATAAAAAAGTAAATAAAAACTAAAAGTAAGTAAATTTATTAATATAACTATATAAAATAAGGTATAAAATAAAATAAAATAAAATAAAGTATAAAAATTCATAAAATGATATAAAACTGTTTCCATTTTTCAATTAAATAAACTTAATAATATTGTAAAAGTTATAATTACATCTAGGAATCTCATGAACTAAAAAATCAAAAATATGCGCATAATAACATGCACTTAAAACTCTTAAATATGCGCTAAAAATGGGTAAAAGATGCAATTACAAATGTTTTTCTAACATATTGTTATCGGTTCAAAAATAAATATTGCATGTTATTTAACAAAAAAGAAAAAACAATTTTATAATATTAAACAAGTATTTGTTTACAAAAATTATTTAAATACCCAAAACCTTCAAAACAATATGATACTTATTAAACTAATCTACATATTTGGTATGGATGTATTGTCACTTCGTAGTTCTGATTAAAAAACCCATATTGTCATATTTTGAAGGTTTCAAGTATTTAAAAAATTTGTTTAAATAATTCCTTTATGTTACTAAAAAGTAATTTTAAAACAAATCCTGACATTCTAGAGAAAAAGAGAGCACGACGTTTTACAATCCTGTGAAATTATTTTTCGATAATTGTGGTACGGTGTTATCTTTTGCCAAAATATGTCACACTCAATTTAAATAGTTGCCAATCAGAAAAAGCAAAAAATGCAAAACCCAAATGTATTTAGTGTAAGATATTCAAATTATGCGCAATAAATATGCAAAAAAGGCATTTTTTGTGAAATATGAACAACCATTCATTTATTTCAAAATATGCTTTAACGATTGAATGTCATTTTAAAGGAAATTTGATAATTTGTAAGGATAACTTGACCATTTACATTTCAAGATGCCCAGTAAAAACACGCATTTACCTGATATTCCCAGCCCTAGTATAATATTAAAGCATTTTTAAAAATGATTGAATTTATTCTTTATCATATGCAGTCCTACAATCCCTTCTCCCCATTTTTTGATAGCTTTCACATTTTTCTTTATACTATAAGTAGATGAACACCGACTGTCATTATCCCTGCGTCAATATTTTCTGAAATATAGCGTTTCATTGATTTTTAAATACCCCATCTTCCCCACTGTACACTTTCCAATAGCAACCACTTAATTTTATAACTCCATGATTACCCAGGTATTGTATTTTTCACAATCAAAACGATACCCCATATACAAACATACATATTGACAGAAGCACAACGCATCTGCATAACCCGGCATCTCGACAGGCAATAATCCATTGCTTACCATCTGTCAAATTCCATTGCAAGCAATGGCAATATTTCAAGGGTTGGTTTTGTCATGTACGAAATCAACATATAATTTTATCATTTATTATATAAATTTATTATTTTATAAATTTATTCTGCACGTTACTTGATTTTTATAGATAAACACATTTAAAATTTTGGAGAAAAATGAAAAATGGCTGTCAAACAAGAAAAAATACAGCTCATTGCTTATTGCAATATTGCTTTCCATGTATTGCCAACCATGGCAATTGAGTGGTCTCGTTTAGCAATAATTGCCAATTGACAGATGGAAAGCAATGCATTATTGCCTGTCGAGACGCCCCGTAAAACAACAAATTCAATAAAAGCACAAAAAACAAACAAAAACCCCAACGCAATAACAACAGAAAAAAAGTCACACAAACTGCGCATCATAAATGAAACGAACAACAAAACAAACGATCGTCAGTCGCTTCCGACGGCAGCGCAGTCGCATAGAGTCGTAACCAGAGTTGAAAAGTATCTCTCTATCTCTCTGACAAATTTAAAACATACCAAGAACTTACGAGCAAACTACCGTTACATATTTGGCATCAAAACACGCTCATGCAATGTCGAATATACTCGACAAATCCACTGAAAGGGATAAGAAAATTATGAAGCGTGGAAACAAAAATCAAAAAATGTACGTTATATTTGACAATATTGTTTCGTGTAAATACTAGACAAATTATCCAAAGACGCTAATTTTGGTAAATGATGTGTAAAAAAATATTTAAATTGGTCTATTAGTTCGTTGGTAGATTTACATTAATTTGTGTATAATTATTTATATCATAGTAGAGTCCTCGACAAAAGGTGAGTTGTTCTGGGGAAGCACCCCGCCGCACGTAGTCATCTGAAATTAAAAATTCAAAGAGAATATCGTACTGCATGCTTAATTATAGTGACTAACCTAAAAGATGCATATTTTAAAAAAAGAAAATGGCGGACTTGTAAAAAAAGTTCTTTCAATCGAACTTTTTTATTTGTTTTAAAAAAATTTACTTTATTTTGATTAGAAATAAGGATAGCATATTGAGTAGCGACCAGAGATATGCAAGCGATAGCAGTTTTGCTGCTTGCATCCTACTCACAATGAATTCACTCACTACGCAAGAGCTGCGATTGCTGTGTCGAACATACTTGAAACATTGAAATCAATTGTGTATGAGGTTGTGAACAGAGTGAAAACTGAAATAAATTATTTTTTAATGGTTTAGTATTTTAAGTCGCACAATCTTGGCAGTAATACTTGTCGATTTTGAAGAAGCTAAAAACTGTTTCCAATTGTTTCGAAAACTGCCAGTTAGTCAGCCAGTCAGCTGTCATTTGTTTACATCTGCTTACGTATTTTTTATTTGTACTTTTTCTGACCACTTGACTATCATAGTCTTAACCACCTGGCTGTGATGGTTCAAACTAGAAGTTCACAAAATCTACATCCATAGCAGGATTTTGTTTGTATGGAAATCGGATTTCGATGTTGAAAAAACGCGCCTAATGTTCCAAAAAAAAAAACAAATCATTTCTTTCCAATCCGGTTACGCTACAGGCGGTTTTTCTAAATATTATAATTTTTGTTTGTATAAAACCGTTACTTCCTCTAAAAATTCCGTAATTAAGGGGAAATCACTCGTTTTCTAGCTATCATCTGCGTCGGTCATCATGTCGTTAAGATCTCGCTGTTTAGTATGCAGTAAATCAACTGCTAAAGATAGTGCTAAAAATAGAGAGAGCTTAAAGCTATCTTAGTTGAATCTCTTCATTTTGATGCTGTCTCTTCAAATCGTCGACCTTCAATTAATTTGAGTTTATCAACCGCTGATAGTGCTGTCGTTGCCAATACTGCTTCTGCGTTGCTGAATGTTGTTGTAACCTCGCCTAATGCTGATGCATGAACCAATAAGAGAAGATCACGCAAAGAGCAGTGCGAGAAAAAAGTAATTTTTCGTGCAACGTCATCGGTCACAAGCATGCTATGAAACTGTCAATTTGCATATGTTTTGCATGCAAAACATGTGAAAACTCGGATAAAAGTAAAAAATTATAAAATTAATAAGTTTAATTCGCGAAAAAAGTGTTTGAATACTTTGTTTGTTTATATTTCCATGCAGTAACTAAATGTAAAGAACGCTGTAAAAAGAAAAACTGCAAATAAATATAATACAAAATTGGATGTTCACTTTGTTTTTATTATTGAACTGTTTTGTTCAATTTTCTTTTCCTCTGCATCGAATTGTTCACAATTTATTTATTTAATAATCTTATTTTAAAAAACATTCGTGCGCGGAAAAACATTTTTTTTATTTTGTTGTCACAAATAACATGCTCTGCACTTGTAATGTGCGTCTGCAAATAATTTTTGCTTATTAGCAGCTCGTCGCCATTTACGTCGTTGAACACTTTTTCCAACGCAGTCATATGCGCCATGAGCTCTTCCGTTGGCTTGGCGAACCACCTTCGCTTAAATGATCTACCTAACTAAGTGATGCTGCCGCTTCTTCTTCCAGCCTTATGTTCGGAACGTCTTTGTGCAATTTGTGGCAGATGTATCACGCGAGGTTTTCCAAAGCGCTGTTCACTCCAAGAAAAAGATTAAAAATATTGAATTCTTAAAATTGTTAAATTTTACTTACACTTGCGAATATAGCTGCCGTATTTTCGCTTGAAGTAACTGCTCTGAAGAGCGGTTAGAAATAGAAGCGTCCCTGTTTAGTTTTTCTATTTCCTCTACAGGAAAAACTTCTCCATGACCAACGACTCCTGAATCAGAGCACTTACGATTTTTTTGTTTTCGCGCTTTAAAATTCGCTGACATCGTTCTGCATTTGCTGGATGCACCTCCTTGGTCATAACTGTTGGGACAGCGCCCGGCTTTAAGCGCATAGCTTTGCCAAAACCTATCGTAACATTTTTTTAAAATAATATTTACGTGGAAATGTAGAAGTACTTACCCATTTGAATTTGAACCCTTCTTTCGTAGTCTTCAGGCAGAAAATGATCTCCACAGATTCTTGCCATTGCAGTGTCGACATTTAGCCGACAAAAAATCTCCCATTGCTTACAAGCAATTTTTGCCTTGGGGAAACGGTAGAAACTAACGTATTTGTTTTTTTTTGCTGTTGCAATTAATGCATGTCGCTACAGCACACTTCGTTTTAATATAAAAACACATTACATTTATATGATAACTCTTTAAAATTTTAACAAATAACATTCAACATCCAATCACTAATCGTAAACAAAAGATTTTGTGACCGATGACGTCGGACCTATCAGCTGTTTTTGTTTACAATATGGCGGCTCTTTTCTTTGCATGATCTTTATTTCTTGGTTCATGATGCTGATGCTCCTATTGCAATTGCGAATTCTTCTTCACACTCTTTCGCGAGTTCTGATGTTGTTCTTGCTGCTGCTGATGTTTCCTGCTTTTTGCGTAAGTCTTCTTACTCTTCAATTGCTCGAAATGCTCATACTGTGACTAATGCTATTCATACACCATCATGATGTTATTATCCAGGTGAAAGCTGTTTTTCACCACACCATAAATGTTGCTATAGTTATATAAAAATTGTCTCAAAAAGAGCGAGGTTGTTTATAAGAGTCAAGTGATTCGTTACAAGAAGCTCTTAGAAAAGTATTTGGTCGTTCGCTAATGCTGCTTTAAACTTTTTTTTAAGCTTTTTTTTGTTGTTTTTGTTTTGTTAAATAAATATGTTTTCAAAACGAACTGAAGTTAATCAAAAAGATAAAAACACGCCAGCGATAAGAAATTGTGTGCAAAATAAGATCTGACATGTAAAAAAATAGAGCAGCAGCAGCAAATCCTTCGCTTGCTTTAGTCGCAATTTGTTGGTATTAATGAGGCTCGAAGCTGGAAGGTTGGTCTATTACAGTAATGCGATTGGCTTAAAGCACGTCGCCAGAATAACAGCCCTATTTTGGCAAATTAACAAATTGTTAACCAGTATTTTGAATATTTCTATGTGTTTTTTGTAATTTTTTTATTTCAAAACAAAATTTGAAGCTCAAAAATAAAAAATTTCGATAAAAATTGTCACTGCTTTTCAGTTGTTGACAATTTCATTAAACAATTTTGTTTTTTGAGCTTTAAATTTTGTACTGAGAACAACAAACACATAGAAATATTCAAAATACTGGTTAACAATTTGTTAATTTGCCAGAATAGGGCTGTAAGATAAGCAAGTGGAAGGTCTTGGCAAATACAGAAAATTCAAAAACAAACACTTTCACAAACCTGTTTTTATTTCGCTTTGCTTCAAATTTTCTATCAGCTGCTTTTGACAAGCCTAGTGTTCATTTTTTTGAGAGAGGTGGAAAAATCTCTTTCACCTGGATAATTGCATCATGTACACCGTCAACTGACTTCGAAGATTTATGCTCCAATGTTGCTGCTCAAAGTAAAGATGTAAATAAAAGTGCTCTTGTTGTTGGGCAAATAACAATGTAGACCTGAAGGTTGTTGATCGAAAGAGATGGGATCAAATAAGCTAATGTGGACAGACAGCACCCCTCGTGTAGAAAGTTAGTCAAAAAAGATGTGGACTTGAAATCTCTTTAAAGTGTTTTAAGTTGGTTATTTCATCGTCTCTTTACTCAAAAATAATAGCACCTGATATTTGGCCAGTTGATGTGATTGTTTGTGACTTTAAGTTTTTCAAGTATTTTCAAATAATGATACTATCATTAAAATTTATTACCAAACTGTTTCTGGCCTTAGAACCAAGTCCAGTGCCATATATGCTGAAACTTACTTCTTGACCAGTTATGTGTGGAAGTTAATTTCCTATCTGGTTCATTGTTCTTCTGTGTATCTTATATACCCCCAAATAATACTTTAAATTTATGTAAATTGCATGTAGACAATATAACATCATTGTTTACTAGTATTCTAAGAGGCGAAGATCAGTTTATTGTATACTAGGTGACTTCAGTCTTTGCCATATATATTGGAGTAATTATCTAAAAAATTCTTATCGTATACCATGTAATATATCAAGTAATATCGAATCCTTTGTAATTGATAGTTTCTTAGCTATTGGTCTTAAATAAAGTAATATCTGTTTTAATTTACTACATAGATTATTAGATCTTATTTTTATAAATGACTAGCTGGCCCTGTAGACGTTGTTCTCCCCTTTCCGGTAGTTGACTTTATGACTGCAAGTCTCATTAATTATAAAAAGTAATTATTATGAACCAACTTTCACGGTCAATATGTAATATGACATTCCAAACTGTTTCATGAGTTCTCACTATATAATGTTCAATATATAGGAAAATAGATAAAGCCAAAGGAATCCCCGAACCTGTAAACATTTTTTGTATCCGAAAACACCTCTTTGATGATTGTAGCTCTTTATAAACGATTATGACGGTTTGTACGTGAAGTATCTCGCCACGCATTCGACTTACTTCGACGACCTTTGTTAGCTCGTCCTCTCTTTGGCATTGTAATAAACACATGAAAACGACACGGATTGTTTTCACAGTAACTCAAATCAGGGAGATCAGGATCATATCGCATTTGCAAGCAAAGCAAAAACAACAAATAATCCAGCAAGTGAGCTGGATCATTTAAATTGATCCAGTACTATGTTTTTAAGTGTTGAGAGCACAAGTGTAAAAGTAGACAACACTTAGCCGTTGTTGACGGCTAGATGGCGCTGCGACTGTAAAAACTTGCAGTACTGCATTATTTGACATTTTAAAAATTTGGTAACAATGGTATTGCTAACAAGAAAACATGTGTTTTTTCAAATTATTCAGCGAAATCTTCGCTACTCGAACTTCCGACTCCATAAGCAATTGGATAAATTATAGGACAGTTTCCATAAAACAATTTTTATTTTTCGCAAAACTTATCTGCCAGCTATACAAGAACATCAGCTGTTCACCTGTAAGCAGAAAATAGCGCCATGTTTCTGTGAGTAGAAAAATTAACCTGAAGCAGTTTTTTCACAAATGATCTGATCTCCCATGAAAAAACGCAGCTTTTGAAATCTTAGAACTGAGTCCTCGAGTATTGCTTAACCGCGTTGCTGCAGCGGACCCGTTGCCAAACGCCATATAATTCAAAAGCTGTTGAGTTTTTCAATTAATAAAAAAAATATTTATCAATTGTTGCAACTTCGGTGCCATCCGAAAGGTTATTTTCTCAAGCTGGTCTCATAGCGAACCAATTGTGAAACAGGCTTTCACCAGAACATCTTAAAATGTTGGTTAAGACATGTGTCAAGACATGTGGTTCCTCATAAATATTGACGGTTGATGAAGAAATTTGCATTAAAAATTTCCAAAATGATCTTAAACTTTATCTTGAAAATTAACTCTCCCTTTTCCGATTACCCGGTAAAAATTATTCATAAGAAGTCTGATTATCTATATAAGAACTAAAATTGCTATATTTTGTTTTTTTGCATTTTATTTATTTACTGAAGTACCATGTTTTTATTTATTTTTAACAATAAAAAACATTTTTCATATTGAATTATTTGCTTCTAACTGCCCTACAAAAGCGGTACAAAAATATTTTAAAAAAGTCGAAAAAAGTTGAAAAGTCGACTTCTAAGGGGTTCAAAAAGTCGAGTAGTCGATTTTACATTTTCAACGGTTGAAAAAGTCGAAGTCGACTTTTGCTGGCAGTTGCACATCCCTAGTCGAATACCGAATTTCGGAGCTGTGCGGCCTATAACTCCAAAGCAATTCGATATTGCAAAATTTGGGTTGTATGGGAAGTGCCACTCCCCATTTTCCAAAGCCAATAAAATGTTATTAGTGAAACTGCATGTGTAAATTGTGGTCGAAAACTGAATTCCATGACTGTGCGACCTATAATTCAAAAGGTATTCAATTTCTTAAATTTAAGTTGTATGGGAGGTTGCACGCCCATTTCCCCACGCCATATGATTTTATCAATGAAGCGGAACGTGTAAATTGTGGTCGAATATCGAATTCCGAGGCTGTGCAGCCTATAACTACAAAGTTATTCGATATCGCAAATTTCGGCTGTGCAACACCCCCTCGTCCAACTCCCATAAAATGTTATTAGTGCAAATTTTGGTCGAATTCCGAGGCTGTGCGGCTTGTAACTCCAAAGCTATTCAAATATTTCACATAAAAAATACAAAATTTTCATACAAAAAGCTTATTGATTTGTAGGCCGTAAAAGGGGGTGTGGCAAAGTTTTATTTTTTCTAAACCTTCCCTGATATGAGGTGAACAAAACACAAAAAAAAATTATTCAAATAGGTTGAGCCATTTTCGAGCCTTAGCGAGACTAACTCACTGCAACTGATTTTTATGTATGTAAATAATCTTAATAATATCACAATGGGTGATCCGATTTTAATGCTTGAGCCAGTTTTGAAAAGGGAATGAAATTTGGATTTTTTTTATTAAAAAACAATTTTTTTCTCCGCTAGATGGCGCTTAAATTTTCATGTAAAGTTAAAAAATAACCAAAAATGTACGAAATTCATTAAAAATACAATGTCGTTAATTTAAAATCCAATAACTAAAGTAGAATGTGCTTCGCTAGCACATTCATTTACATTACATTACATTACATTTTTGGTTATTTTTTAACTTTACATGAAAATTAAAGCGCCATCTAGCGGAGAAAAAAAATTGATTTTAATAAAAAAAATCCAAATTTAATTCCCTTTTTCCAAAACTGGCTCAAGTATTAAAATCGGTTCACTCATTCTGTTTTTATAGAAATTTTTATAATAGTATTACATTACAAGTGAACCTCCACGGTCCTTCGAAGCTTAAAAAGCGATTTTCTCAAAATTCTGACGTGCTACAGCAAAACGCCGAGACACGTATTTCCTTATTTTTTCCCTTTTTTCATATTCTGTTAAAATTTCTCATGATTACTCAAAAAATTTGATTTTGTCGTTCTGTATACAATATACAAGCCTCTCAATATCCTATATCTTCGCAAAATGCTCATCATGCTCAACAATCGACCTATTTTATAATTTAACTACAAAGGCGGGTAATTTTGCTTTATTCAATAATGTCCTTACTTTAATTGATTGGGAAAGTGAATTTTTTTTTTCTTTGTTTTGATTCTTTTGCTAATCGGGTATATTTAATGTGTAATGATTTTATTCCAAAGTACAGGGCAAAAGTTTTTAAATTACTGTGGTATACATTTGGTCTGAAAAAACTTAAAAACTTGCGTAGTTTTATAAAAAAATTTCTAAAAACTACTCAGAATGTTTATCTCTATGAATACCGTCACTATATGAGAAAATTTAATTTCCTTAATAACTACTTATATAGAAAATATGTATCTAACTATGAGTTAAACATTAAATCTAACCCCAAAGCATTCCGAGTTTTGTGAAGTTGATAAAAGGATGCTCAGATATTCCCTCCTCAATGTCTTACAATGTCCAATGACGGGACAAGTACGGCAAACCTTTTTGAAAAATTTTTTTATTCAAACTGCGTACATCATAAAACTTTTAATTTTGATGGCGGAAATTCTGAATCTGAAATCAATTTTGGCTCCCTCTCAATTTCTGAAGATGATGTCTTCAAGGATAAGCCAGTCTGATTAACTCCATGCCCTAATATTAATAGTAATACAAATTTAGTGCAATTACTTCTATAAACGAAATTGTCTACTTCTTATAAATAAATATTTATATACTTTGCTTTTATATACGCTATGATATGATAGATATGACCAGTAAAAATAAAGAACCGTTCATATGATTCAAATGACGCATCAGGAATTTTTCTCTACAAGTACTCTAGAAAAATATATCGTTAATATAAAGACAACAGTTACCAGGATACAAAAAAATTGGCTTAAAATTCGTTGGATACAATTAGAAAAGTCGAGACCACACCTCATACAATTCAAATTGGACTTCAAAGAAAATACAGAATATAATTAAATTAATCAGATAAAATGTGGACTAGCCTATATTGTATCCAACAGGCCGAACTGTGACGAGAGAAAAGAGAAAAGATATGATGGACGTGTTGAAATTCATACCTCCTGTTAAACATGATTATTATAAACATCTAAGAACAAATAAAACATGACGAGAACTCAAATTTAGCTGACGAAGAAGACATCATTTATATTGGTGATGAATCAGTTTAAACAAAGTAATGCTACTCGCAGTATATGTAACAGAACAGTTATTATTAATTTTTGCTAAAATCTTTATTAAAAACTTGTATAATGATGTTTTCCTACAATAAAAAAAACATACAAATTTAAGACTGAATTTGAATTAATCATTTATTTTCATTTGCCAAATCTATTAACTCCCTTAATCGCGAAAAATTTTTTGTAACTATAGTAATAATAAAGATACATCCAATCGCTTACTCTAAATATCTTGTTGGATAAAAGATACATCCGTAGAAATACAGTTTACATCGTTTATTTTAATTTACAATTTAACAGGAATTTAATAAGTTAATATAAACTACTTTCTCATTTTTCTCAACATTTTGTTTTATGGAGTTAATCGATTTGGCAATTGAGGCATCCACATGTTTGTCTTAAACTAAAAGTTATTTTTAATAAGTACAAAAATCTACTAGATTTCTCCTACGAGCTTTTAACACTGAAAGTTCACCTCCCTCATATAGTGAACGTTGTCTTTTAATTAATATCAAAACTTTAGAAAGTAGAAGAAATTTGCAATCTTTAATGCTTATTTATGATTTAGTTTCTGCAATAGTTGATTGCCCTGAATTCTGGAAGAAATTAAATTTAGTATCCCAGTTAGGATACTTAGAAATAACATATTTTTTAAAGAAACTTGTCGAACTAATTATGCTGCAAATGCTCCTATCTGTAGGGCCTTAAATCACTTTAATAATATAAATGCTTTTTTTCGTCTAGATTTCTTTGAATGCTATGAAGATGTTTTTAAATAGTATTCTTTAAGTTAATTAATTCTTAAGTTTTAGCTTATCGTCTAGATTTCTCTGTTTCTAAGAATGCTATGAAGATGTTTTTAAATAGTATTCTTTAAGTTAATTAGTTCTTAAGTTTTAGTTAGTTTTGATAAAAAAAAAATACTTTTTTTTTTCTTCAATATGTATTTTGTATTCTTTTAATCTATAAAGATGTATTTATCTAAAGATTAAAATAAAAAACTGAAACAAAAACATCATAACGTTACTGAAATGCACAAACGCCCTAAAAGACATTTTTAAAATTTTTACAGGAGAAGCAAAAACACTGTTAATTTTAAACAAAACCCATTTTGTAGTTTTGGTACAAATAGATAGTTTAATGCGATCCTGGAGAAAATTTTTTTTGCTAATTTGTCTCAAAATTATGTCACTTACGGCTTTTGTGCAATCAATTTCGTGAAAAAATTATGGTTAGGGCTTTTTGCTATTATATGAGAAATAAGGCTTATTTAAATTGTAATTCATTTCAACATAAAATAGAATACAAAATGAGCGTAAGGGCCGATTAGAGTTTTTTTACCTTAAAGTAAAAGTTGTATTTTAAAGTGACTGTTTATTTCAGGTAATTTTTTTTGTACATTATAATTATATCATTTAATTTCTTGACATATGATAAATTTTTGTAAAAGCTTTGACAATCATAAGGCAATAACTTTTTGAGTTCTTGGAGATGGTCATGCTTTTTCTGAGATAAAGGAAGTTGTTTCGCATGCATAGGATCGGGTTCAACTGATTTGAAACGTTTTCTGGATTTTTGAGGGAGAGATTCATATTCGGAAGTTATAAGTGTTTTTAAAAATATTACTCCTGATTCGTCGTAAGCCAATGCGCGTAACATTGTGACCGTCGGATCTCCAACATATCTACCTATAATAATTTAATTTTGTAAGTTTTTACGACTTTTTAAATTTAATATTTTTCGTATGCCTGGCCAAATCGAGAAACGAATATCCGAATACCGTTGCGGGATGCTTTCATAATTCAGGAAGTAAGGAAAAGGAGTTTTACGTGCCTCACGAATAAACTGTTGAAATTGCGATGGTAGATGTATTTCTCTGTTTTTTTATTTTTCGTTATATAAGAGAGGGTGGAGTCACACTCCATTTGTGTATGTCCTTTGATTAAATATTTTTGTTCGATCGATATTTTACTCTCAACACAGAAAGAAAGCAGCAAAGCGTTGGATAAAATAGCATTGCGGTTTTTGTAGTTACACCCATCTGAAAAAATAATATGATGAATTTCGGTAATTGTGTGATATTTCTTAGGTGCTTAATAATTATCGTAGCAAAATTGATGCCACAAGAGTTCCATTTGTCTGATAGTTATCTGATTTATTGGTAGCTACATTATATATTGTAAAACTATGCAGTTGTAGCTTCGACTTGTAATAGGTTGCATTAGCGTTCAGTGGAGGGAGTAGTTTAACTGCTTGCATGTCGATACAAAGTACCATTTTATTTAATATCCAAACACGATCTCGATCTCGTGAAAACCTTAAAACACAAAATCGTCGCCTACTAGAAAAGCATATGCAAAGATATTTGTGTTAGTAAGGGCTTTTGTGCATAAAAGGATTTCACTACATGGAGATAGATCTTTTGTGTTTTGGCTATTAAAAGGTTGTTTTTCACTTCAGGACCATACAATTTTGTGTGTATGTGTATTTCAGTATGGGCTATCAGAATTCGTAAAAAACCCATTTTGAAAAAATTGTCATTTGGGGCCTTTGTACTTTTTGGTAACAATATATTAAAAGCTGAAACAATGATATTTCGTTTGGTGTATAATATGTTACTTTTTTCCATTGTTGCTGTATTTCTCATTTTTGTTTATATACTAGGTTGAACAGTACAATGACAATGATAAGATTTTTCTTTTAACTCACCGTTCATTTTGGGAATGCAGTTTTGATGTACTCACGGTCAAAATAAGATGACGGAAATAATAAATTGATTGAATTATCGATTAATTATTTAGTTATCGAATTTTTAATTTTTTCCAAACGTTCATTTCATCATAAAATTGAATCCATTCCTTGAGAAAATGATTTTCCCTTGTGAGGAATGTTTTTATCACTATAACTTAAGGAAAATACATTTTTAAAATACATAGCGTTTTTTTCCGAAAAAATGATTTGACCTTGTACCGAATGATGTTAATACCAAATTTTTTGTGGGATTATGTTCTCTTTTTTTTCATATGACCTTTTTCAAACTGCCCATAATACCAAATTCAATTTTGGGGATTATATGGGGGTTGTTATTCCTAAGTAGCGGGCAGAAATCAAATATCAAAACTATAAATATGATATAAAATTTCTTATAAAAATCAAATCTTGCAAAAGATTTATATCATACTAGCAAATACCCGTTGCTTCGCCTGCGATAAAAATATTAAATAAAACGTAAAAGTATGAAATCTTCAAATTAAAGTATTTAGTTGTATTAAATCAAATGCAAATATAAAAATTATTTAGTTTGTTCTGTTTAATTATGAAAGAAATGGTATAAATATTAAAAAATGAATTTTTTTACTTTGACTTTTAAAACGTCCTGCACAACAGAGATATAAAAAATTTTGGGTAAACATTTTTTAATATTTGTAATCAAAAATGTAATTTTTTACATATATTCTGAACATAAATATATCTATATATATAAAAATGGATGCATGTATGTGGGTATGTGGCTATATCACGTATAGACTTCAAAACCGCTGAACCGATCTTTATGAAATTTTCAGGGAAACTGAAGCCACATCTTGAGAGTGTTCCTGTGAGGTTTGGTAACGATTGCACGGGGGGGGGGGGGTGGCGTGGTACCTCCCATACAAGCCAAATTTGCGCTATCGATTACAAACCAAAAAAAGGATATATATCAGACGATTTCAATCGTAAAAACTAAGATTTGATAATTTTGTTCAGATGGTTACTGTCGGTAACTGTACAAAAAATGGGCGTGGTCGTAATATAAATACGCCCACTTTTTCGAAATCATGGCAATTCCGGAGTTCTACACATTTTTACAGTGAAACTTGCTGTGTAGGTGCTTCAAGAGGCGGTCACTATATAAATGTTTTCACGCCCACTTTTACCGCCCACAAATCAATATCCGGATATACATAAAAAGCAACATTATGTGTGTCTGACTGTGTGATGTCTATAGAATCCAAAACTACTGAACTGATTGACCTGAAATTTTGGCAATCGATTTGTTTCAGGCACGAGATGGTTCAGGAAAAAAAATTGCCACATCCCCCTTTTACTGCTCCCAAATCAATAAAAATGTTATATTTCAGTCGATTTGGGTCGTATAAGCTAAAATTTTTAAATTTAGTATGTACGGTTACTGTCGACAACTGTACTAAAAATGGCTTTTACCGCCCACAAATAAATGAAAATGGTTTATTTCAGACGGTTTTGGTCGTATAAGACTTAAATTTGGTACTTTGGTTTGTGTAGTTACTGACAGTAACTGTACGAAAAATTAGTTTCCACGCCCCCTTTTTGCGCCCACAAATCAGTGAAAATGCTATATTTCAAGCAATTTTGGCCGTATGAGACTTACATGTGATACCTAAGTTTGTTTGTTTACTTTCGGCAACTGTACTAAAAAAGGGCTTCATCGCTATATAGCCACACCCACTTTTTGAGAAATCATTAAAATTAACTACTGGGTCGATTGAGCTTAAATTTTGGCTTAGTTTGTATGGTTATTTTCAGAAACTGTTCTAAAAATTGGTTTCCTCAAGACAAATTGTATCGTATAAGACAAAAATTTTGCAATTCAGTACATATGGTTACTTTCGGCAAGTGCACTAAAAATAGGCCTGTAAACTCACTTTTTGGGGCGTAAGCGTCGAGTGTAGTAAAATGCGACAGGCTTAACCTAAATTAAGCTGAAATTTGGGCAGTCGATTTGTTTCGATTACGAGATGGCTCAAGGGAAATATTTTGCCGCACCCCTTTTTGCCGCTTTCAAAACAACAAAAATGCTATATATCGCACGGTTTTGATCGTATTAGACTAAAATTTGGTTATTTAGTGCATATGGCTACTTTCGGCAGCTATACTGAAAATGGTGAATATATTTGGCATTTCTTGACATTTTCGTATATGGCAGTAAGGCGGTCTGTGGCAGAATAACGTCTGCCGAGAAGAGTGAGTGTTCCTGTGAGGTTTGGTAACGTTTGGACGAGGGGGCGTGGTACCTCCCATACAAGCCAAATTTGCGCTATCGACCACAAACCAAATAAAAGATATATATCAGACGGTTTCGATCGTATAAAACTAAGATTTAGTAATTTTGTTCAGATGTTTACTCTCAGTAAATGTTCAAAAAATAGGCGTGATCGCAATATATATACGCCCACTTTTTCGAAATCATGGCAATTCCGGAGTTCTGCACATTTTTATAGTGAAACTTGCTGTGTAGGTGCTCCAAGAGGCAGTCACGATACATAAATGTTTTCACGCCCACTTTTACTGCCCACAAATCAATATCTGTCTATATAAAAATGAATCGTGATTTGTTCGGATGCTTAAAACTTGAAAACGACTAGACCAAATTGGATACTTCCTTCTATTATGGGCTTGTTCGTAACTGCCCAAGTAACATTGTTGGAGCAGCTAGGTGCGAGTGAGTCCTAAAAGTGTTCTATAGGCGTATAATATGCGGTTAAAGGTTTACCGCAGCTTTGTTTGCTGCTAGTTGCTTTTAATTTTAAAGAAAATGCTCTAAATATGATTTTTTACCATTTTGAGCTTTAATACTTTATACAGCTCTGTAAAGGATTTTATCAAATCTGCAAAAGAGCAGAACTCTAAAATTTTCTACTTGCTCTGAAAAGTATCTTTTAAAGTAATAAAAATTACTATACAGCAGTTTTAAAACTCGTAGATTGAGTATAATATTTGCTTTAATGTGTTTTTTGTATTGCATTTTTAAAGCGAATAGATATAAAATACTGTAAATTAATGCAATAAATTTTTTGGGAATAACAAGTGACTAAAAAAATCTGATAAAGAGCTTCTTTGAAAAAAATGGCGATCTTATAAAAAATAGAAAATCTTCGGAGGTGAAGCAAGCTAAATATTAGTGTTTACAATAATATTTAAAACGAAATTGATGATTTCTATGATAAATATATTTAAGAATAAAGTACTTAAATCATTTTTAGTTGATCTTAAAGAATGTTAAAAATTTTCCAACTATTTTTAAATAATTAACACTTCTTAATTTTAATTATTTGTTAAGCCCGTTGTAGTTTTTCGAAGTACTACATTCACGTTTCCGATAAATTCAAAACGCACCGAAATTCGCAGCATATAACGAATACACGAACATGAGTCTGATATAATAATCACTTTATTATTTCTTTAATTTATTTGTCATTCTTATCATCACAAACACTTGTCAAATTTTATATATTTATTGAGTTTATTTTTAACACATACATACTTAAACGAATAATAAAAAAGAGCTTTGCAAGAGCTCTTATTTGGGTTTGACAGGGACTCTTTTAAAAGTTTACAGCTAATTCTACTCCTCATATGAAGTAAAAATAGTGCTTTTAAACTCAAGAAAGTAGCCTTATATATTCTCTGCAAGAGCTTTAGTAGCGCGACTAAAGCTATAGTTGAAGCTTGCTGCTATATAAGATAGCACTATAAGCTCTGCAAGAATGAATATATGGCGAATATTGTTACTTGGGTGCTACGCAAAGGCTTAGGAAAAAATAATGCCACACCCCTTTTATCACCCACAAATCAATAAAAATGCTATATTTAAGACGGTTTTGGTCGTATTAAATTAAAATTTGGTAAATAAGTTCGTATAATAACTGTCATTAACTTTAATAAAAACGGGCGTGGTCACACTTCATCTAAGCCTACTTTTAAGAAAACTATAATACTTTGATAATATCAAAATACTTTGAAACTATTGGTCCGATTGAGCTCAAATTTTGTGGCTTTGCTTTGGAAAGTGGCTTTGCTTTGAGTACGAGATGGTTTAAGAAGAAATGCCACACCCCCTTTTACCTCCCACAAATATATAAAAAATTTGTGTTATCAAATAGCTTTAGAGTTATGGGTCGCACAGTTTAGAAATTCGGTATTCGACCACAATCTAGACGTACTGTTTCACTGATGAAATTTTTAGGGAGTTGGACAAGGGGGAGGGGCACCTCACAACCAAACCCAAATTTGTGATATCGAATAGCTTTGAAGTTATAGGAATTCAGCTTTGGAATTCAGTTTTTGACCTCAATTTACACATGCAGTTTAACGCGGGAATTCAGTATTCGACCTCAATGTACACATGCAGTTTCATTGATTTAATTTTATGTTCACTGGTAAGAGGGGCGTGGCACCTCCCATTTAACGTAAAGTTGCGATATCGAATGTCATTGAAGTTATATGTCGCACAGCGTCAGAATTCAGTATTCGACCTCAATTTATACATGCAGTTTCATTAATTACATTTTATGGGCGTACGACAAGGGGGCGTCAAACCAAATATTTAACCCAAATTAGAGATATCCAATAGCTTTGGGGTTATAGGTCGCACAGTTTTGGAATTCAGTATTGGACCCCAATGTACACATTCAGTTCATTGATTACATTTTACGAGCGTTGATCAAGGGGGAGAGTGGCACCTCCCATACAACGAAAATTTGTGATATCGAATAGCTTTGAAGTTCAAAGTCGCACAGGTTCAGAATTCAGTATTCGACCAAAATTTACGCTTGCAGATTTACTGATAAAATTTTTTAGTTTGTGGGAGGAGGGGGCGTGACACCCCTCCAACTTAACCCAAAATTGCTATATTGAATAGCTTTGGAGTTATAGGTAACTCAGCCTAGAAATTCAGTATTCAACCTCAATTTACACATGCAGTTTCATTGGTAAAATTTTATGGGCGTAGGGAAAAGGAGAGTGGCACCTCCCATAGAACCCAAATTTGTGCTATCGAATAGTTTTGGATTTATATGTCGCACAGTTTTGGAATTCGGTATTCGACCTCCATGTACACATCCAGTTTAATTGATTACATTCTATTAGCGGTGATGAAGAGGGCGTGGCACTTCCTATACAACCCAAATTTGTTATATCGAATAGCTTTGTGGATATAGGTCGCACAGCCTCGGAATTCAGTATTCGACCTGAATTTAGACATGCTGTTTAACTGATAACATTTTATGGGCATTTGACAAGGGACAGTGGCAGCAACGCGCCGGGTTTCAGCTAGTTCTTCTTAAATTTAAAAAAATATTCCGTTGCTGTGACATCAAACTTTTTGCGATATCTCGAAAACTATAGATTTTCTCAGTACAATTAATAAAAATAACAGTAAATGAAAGGTTTTTCGGAAATATTTTGTACGGATAGTAGGTTAGGTTAGGTTGAGACGGCAGCCGCTATACGCTCAAACCAACACACGTACCACGGCTCACTAGACCTATAAGGTCCATTGTAATACCGCTGCACACTTGTCCTTCATTCCGAGTGGAACCACATTGAGCTCTTGATGAAGCTTGTCTTTGACAGATTGTCAAGCTCCGAGAAGAAGAATGACCCCAGAAATTTATGCCTTCTTCTGGAAAGTGCGGGACAGTAACAAAGAAGATAGGAAATGGTTTCTTCCTCCTCCTCGTTCCAGCAGCTTCCTGCAGAAGTCGTTTGTGATGACTCCCAGTCTGGAGGCATGTCTGCCTATCAAGCAATGCCCCTGTGGTAACGGCCACTAGCATGGCTGCTTCTGTGGCTCGTTCCTGTAACTCGTAGCGATCGTAGTTACCGACTCATATTACCGATTTGACGTCACTCTGACGTCATTCTCACTTGCAATGTTTCTGTACGAATCTGAATCGATTTCTGTTCGATTCGTTCATTCCAAATCGATAAGCTGTCACATGTTCCAATTTCATTTCAATGGAACCCTTTGAAAAAGTGTTTCTGTACGTAAAGCTAGCTTGAGCTTTATAATTTTGAATCAAGTATAGCCTGTAATTGAATATAAATAAGCCCACGACAGCTTGCGACTTGCAAGTATGCTAGCTTACAAGCGAACGGCACGAAGTTTCAAGTAAAGGAAAGCTTGATGCCTTCGGCAAAAAGCTTGAAAAGCTTAAAATTGAAGGCAGGTATCCAATTAAAGCAAGTATCCAAAAAATTCAATGAGCTTGTTTAGAGAGCTTAGGCGTAACAGGACTTTTAATGATTCTGTGGACTCAGTGGTTGGAAGTTTTAGGGGTAACTTATTTCGAAGATGATGTCAAACTTTAAAATTTAAGATGGCGGATAGAGTTGCCACCTATATTTTTTTATTTTTGCGAATTCTTGTAATTTTAAAATTCTGACAACGGATTTGATTTCGAATATAATGTCACAATCTTAAAATTTAAGATGAGGTTAGGGTTGCCACATAAATTTTTACCACAGTATTGCCACCTAATAATATGTATTTTTAAGAGTTTTAAACAACATTTATCAGTGTTAAGGGGTCGCTGATTTCGAATCTAAAGTCAGAATTTTAAAATTCAAGATGGTGGATTGGGTTGCCACCTTAATTTTTTGTAGTTTTATGAATTCGGGGCTGGCAAAAAATGGTACACCAAAAATGGGTCGCTGAATCCGAATCCGAATCCGTTGTCAAAATTTCCAAATTATAAAATTTTGAAATAGGGTTGCCACCTAATATTATAGCAATAACAACAGAAAAAAGTTACACGAACTCCGCATAATAAATGAAACGAACAACAAAACAAACGATCGTCAGTCGCATAGAGTCGAAACCAGAGTTGAAAAGTAGAAAATTTGACTTTTTCCACCAACTCATATGGGGTAGAAACAACATAGAATCACGTCAGACTTATGATTCGTTTTTCAGAAGCCAGTCACGAATTGTAAGGAAAAAAATAAATCAAGTTCCTGCATATCAACTCAAAGCTTGATATTTTTTCAAGTAGCTTGGTTTTCAATTTACTTGTTGCAGATCTCTGCTACTTACATAAAAGTTAAATATTTTAGCAAAACAGTATTTGTTTGAGCTATGAAAAAGTAACCGGTTGCATATATTTGCTAAGTTTTTGCAGCACAGCACTAAGTGTAAAATTATTTACATTGTTTACAACCGCAACCATTAATACACATCATTATTAAATAATTAATTTTCTTAAACTGCAAATATTCACTTTTTATTAACAAGACAAGCACCTATTTGTTCTAAAGTAAAAAAAAATAATATATAATACTAAAATAATATATTCGAGTAAACAGCTGCTTGTCATTTGACTCAATTTCGCAACTTTTCTTCTCGATTTGTGTTATTTTTCATCACGGTCCGAGTTTTTACCGGTTAAAACGTACAGAAACATTAGTTGTCACGAAATCGGTAACTAGGGATCGATAACGGCTGACGTCACACAAATTGGTAACTTGCCGATTTTGTTACAGGAACGAGCTACTGGTCTTCCCAACGAGAGAAAGGTTCTCGATCGCTTTGGGCTTAACTTCGGCCAGAGGGCGGATTCTGAAAAATACTAAAGCTTAATCTCCACCGCTAAAGCTAAATTTATAGTTTTTAGCGATATTGCTATTCTGAAAAACTCCATCGCTTATTTTCATGCTAAAAATTTAGAGACTGAACAAGCTTTCAAGGAAGAATAAAATTAAAGCTGTCATAGCTAAATTTTTAGCGATTGCTGCGATTCTAAACTTTTTTTAGCGATTTACAAAAACTCTAATTTTATTTTTAGCTATAATTTTAGAGTCCAATATTTTGATGCCGCTAAGCTAAAAATGAAAAGATTTTTCAATTAAAATCGTAATTTTTTATATATATATTAAGAAAAATTAATGCTTTGTCTCTTTTGAATGTTTTCAAAGAAAAAAATTTCACCAATTTAAGCACTTTTCCGAAAACTTGCTGTTTGTATTTATCAGTTGTATTAATATTAGGGGTTTTCACGTTTCAGTGCACTTGCCTGTGCAGTTGAGGACTTGTGCAGTTGTGCAGTTAGGTTTTCGTGAACAAACCACTAACACTTTTTCCAAGCTGTCAAATTTTTCAATGCACACAAGTGCACAACTGCTCAAATCTTCACGTTTTAGGCTGCAGTAGAATAGCACTTGTGCAGATTTTTGATTTTGATATTTTGATTTTGTAAAGTGCAGAAGTCCTCAACTGCACTGGCAAGTACACTGAATCATGAATATCCCTATTGTTATCATATAACATGCTTTTAGAAAAAGGTTTCATCTCTTAAAACTTTATAAAAATTTATTAAATGAATTGGTAGTTTACAAATAAGCTAAAATTGTTGTGACACACTCTTATGTGATAATTATGTATCACGAAGAAGCACACCAACGATAAGAAAGACACTTGAAGCAAAACAATTCTATATGGAAGAAAGTATTGCTTCTTGTGTCTTTCTTATAATTGGTGTGCTTCTACGTTATACGGAATAATGCATTTAGTTTGCAATTAATTTTTAATATGTAAAATGTATTCTGAGTACAAAATTTTGAAGAATTGAATGAATATTAAGTAAACTATTTTAAAAATAAGAAACAAGCTTATTTTAATTATTATATTAATTTAATTAAAGTTCGAAAAAAAACTTTAAAAAGTTTTCGAAAACTTTTTCCTCGGATGATGAATTTTTGACAGTCGGAAGTAGAATTTTTGATATCAGTGAAGTGAGTTTTATTGTCAAAACTTCATGTAGCCCCGGGGACTAGTAGAAATTTTGACAACCGGCACAAGAATTTTTGAGTGAAGCAAAAGGTTTGTGCTTTACCCTTACAAAATTGTTAGTATCAGTGTTTTGCTGTGTATTTTTTCTGAAAAAAGTAATTTTTTTATGTTTCCGTATAAAAAAAGGATTGTGCTTTGCTTTTAATATTTAGAAAATATTTATTTTTAGGCTAAAAATGCAGGCTTGTGGAGCAATTAAAAAGCATGGAGTCACTTCAGTCGTCTTTAATTTATTTCAGTGTCAATAAAAATTGCTACAATTCTTTTTTAAGAATTTTAAAACTAAGCCAGTCTAAGGAGCTAAAGAGTTTAAAATAAATATTTATGTTAAATTTGGAAGTTCATTAATTCTGATATACGCAATGTATTAAGTTTTTTTTTTACTGCCTTCAACTTGCAAAACTAATACATTGAATATCCTTTTAAAATATTTATAAATATGGCCGATAAAGAGTTAATACGTGTTCAAGGATGTTTTATTGTTAGCTGCTTGATCGACTGAGTATAAGTCAATATTTTCTTTCGTATTGCAGTCGATTGAGCTCAAAATTTGGCAGTTAGTGTATTTCGGGTATGGCAACCTTTAGGTATTGTGCGATTTTTATCCTCGCGTATAGTTTAGGTTAAGGATTTTTAGGTCCAGTTGACAAGTTAACACTGAAACTTTTTTTACTACAGTATATTTTATAAGTGGAGTAAAATCTAAACATATAATTTTAAAACATGTTTTCAATTTATTCCATCTCTAAGCTAATTAGATAAAATACATACAACAAAATAATCATGAATAAAAATTGTAATTTTTTTACAAATTTTTAATGTTTACACAAATTTTGGTTTTATATTCAGTTGATCTCGTCTTTTGGCCGGTGACAGTCGTTTGTCTTGTGTTGTTTTTTTTTATTGTAATTTGTGTTATACCAGTGTTTGTTTAATTTCGGTATGTGCTGTATTTTTATTTATTTGTGATTAAAAATTGTTTTTAAGGTTGTTATCAATATAAACCTATAGTGTTTTCATGCTGTGTGGTTGAATTTTTTAATGTTTTATTGTAGTACATACATGTGTTGTTTTAATTGTCGTTTATAGTTTGATAGCTGAGCTGCTGCTTATATACTTTTTTCTTTCTCTTTTTTGCGTTCCTCTTTGTGCGTTGTTTGTTTATTTGCATAAACTAAGCACAGAGAACTGTTGCAGTTGCTTTTAAACTGCAACATATTATATTAACCCATTAGCACTTAGTGGACATTATTTTTGCTCACATAAAGTTATTGAACTTTGTTTATTCGCTATGGAATATTTTTCTGTAGAAAATTTTGCTGCTTGTTCTTTAGACGAGCTTTGCAAAAGTCAAAACATTCTGAACCGTATGTTCAGTTGTTCTGGCCCATGTGGGCGTTTGTTCCATACATCATGTGCTGGGATCTCTAAGTCGTGTCTTGATGATTTAATCTCACCACGATCAGGTCTTCGCTGGTATTGTGCTTCGTGTAGGGTTCTTTCACCAGATGAGTTTTTCTCAAAAATTAAGCTTTTCGGTGATAGTCTTAACGCTTTAAATAACAATTTTAAAGAAATTGTTACATTTTTTAATGAAGTAAGCACCTCACCCAGTAATTGCATTTATGATGAAAAGTCTTCATCGGTAAATATTTCGACCGCATTGTCTCAGACTCTTCCAGCCTTTTCTTCTGAGACTCAAATAGTTTTATCTAAAAAAGACCTAAATAATTCGAAGAAAAAGAGAAATAATTCCAAAAATAAAAGTAATAAGCGGCGCATGACGCTTCCAGCCACTTTAGAAACGAAGCAGATCTCGGCTAAACCAGTGTTTACGCCAGTGAGAATAGATAATATAGTTATTACTCCATCTTCTCCATCTGTTTCTCCCCCGGCTAGAAATGACATGACTAATGAGCGCAATAGTTCATTAAATTTAAGAGCTTTGTCGAGAAAAAAAAAGATTTTCATTTCACGTCTTCAGCCCGACACAACAAGTGAAAATGTATTGACGTTTGTTAAACACAACCAATTAGTAAGTCAGGCTGCTTTCTGCTCATGCAAGAAAATTGGCAATAAACCGTCCCACGCATCATTTATTCTCACAGTAGCTGCTGAAGAGTTTGCAACTGTTTTGAGCTCTAATCTGTGGGCTGATAATATCTTTGTTTCTGAGTTTAAGCCTAAACACAGGTCTAGAAGGACGAATAATATCACCAGTCAGACCCAAAAAAACTAAATAGGCTTTCCCTTTACTATCAAAATGTAAGGGGATTGCGTTCAAAGACGCGCGACATTTTTTTGTCAACTCAGAATTTTTCTGAAGATATTATCGCGTTAACTGAAACTTGGTTGAACGGAGGAATTACTGACTTAGAACTGTTTGACAATAGTTTTCAAGTATATAGGAAGGACAGACACGCTGACAACAATTCTGCAGTTGGTGGTGGTGTCCTATTAGCTGTAAGGAGCTCCTGTGTTAGTTCCTTTATTGATATTCCCTGCTCTGCTAATATCGAACTTATATGCGTTAAGGTTGTACATTGCAATTCTAATGTATATGTTATTAATGCATACGTTCCTCCAAAGAGCAGTGTAGAGGTCTATGCAAGCCTTGCGGATTGCATAGAATTTATATTAAATTTACTTGACGTTAATGACGACATTTTATTGTTGGGCGATTTTAATTTGCCTGACTTAAAATGGCATTCTTCTGACGATGAAACACATTTTTGTGCATCTAATTCGAAGACACGCCAAGAACATATATTTGTTGACAATATATGTTCTGACTTACAACAAGTTAGTTGTATTTATAATAGTCTGGAAAGGCTGCTTGACCTAGTCTTAACTACAGACAGTAACAATGTCATTGTTCAGAAGGCACTTCATGCTTTGACTACTATTGATAATTACCATCCACCTTTGAGTATTTGGTATAAATCCGATAGGGAGAATATGGTAAATTCAAGCTCTGTTGACACAGTTTATGAATTCAATTTCAAAAAAGCTGACTTTTTGGGGTTGAATCATTTACTTTATAGTAAATTAAATATAATTACAGAATACATAAATAATAATAATCTTAACAGTTCAATAAATTATTTCTATACGGAGCTCTTTGCCATGTTTTCTCAGTCTGTACCATATAGTCTCAAATTTGCGAAAAATTCTGCGTACCCTTGGTACACAAAGGATTTAAAGACTCTTCGCAACAATAGGAATAGGGCATGGAAGAAATATGTTTGTAGTTTTGACTCAAATGACCTAGAAACATACAAACGTTTGTTTCTGGAATTTGAGAATTGCTCAGCTGCATTATATAATGAGTATTTGGATAATATGAAGCTGAGTATTTTGTCTGATCCAAGAAAATTTTGGGGATTTATTAATGTTAAGAAGAAGACTGATGGATTTCCTTCTTCTTTCAAATTTCAGGATGGATTTACTGACAATTCCACCATTATTTGTGGCTTATTTGCCAATCTTTTTAAAGAATCATTCTGTTCAGATTCTTTTAATCCTGATTTAGCGTATTTTGATTATATGAACAACGCATCCAGAGTTTCTTTGGGGCATATATCTTTTACCTCAGAGGATATTTTTAAGTATATTGAATCAATCGATGAGGATTTTAGCGCTGGACCAGATGGAATTCCTGCCGCAGTGTTAAAACAATGCGGCTCCGTTTTGTGTCTGCCTCTCTCGTTACTTTTTAATAAATCAATTAATGAAAGTAATTTTCCTCTTTTTTGGAAAAAATCTTATATCAGTCCTATTTACAAAAAAGGTTGCAGGAACGACGTCACTAATTATAGGCCTATCGCTAAATTGTCTTCGATTCCTAAACTTTTTGAGCGAATAGTGTACGATCGAGTGAAAATTTACTGTGGGCAAGTCATGACAACTCGTCAGCATGGTTTTGTTACTGGCAGATCCACTGTGTCTAATCTCCTTGATTTCACTACATTCTGCTTAAAATCTATTGATTCTGGTAGCCAGGTCGATTGTATTTACACTGATTTTAGCAAAGCTTTTGATAAATTACCACATAATCTAATTTTATTTAAACTTAAATTAATGGGATTTCCACAATATTTTGTAAACTGGATCAAATCGTATTTGATGGAACGATCTTATCAAATACGGTTCCGAGGCGTGTTGTCTTCTGAATTTGTTGCAGAATCGGGTGTTCCTCAAGGAAGCCACCTGGGCCCACTTCTGTTTATTTTGGCAATTAATGATGTTACCCACGTCATTAAACACTCTCATTTGCTTATTTATGCAGATGATATGAAAATATACAGAACAATTGATTCTAATGACAATTCAGACCTGCTCCAGTCAGACTTGAACTCCTTTGAGGTTTGGTGTTCTAAAAATTACATGTTTTTAAATCCAGATAAATGCCAAACTATGACCTTTTCGCGTAAAAGGAACAATTTTATTTTTGATTACAAAATTAAAGATACTGCTTTAAGTCGTGTAACTACCGTCAAAGACCTTGGTATATGCATGGATTCTAAATTGTCGTTTAACATGCATATTGATACAATTTGTAAAAAAGCGTCTTCTATGCTTGGTTTTATAAAACGGTGGGCCAAAGAGTTTGATAGCTTAATAACAACTACAACTCTGTATTATTCAATCGTGCGTCCTCACTTGGAGTACGCAAGTCAAGTATGGTCCCCACATTACAATGTGCATGTTGATCGTATAGAAAGAATTCAAAAACGTTTTGTTCGGTTTGCTCTAAGAGGCTTGAGTGGAACTGACACATTTAACCTTCCTCCATATGAGGATCGTTTGAAATTATTAAAAATGCAATCTTTAAGTGAGAGAAGAAAATCTGCTGATATCGTCTACTTACACCAACTCATTACTGGTGTATTCGACTCTCCAGAGCTTCTTTCTCTTATAAATTTTAACACTAACCGTAGAAGCAGTAGAAACTCTAACAACTTGATTTATTTACCATTTAGTAGAACAAATTATATGTTAACTGCTCCATTAAATCGCATGAGTACCTTTGTTAACAACTGTAACGTGTTTGATGTTAACTTGTCGAAAGGTCAACTCAAAAGTAGATTGAAAACTAATGTATGATTAGATCTATGTAAACGCATGGTTAGTTGTTATGTCTTGTGTTGTCCCTGAGCCCAACCCATATTATGGTGGGTAAATTTTTCTCCCTTTTGGATTTTTATTGGACCACTTTTATCGATATCTTTGAGTTATTTCAATGATATTGGATTGGTTCTTAAAATGATCTATTGCGGAGAAAGTGTGAAAAAGCTGTAGTAGCTGAACTCTATTGTTATTGCATGCATAAGTTATTTTACTTAAAACAGTGACATTCCTTGTAGCTCATATCATTTTGAATACAAGTATGACAAGCTCATATCATTTTGAAATATTAGTGGCAGTCAAATACGTCTTAAAAACTCGTTCATTCGCTGAGAAGACGTCAAAATTTCTGGATAACATTTTCAGGTTTCATTTGCCACAGCAAAAAATGACAATTTAAATACAACAGATCGAAATTTTTTCAACTCAACATTTTCTTTCCTATAGAACCAATAGTGAAAAGTTTCCAAATGGCACACAGCCATAACCAAATCAATTTTTTGACATAAGAATCGCTAAAACAACGCTTTCTGTGGCGAGTAGTAGATGCAACATTTTTAGCTAGGCGATTTGAAACTCAGAATCGCATTTTAGCGAAATTGCTAAGGAATTGAACGAAGCATTTTTTTAGCATTTAAGCGATAGAGATTTAGCTTTAGCTAGGCGATTTTCAGAATCCGGCCTCAGATAAGCTTTGTTGTTCTGCATGTTGTGAGTTCAGTCCATCTTGAGTTGGCTTTGGATGTGGTGTACTCATTAAGCAGCATTTGATAGTTGCCATCGGGATGCTGGGTGAGTTCCGAACCATTGAAGTCACCGATGTACCTTTCCTAGCTAGCTCGTCTGCTTTTTCATTTCCCCGTATACCCTTATGGCCACGTACCCAAATAAAACTTATGTCAAAAAACTTTCACATTTCACCTATTACGGTTCACAACACAACAGTAATTTCTGTTTTTATTGTGTACATTGCTTATACTTAATATAAGACACAGCAGTGTATTGCTGTGAACCATAATAGGCCTACTAATGTAGCACGGCATTCTTTGGCTTCTTTAGAGTTGATGGATACTTGCTCCATCGATTTGATCGCTGCTTGGCTGTCCGAGAAAATACATATTTCTCGTTAAGAGATGACATTCTCTAAAAACCATGTTGTAACTTCCTTAATCGCCATCATTTCGGCTTGTGAAGACACCCTGGTTTCCACTGCGCACCTTTATTCCAGTATGTTCTAGGTGGAATAAGCGTGTTTGTCTCCAAAGCTGCAGTCGGTGTTGTTCTCAGAGCACCGCTGATGCAAATAGATGCCATTTTTTGGATTTTTCGAAGCTGATTTAAATATGTGACCTTCCCAAGGCTGACCACCACATCGTTGCTCCATATAGAAGTATAGGTCTGATGACCCCTGTATACAAACCCCAAATTGTGGAATTTGCCTCTGACTGCGGTTGCTGGGTTATCGGCGTATAAATAAAATATAGAGTAAAATGTAATGACATATATTATCAAGTTTTTCCTCTCTAGCTCCCAAAGGAGGGGGTGAACCTCATCCTTGCATATTTTTACTCGCCTAATCAAGAATAACCAGGCGAGGGAGTTAAATCTAATCTGTGGTACCTTGTATATAATTCATGCAGCTTTAAATATAATTTATTTTCCCTATTTATTTTCACATCACTGTATATGTCTCTTGTCCATGCATACTTGGCATATATGATGATGTGCTGGGGTATCAGAATAGATCGGATATGAAAAAATAAAAAAGAATGCAAAATAAATGCATGGTGATTTAATTTTTATCTTTTTGTTTCTCATTCACACTCTTTACATCTTCATTGTGTTTTAATTACTATTCTCCTATTTTTCTTTTAATCCACTTTAAATTTAATGTATTGATGTAGGCTATCATTTAGATCGTCTTTGTATTTTTAAAAAATTGTAAAGTTGAATGTCATTTTGAATCATAACCTTATGTTACTGCGCTTGCCATAAAACTTCAGTCTTATTAGAACAGTCGTCGCACAATAAAAAAAAACAAACAAGCTAATAAAGCAGTTTCCGGGCTACCACTAATTTATCCTAGCCATCAACTTTATATGGAGTTTAAAAATGTCTAATCCCTAATCTATACTCTATCTGATGTTCTGCAAGTTTTTAGGAACATTAAAAGTATAAACTATTATACTACATATCTAAATCAACATACTCACGCATTCGGTACTAGAAACAGAAATAACTTAGTTGTGGCGAGATGCAGTCGAGAGGTCACAAAACAACGTTACTTATGTGCAGGTCCTAGGGCCTATAATAATTTAACAGAACTAATTAAAAATGATAATAAAGTTAAAATATTTTCCATTCTTTTGACACCAAAAACATTCTCATATCTTGAAGAAAGTCCTTGAAAATTAAGTTTTGAATTATGAAAATTGCATTTTGTATACTCTTTGATGTGACGTTTCATTTTTAAGAAAAAACTAAGTCTGTTTGACCAAAACTCTCTAAAAATCTCTATTAAGAAAAATGTAATGGAGCCCCCTTGATTTTTGTAACGATTTGAATTTTTTAACATGTTTTATAAGTATTAAAATATGCTTAGCCTTCAAGAATAATTTCTGTTTTTTTCGTATGTAGAACCCTATCTGCGAGGAACATATTCCAACTATTATAAATTTTAACTACTCAAATCATAAAAAAATATTTTTCTTAAAAGACATATTTTTCTCATCTTATAACGCACTCTTGCAAATCCTCCCTATTTTTAAACGAAATTCAAATAAAACCGCAAAAATAAAAAATTTAAAAAAATATTAATATTATTCCAGAGAAAATATTAACATAACAACGGGTTATATAGTCTTAAATAATATGAAATTTAATTTTTTTGAGTTTTTTAAAATTTTTGGTCAAGTTACAATATCTTAAACTCCTCCCCCACCCCTACCGTTACTTTTCATTTCAAAACCCCCCTTACCGTGCATTTCAAAAACCCTCTTACCGTACATTTCAAAACCCCTCCTTTTTCCCAAATTGGTAACGTAGTTTATGAACGATATAATAGATAAGCTACTACAGATAACTGCCGAGTAATTTTATCAGATCTAGGTGCGTACAGCGCTGTAAGATCGGTGACAAGAGGCACGCCACAAGGTGGTGTGCTATCTCAACTCCTCTGAAATCTGGTAGTGAGCAACTACTGTAGAGACATCAGTCTCTAGAGAGGGGAGGGCTGTGTAGTGGCAGCATACGCCGATGTCCTAGCAATCGCAGTCAGAGTTTACCTACGCGACCCTACCACTACCTCTTTGCAAACTCGAGCGATGGGCCGAACCCTGTCGTCTTGGAGTAAATCCGGCCAAAATAGAACTGGTCCTTTTCACAAGGAAACATAGAATTCCGTCTCTCACACCAATCATGCAAGATGGGTCTGCATTGTCCATATCGGAAATGCTTCCTTGATAGGAAGCTTAGCTGGAAACTTAATATTTCTGAGCGTACGAAGAAAGCGACAGTTGCGCTGTACACTTGTAAAAAAGTTGTACGGACAATATAGGGTTTTTCCCCCAATATCGTTCACTGGTTGTATACAGGGGTCATCAGACCTATACTTCTATACGGAGCAACGATATGGTGGTCAGCCTTGGACAAGGTCAAATATTTAAATCAGCTTCAAAAAGTCCAAAGAATGGCATCTATTTGCATCAGCGGTGCTCTGAGAACAACACCGACTGCAGCTTTGGAGACCTTACTTCACCTTCTACGCTCGACTTAGTTGCTAGGCAACAAGCAGCCTGTTCAGCGGTCAGACTAAGTTAAACTGGAGTTTGGAAAAACCTGGGTTCCGGACACGTATCCATACTCTACAAATTCAATTTCATTCCACCAAGGACGGATTACTGTAAACCACTGCTTTCCTTTGATGGAAACTACGGCACGCTTATTCCACCTAGAACATACTGGAATAAAGGTGCGCCGTGGAAACCAGGGTGTCTACAATTCTATACAGATGGGTCAAAATTAAATGACTAGGTCGGGTATGGGGTCTACTCAAAAGAATTAGGGCTATCCTTAGTCCGCAGGCTGCTGGATCACTGTAGTGTTTACCAAGCCAAAATGATGACGATAAGGAAGTTGCAAAATGGCTTTTAGAGAATATTATCTCTAAACGAGAAATATATATTTTCTCGGACAGCCAAGCAGCGATCAAATCGATGGAGCAAGTATCCATCAACTCTAAAGTAGCCAAAGAATGCCGTGCTGCATTAGGCGAAACGCGTCAACGGTTTTTGGCATCAGCTTAATATGGGCACCCAGTGTTGCCAGATTTTGGGAGAGATCCCTTTTTGTTCATGCATTTCAATAAGTTTTCCCGTTTTTTCCTTAACATTTTCCCGTTTTTTCCCTTTTTTAAAGTTCAGTGTTTTATTTTAAATATAAACAATACAAACCTTACTAATATAATTAAATATATGCCTTATAAAATATATCACATTTATTACATGAACATATTACTTGAGTGTAACTGCAAATACATTCTTTTGATTTCTTATCCTATGCAGTTTTAATTCTCATATGTATTTTTGTGTGTAAAAAAACTTTTACGGTATGGTTGTCTAACGGCTTTCTTATATTAGTTTTATTTAAATTTATGGCAGAAAAACCTCTTTTAGCGCATGTACCGCTATGCGGAAGAGAAAAATGAACGATATCATTTTTTTTTAATTTTTGGGAACATTTTACTTGCATTTGCAATTTTCATATTTATCCCTAGAACTACAAACCGGGTTAGATATCTACCCCAGACAAACTTCGAACACAAACTTCGAACTACGTTTTGAAGGCTGTGTGCAAATTGATCTAAATGCGACCTAAACTAAATTGGGTCGATAAGGCAGTGCTTCCTAAATAATTTAGGAAAATCTCGATCTACCTAAATTCTTCCTAAATTAAGAAGCACTGCCTTATCGACACAATTTAGTTTAGATCAACTCGCACACAGCCTAATTTTAGTAAAACATCATGTTAGTATTATTTTCTTAAAGCCTTATGTGTCCTCTTTAAAATCCTGTTTAAAATTTGAAATTCGGTTGTTTAGAAGTAAATTCATAAATTGTTGTTTGTTGAATTACGGTTTGGCCGTTTTTCAGTACTTTTAGCTGTTAAAATCGATTTTACACCAAATAAACATTAATAACATTGAATTTGTTCTTTACCATTTTCTTTGGCGTGCAAAAACACAGAAAATGCATGCACTTAAGAGTCATATTACAACTTTCAGAACGATTTTACGAAAAAGAAACCCATGGGGTAGATATTTACCCCGGTTTGTAGTTTACAGATAAAAAATGGGTTTGTAGTTCTAAAGTTAAGGTGCCAACAAATTTTGCACATCTTGTGTAACTAAATTTCATAAATCAATATTTTTAGTGACCTATATTCTAAGTCGATATATATTCAGATTTTTTAAATAAATTGGAACACAACGGACTTAATGAAGGATACGTTTTGTTTTTCCAAACGATAGGATCCACAAATGCGAAAAGTCCGCTTTCGTCCCATAAATTAAATCTTGTAAAAGTTCTCAGTTGTATTTACCCATTTTCCATAGTTTGCTTAGCAAAAAAATCAAATTACGCTGAACAGAAAAAAATTTATATCAAAATGATAAGCTAAACACACAGGCTAATTTAAATAGTAATAAAATTAAATTTTTTTTTTATAATAAATGAGAAAAATAAGTACATTTTAAAAACTTAATTCTAGTTCTACGAAGCTATTCAGCTTGTCTAGGGAATAAAATGTTTTTTTTTAAAATGTAAAAAATTAAGAAATTACTATTGATATTGTTTCATTTTAAATAATTTTAAATTCGGATTTTTATACTTTTAAATTCATTGGGAAAATTAAATGATCTTTAATTTTTTTCTTTCTTTCATTAAAATCTGTAATATCAAGTAATTGCACCGGCAATTTTTTGCAAATGTTGGACAATGTGACGGCTAAGGTGTTATTGCCGTAATTGTTGCGATGACGTTCCACCTTGTATCTTTCTTCAGCTCTAAGTCTTGTGTTATAGGCATGGTCGATAACTTCCAGGAAGCGGAAAATTCGTTTATTAAAGTTGTACAATAAATATTGTTTACGTTCAGTACACGTAAATCACTGGCGATGCTGTTGGACGAATTCCAAACGCTGTTGAACCTATTTTGTGTAGAGTTATTGTTTAGTATGTTCTTGTTATTTGTCGTACTATTATTGCTGAGCATGTTGTTTTGTTGCGTGACGAAATGTTGCTGTTGTTTGGTAAAATGTTGTTGGAGGTGTTGTTGTTGAAACTGTTGACGTATCCCATATTGTGGTTGAGCGTGCTGTTGTGCTGTTGGTTTTTTCAAAATTTTTAAAATTTGGTTTTGTGTCTGTTGAAGGAATCTGCAGTACGTAGCACTTCCCCACGCAGTTATACCATGCCTAATGTACGACTCTGCTAATGAAGAATATGCCTGTTAAGAACATTAAAATTCGCACAGTTACTTAGATGGTATAGACTGTACGCTGTTTTTAAATTAAAACTCAAGACGACTCAGACAATTTTAAAATGTATTTAAATACCAGATATTAAATTCTTAACATAATTTGTTGATTTTGTGACGAAAAATTACCCGTTTTGCACAAAAACGGGGAAAATTTCCTTTTCTGGCAACACTGGGTACCTGGGCATAAGGGCATACGGGGAAATGAAAAAGCAGACGAGCTTGCTAGGAAAGGCACATCGGTGACTTCAATGGTTCGGAACTCACCGAGCATCCCGATGGCAACTGTCAAAATGCTGCTTAATGAGTATACCACATCCAAAGACAACTCAAGATGGGGTGAACTCTCAACATGCAAACAACAAGGCTTGTCTGGCCGACTCTAGACCCAAAGCGATCGAGAACCCTTCTCTCAATGGGAAGACCAGAGGTAGCCGTTACCACAGGGTTGCTTAATAGGCAGACATGCCTTCAGACTAGACTGGGAGTCATCACAAATGACTTCAAATGAAGCTGCAGGGAAACATCTCCCACTTTCTGTGTTCCTGTCCTGCGCTAGCTAGAAGAAGGCATAAATATCTAGGGTCATTCTTCTTTTCTGAGCTTGACGACCTGTCAAGGACAAGCGTCAAACGTCTTACCAGCTTCAGCAAGAGCTCAATGTGGTTCCACTCGGAATGAAGGCCAAGTGTGCAGAGGTATCACAATGGACGTTGTTGGTCTAAGTGAGCCGTGGTACGTGTGTATGGTTTGAGCACATACAGCGGCTGCCGTCTCAACCTAACCTAACCAGAATAAAAGGAACTAATATTAATATTATAATGTTTCAAGAACTATCAATTTAAAAATGAGTGTATATCTTGAGTAATTTTTGATCCAAATCTTTAACAAAAATTTTTGTTCTAAAGTATTCGGTTAGATGGCGAAACGAATATCACCACGGGATTCCTCCATACCAAATTAAGTGAAAATCGTTGAAGTTTTCGAATACAGATAAGAATGGTACAACAAAGAGCACAGTGTTATAATACCTAATACTGCTTAGTGGAGTAATACAACAAACACATTGCTACACAAGTTTCGTAATAATTTTTAATAATAATAATTTAATAATAATAATTTTGATGATCTCTCATTCATTCACTTTGAAAAAAGTTTCATTCCATTTCAAAAAAGTTGTATTTAATTTTCATTCAATTGAAACAATGTTTCTCTTAGTTTGAAAATACTTTCATTGAATTTTAAAATATTTTCGATTCAATTCAAAATACTTTAATTGATTTGAAAATAGTTTCGTTTGACCGAAAAAAGGTTTTTTATTTCATAAGAAAAAAGTTAGCTTTATTTGAAAATAGTTTCATATAATTTTAAAGAAGTTTAATTTAATTAGAAAATGCTATAATTGTTTTTTTATGCTAATAATTACGATGCAAAGGTAATAGGCAAAATTAAAAAAAAAAATTAAAAAATTTAAGAACAAGTGAAGGAGAAATTAAATAAAATTACGCTCACTCTAACTTTTCAAATGCTATAGAGTAATAAAGAATCCATGCATAAACCATACGTGCATGATTTTTTCATGAGTGAAACTTCTTAGGTGGCGATTTGATATTAATAGTAAAATTTCTCGAGTCTTGTCATGAAATTTTGAGACACGAAAATTTTTAAAGAGTCTAGGCAAGATTTTGTGTACACGAACTATGATATTTTCTATTTCTAGTGTTATGGACATAAGGATTTTCTGAATAACTGCAAAGCAGATGAACTCGCTCGTACAGGTACTACCAAACAACCATCTTTAGACAAGGCAAGCCTTGGTATTCCTCTCAACACATGTAAACTCCTTACACATGAGTTATCCTGCATCAAAACCAACAACAGATGGTCAGTAGGAAACACGTGCAATATAACACTGCAAATCTGGCCATAACACAATCTTAAGCGTTCAAAAGAACTCATTTCTCTCAGTAGAGACCACATTAGCACCATAGTAGGGATCCTAACAGGGCACTGCCTTATTATCAGAAACGCTCAAAGCTTAAACATACCCCACAACGATTTTTGCAGAAGCTGTAGAGATGAGGAGGAGGAAGAATCTACAGTACATTTCCTCTGCACTTGCCCAGCGCTGGCTCAAAAACGCTTCCTCCACTTAGGCAACTGGTTCTTCAATGACCTCGACGAAATCTCTGAACACATAAATTTGAACACATATTCCTTCAGTGTACTTTAAAAAATTTTTTAGACTATATAATATAGTCTTTTCACAATAAATGCTTTAAATTGTTAGTTTAGTTAGTTAGTTGGCGCTACAACCGTATGTCGGTCTTTGCCTCATCTAAGAATTTGCGCCAGTCATTTCTGTCGATTGCTGGCGCCAGTTGGAAATTCCAAGCTTCGTCAGGTTGTCCTCTACTTGGTCTTTCCAACGAAGATGCGGTCGTCCTCTTCTGCGTTGATCGCAACTGGGTGCCGAATCGAATATTTTCTTCACTGGAGCATCGTCTCTCTTTTATTCCGCCTGAAAATACGTCTCTCTTCCCTGCAGTGTGGCTTTGTAGGCGGGGTTGTTTTTGCAGTGGTCCTCCTGATCGTACAACTGGTTTCGACGAGGGCGGTGGTAGCCAATCACCTCTTCAGCAGCCGCACGCATAGAGCGGGAAGTGTGTGTCCACTGCATATATCATCGATTGGGGTTACTGCTTTAAAGTAGGAGTGTGGAAAAGTGGCGAATGTTTCGTCTGTCTATTTTGATTGCAGTATGTCGACGTCTAGCTTTTCTGTGTAGGGTTGCGTGCATTCTTAGCTGCGCAGAAACGTTTACGGATCTTGGCTGTGACAAGATAGTGACCGGAGTCAATGTTTGCACCACTAAAGAGTGTCATCCGTCGATCAAAACGTGATCATTTTGGTTTCTGGTTTTTGATCAGAGGACATCCAAGTGTCCTTGTTTCCTGCTGTGGCGAAGTCAATCAGGCTCATTCCGTTATCGGAGGTGTTGTTGTGGAGGCTGAACTTTCCGAATGTTGGACCAAATATATTTTCTGTACCTATCTTAGCAACGCTTGTAAGCATTTTCAAGGAGCACTTAGAAAGTTTCTTTGGTCTCATCGTTCTTATCTTCTGTCGGTGCGTGAGCACATATTAGGCTTACGTTAAAAAGCTTAGTCTTGATGCGGATTATAGCAAGCCGTTCGTTAACAGGTGTGAATTGCAGGACGTAATACTGTAGTCTCTTACAAATACAAATCTGCATCCAAACTCGTGCTTCTCCGCAGTGCCGCTATAGTTGATATTATAGAGTGCATGCCGAACTCAACCCTGTTCCTTCCATCGCATTTCTTTGATAGCAGTGATATCAGCTTTGTATCTTTTCAAGATATCAGTCAGTTGGATATATGCCGAATGCAACCCCGTCCCTTCCATCGCATTTCTTTGATAGCAGTGATATCCGGTTTGTATCTTTCCAAGATATCACTTGGATAAAAGCATATATCCGTAGAGGTACATATCCGTAAATGATTATCAGTTTTTCGTTTGCGGTAGTCTTCATCAGATTTTGGGATACATTTTATTTTCTTAAACGTTTTCAGTGAAATAGGTTTTTCGGGTGGGCTTGTGAAGGTTCACCCCGGTTTCCCGGATATTATCAGAGTACAAATATTAAAAAACACACGTAAATACGTTTTCCGCTAAGAAAAAAATTAAATCAAAAGAATTTTAATTGTTAATGATCATTTGTTAATGATGGGCTTATTTTTAAACAAGTTTTTATATGCATATTTCTATATTTTCTATTTCTATATTTTGTCTTTCATAACTTTATCTCTTTCCACAATTAGGTTTCGCGTTGCTGTGGCCTAAAGATAACATCCGAAGGATATGTTGTGACCTTGGCCAAAAATAATCATCACGTGCTTGTGCTCAATACGCTGTATGTTCACTGATTGAAGATAAAAAGTAATACAAATTTTTTCGACAGCAGCAAAAACAGCAATAACTTCAACAGCAACATCGACAACATCGTCATCATGAACAGCAACAGGGGAACAAGCAGCTATAACTACAAAAACATTTTTGAAGTTTCTCAAGTTCCAAAGCTGCATTAAATCGAAACTGCGCCAGAATTTAATTCAAAGATAAAATCCCAAATACCCCAAAAAATTTCTAAAAAAAACCACAAAAACCACAAAAAAATAACTTAAATCTCAACCAGAAAAAACAAATATTTTTTGATCTCTTTCAAGTTTTATTTCTTCTTTCATATTATCATTAAATCGTTTCTGTTTTTTTAATGTATTTAATAATCGAAACAAAAAATTTTATTTACACAAACACTTATTAACTTACACTATGAAAATTCTATGAAAAAACCGAAATAACCGCATTTTTAATGAAATTTAAAAAAAAAAAATAGAAAAGCACTTTATTGTCAAATTTTTACTTTGTTAATGTTTTTTTAACTATATAAATGCGCTTAATTAAAAAAAGAAAAAGAATTTAAATGAAAATTATATTATATGAAACAAACAAACAAGCGGAAAACATGAGTTTTCAAAAAAAAAAAAATTAAAAACCAAAAAGAAAAAAGAGAGGACGAAAAACACGAAAGAAAAAAAAACAATTGATGGTGACTTGAATATTATAACAAAAAGAAAAAAAGATGTATATTATATTCCTTTTTCCGTTTTAATAAGGCTGGATTTCCAAGACATTATTTACTCTACCGTTATTATTAAATTTATTAAAAAATAAATTATACTTACATTTAATTAGAATTCATTAATTCTTAATTAATGAAAATTAAATATTTTTATTATTATGTTTTATTAACACAAAAAGAAAACAAGAGAAACAAACATACAAAAACTTTTACCTTTTTTATTATTATTATTATTCAAATATTATTTTATTTTAACTTTTTAACTTACGTGTTTCAATATTTCTTGTCATTTTTTGTATTAACTTTTTTTAACAAATATTAACTTTTATTTCATTTGAAAAAAGAAAAAAGCAAAATAAAAACAAACATAAAAAAATATATATATATATATATTAAACAAATGTACAATTTTTATGCAAACTATTTTGTATTTATTTAAAAGAATCCTTAAAAGAAGAAGAATAAGCAGCAAAGAATTTTTAATTTATGTCAACAAGAATTTGTTGTAAGTTTCAGAAAAGGCGGGGCAATCATTGGTGGTAGTTGTTGTGGATGAGTAAACAGTTTAATGCGTTTCTTAACTTTTAGCTTATTTATTTTAATATGTTGTTTCGGTTTTTAGTTTTTTTTTTAACTAACTAATTTTAATTGAATTTGTATTTTTGTTTAATTTGGCTTTACATCTTGTTTGCTCTACAACTACGCCCACATTTGCCCAGCATTTGTTAAAGAAGCTTGCAAATAAAAAAATAAAAAGCAACAAAGCATACCTTCAAGTCATTTTTTTTTTTAATAAACTTTCTTAAACTTAAAACAAATATTCATATAATAAAATCTTTTATTACACTTTTGAAATGTAGCTCCTACATATATATGTATATGTTTCTATTATATACCATATATTTATTTTTCTTATTTTTAACCTTTTTATTATTAAGTAAGATAAACTTAAATCAAGATAAAATATAAAAACAATATTTTTCTTAAACTGAAGGAAATAAATAATATACAAAAAACTATATATATACAATCACTAACACACACACACATACATACAACTGAAATTCCACGCGCTTTTATTTTTAAGCTATGTTTTGTTAAACAAAACTTATCGTTTTAATCGTTTTTCTTTTTTTTTGCTTAATTTTTATTAAAATTAAACATTTTAGTTTTAAATTTTACTGTTTTTTTATAAAAACTTTTTGTTTTTGCAGTAGTTTTTAAATGCAAAAAAAAAATAAAAACAAAAATATTAATATATACTATGTGTTACTAAAAAGTTTTTTAGTCTGTATGCTAAACGACAAAAACTTTATTTAATAAAAAATAAACAATAACAACATTAATAATCTTGAAAATATTTTACAATGATTTCAAAACTTTTTACATATATAAAAAAAAGTAGAAACTTTTTTATTGTTAGTGAAAATAAATCAAATATAATAAAAAACAAAATTTTTACATTATAATTAACGATATTAACAAACAGAAAATCCTTTTGCTTTCAACAAATTAAGCATTAACTATCTAATGGTTTTTAAGTTTTCAATTATTACATTTAAATGACAAATTTTTTTTGTTGCTGCCAAAAAAAAAACTAGCTGTTATATAAGTTACTTTATCTTTACACATAAAATGTGTACTTTATTTTTTGAAATTCTGGCACAGGCGTGGCTTTTAAAATTATGCTCTATTGTGTGAATCAGTCCTATCATGAATAATTTTCCTCGTGGAATCGGATTCATTTTTTTAAGTTAAAGCTCAGGAGCATTTCTACCCTCCTAAGTAAAAAAGTCATACCTCCATTTGAGTAGTTTTGAGATAATTAGCTTTTACGTTTTTTATTTTTCTAAGAAACACACTTGGAGTTAGAGTCATTTGGAGTTGAAATTGGGTAATATTAGCTTAACACAAAAATCAGAAACTCTCTTACGGTTCCGAATCTGCCTTTTTCTACATTTTGGAATTTTGGCGTTTGTGACTTTCTTTCTTTGGACGGCAGATTTAGAAATTTTTAATGCAAATTTGTTCACCAACGGTTTATTAAAAAATTTCCATTAAAAATTTCCAAAATGTTCTTGAGCTCTATATTAAAAATGAAAACTCCGATTCCGCGTGAAAAATTATTCATGATAGGGCTGAATGTTTATCCAAATTATTCGTAAAACTCAAATTTAAACTAACTGACAATATTTGTTGCTAGTTTGTTGACCCGCCAGCCACTGCTGTGCCCATAACACGAGGGACGTTAATAAAGAAAAAACTTTGCCAGTTATTATTTCTTATATTATTTTTATTATTAAAACTTTTTAAAGCGCTTCATTTTTATCTTTTCAAAAACTAGTGAAAATATTTTAAAGATACATGAAAGAAACAATTTTTTTAAAAGCAGTTTAAATATTTAAATCGTTTTGTTTAAATATTAACTTGCTTGTTTTATTTCTTTGTAAAATTGATGAAAGTATGTGAAATATATATTGTTTATGATGATGATTGTGTTATATTTACGTTATATTTATTAAGTAATTTTGTGATTTAACTTTTTTGTATTGCTTTTTTCTCATTTTTTAAATCTTTGTCTCAATTTTTTTTATTTCCTAACGATCGGTTTAGATCGCACCAAATTATTTCAGATTGTATAAATTTCGAAGTGGATTCCAGTATATATTGTATTTAGCACTTCAGTAAACCAAATTAGGAACTTATTCACAATTTTAGTCACTTATACTTTTGAAAAATTGCAGCTCTACAGGAATTGACGTTTTTAACGGAGTTTTACTAAATGAAAATCCACATTTAGACTTGTTTTAAATTTTGATCGAAAATGCGTCGATATTGTACTAACAACATGTGTCAATTTGATAAATTCCATGAAATATATCGATAATTTCGAATCTATAATTCAATCAGTTGTTTTGTTGATTTTGAGTCAAACGAATCCTTTTTATGTTAAAGATGCTTCAGACTATCAGAGAAATCATATAACTTTTTGTATGCTTTTTTGTCAGAGTTCTCAAATCATCTGACAGCTCATAGCATTTTCTGACAAATGTATTTGCACTATCAGACTTTCTATCAAAGAAAATTGACACACAGAACTTAAAATGGATACTAGTAAAAGAAAATCACTAATTTTAAGCCCAAAAATGGTTTAAACAGTTATGGTTTAGCTTTAAAAAAAAATAAAACAAGAGCTTTATGGAAGTCTTCGAAATTAAAAAACATTTTTATTTGACTTCTCTGATAGAAATAAAAAACAATTCTAATGCCAAAAAAAAAAAAATCGTATGCTTTGTTGTTAGAGAAGACAAAATAAAATTGTGTTCATACTTCAGATCTTACGAGAAGTTGTATGCTTTCTCAGATAGTCTGAAGCAGCTTTTAGCCCAAATTGTAATAAAACTAAAGAATTAATTATTTCAGCATTTGTTGTGTAGCATCAACTTTTTATTAAGATAGGAACATTAAGAAGAAAATAAGAATGTTTATTCTTACAGATAATATTCCATTTTGAACTAAATAAACCCTTATCACTTTCAATTCAACCTTTAGCAAACTAAATTAAATTTTTTAGAAATCAAGTCATATTCTCTTGTACTTTAAATACTTAAAATCGTCATATGAAATCAAAAAAGCTGTAAGTTACCAAAAATTCAAAATCGACTTTTTGATTGATATGATGTACCGTAAAAATTATTGATTATGATTTTACACTCCTACAACTAAAAATTACGTTTTTATTAACTAAAATCTAAAAGCCCTCAGTGCAAGCGCTTGAGAAATTTCGAAAGTTCAACCTTGTAACAAATATTTAACTTCAACACGTTTGTGAAATAAGTAAAATCTGAATTACAAAATGTTGAATTTAAAATGTAAAAAGGGGAGTTGGAATTTAAAATTTGTTGGGTTTAAAAAGAGGCTATAAAATTAAATCTAAAGTGTAAAATTTTAATTTGCTTCGTAAAAAGTTTTAATTCGAAATGAAATATTTATAGTCTTGAATAGATTTTAGTCATATTTTTATAGCTTTATTTTTTTTTAGTTTAAAAAATCCAACATTCTGCTTGGGTATCATCTACATCAAAATACACAGTTTTCGTAGATAATCCTGGGTGTTGTGGAAATCGACACGGAATTAAAACAGAATCAGATTTGAAATTAATATCGGTTTCAAATGTTGTTATTAAACATACTCGGTGTTGTTCTTTTCGAAGTAAGGCAAAATCGATTTTGAACTTAAGCAAAACCGACAATTGAAAAAGCTGTTTTTCCGGTTGATAGCAAATATTTATTTCACGTGTTTTTGTGTTCAGTTATTTAGTTTTGATATTCAGAAAGATGAGCTATGCTGTTGCATTTTTTTGAATGTCGAAATTCGGGGAAGAATCCGCCGAAAGGATAAGGCGGAGACTGTTGAGAGGCAAAAGTAATGAAAAATACAAATAAATAATAAACTAAACAAAAACAGTTAAAATTGTTAACTACTTACATTTTTCAAAAATTTTCGCTGCTTTGAAGAATTTGAAGAAACACTGTCATCACTGACAACTGTCAGCTGCTCGTTTTAAAACCGACAACTTAATCGATAAATCGGTTTCTGTAACGCCTAATACCGACACAAATTCCACAACACCTCTGAATATAATTATTTAGCTGCTTTTGAAAGGATTTTATATATTTTTAAAATAATTGTTTAAATTTTTTTGACGAGTTAACTTTTATACCCAAAAGTTAAGATTTTTTAGTTGAAATTAGTTTTTCCTGTTTTGATCCTATAAACTTTACCTTTTAGTCTCAATTTCAATCGCTCAAAAAGTCTCATTAAAAAAAAGAACAAAAAAAAATACGTAACTAAAACAATAGACTATCAAATTGTTACTTCATCTAAACCAAGTACTTATCTTGGAAGGAAGGAAACCTAAAATTTAAAAGTTTTTGTTTTTAAATTATGAGGTATTGATTCGGCATTTCTCTCCATCTTTAAATTTAAAATTGTGCGCTACCACAGATTTGAGTTTAAACATTCTGTCTTCGGATTTGAAAACTGCATCCGGTTTCGATAAAAATGAGTTACCCCTGGGAGCATACATCTCAAATTAAAATAAGCTAATAAAAAGAGCCAATGTTTTTCATTTGGTTTACTTTAGTTCTAAATACTTTAAATTTAAAAATATTTCCTCTGATACTTTAACTACGGATTTTTCAACAATTTTTAACAATTATTTTTCAACTTTTTGAATTTGCATTTAATACAGGTTTTTAAGCTTAAATTTCACTTTTTGCGTTTAAAATTTAACTTCATACAAATCATATTTAGAGTTCATATGATTTGTATGAAGTTAAATTTAACTTTTTACAAACCATTTTTACAAATGCGATTTGCCAAAAGTTTATTTTAAAATGTAAAAAGTTTTATTGACACTTAAAAACCCGCAGATAGATTTTTTCTTTTTATTTCAATTAATAAATAATTTATAACTTTTAATTGAAAAACGTACGAAAAACCATTTAATCCAAAGTTCATGCTCAGCTGCAGGTTAAGTTTGCGAAATTACGATTAGAATTGTTATATCTTAATGCACCCTTTTTTAATTTTAACAGTTTTTTTAATTTAATGAGTAATTAAAGAGTAAATGGCCTGTTTTAAAATATAAACTAAGATATTTACTATCCATTGAAAGAAGCAATAAAAAAAATAACATTAACTGCATTATTTTGAGTATCGAAAACGCAAACCTACGACAAGTAAGACACGAGAAGCAATACTTTTTTCTATATAAAATTATATTGCTTCTCGTGTATTGCTTGCACAAAATCAGGCTGTAAAACTCATAAAAAAAAAATAAAATAAATTTACGTTCTTTGCCAAATAATTAAATATTACTGAAAAAGTAAAAAAAGCATTCTATTAAAAACAGCTTATATATATATAATGGATTATAGACCCGAATCTATAAAAAACCCATTTTTTACAAATAATTTTTAAAAAACAAGAGCTCAAGAGATTCTCAGTTGAAAAAATTACAACAAACATTTATTTGAGTGAAAAATAAAAAAACAAGTTACAATAACAACAGCAATAAATTGTTGTATTGTACTTTAAATGTAATAAATAATTAATAGAAATAAAAAACAAATTATATAAATATAAAAATTTACATGTATTATTTAAACACACACATACACATTTATAAAAATGATTAAGATTTAAGTAAAAAAATTTTTTTAAATCATCGTCCGCAAAACTTGAACGATTGTTTTTTAACAACATACACACATATAAGCTAGCATTAGCAACAATAAAAACATTAAACTATTACAACAAAATGCTTTACCTGTGGTGAATAAGTTCCTCTAATGTTTTTTGTGTAATGTTTAAATTAATTGTAAAGAAAATCAAGCAAGACATTTATATTAATCCGCTTATTTTATTGATATACATTTTTTTTTAAAATATTATTTAAACACTACTTATATGTACGCTCCTTGCTTAAAGTTTGTGTTTTCGAAGTTCATATATTGTCTTGAAGTTTTCGTTTTTTTTTTGCAATGTTTTCGATTCATAATTTTAGTTGCATTTACATATTTTTTATTATATAAAAAAGCCTAATTATATAAAAAATTAGAGACAAAATCAAATGTTGATATTATGACATATTTTCGTGTTTTCTTATATATATATAAATATATATATATTAAACTTCATTTGTTTTTTACCTTAATAAATTCTATGTTTTTTAAATTAACCAGTTTTGCGTTTTATTTTTTGTTCTATAATTATGTTTCAATTCTTATCTTGTTTGACATTATTTAATCATGAGATTCTTTCACGTTGGAAGTTGTGCAGTCATGCTTTTCACGTTACGTTCTCGAATGTCGAAATAGATAAGACGAATTTTTCTCATTTTGATTTCAATACAAACATGACAATATTTTAACTTAGAGTTTAATTTTTTATTTCTTCCTGCCTTCCTTCCTTCCTTTCTTCCTTCCTTCCTTCCTTCCTTCTTTCCTTCCTTCCTTCTTTCAACTTAATCTATGCTGTGTAAGGATTCTTTAAACTTAATATTATAAATATTTTTTGTATCGTTGAAAAAAGTACACGTTTGCCAAAGCAACAAAAAAGTTGATTCAAAATAAAACAAAAATTTTTAAAATTTTAGAATCTTAAAAATTTTATAAAAACAAAAAAAGAACCTAGCATTATAAAACATATCAGAAAAAACATAACAGCGAATGACTTTTTTCCATGATTTAAAAAAAACAAATTCAACTTTTAGTCTGCTAATACAAATTTTCACAACTAATTGAAAAAAAGCATTTAATATTAATTTAATATAATGTTATAAAAATAGTGTCATTTTAAGAAAATTGTTCAGTTTTTCTGCGAAAATGGATTAAACAAAATTAAAAAACCACAACAATAAAATCATGAAAAAACAAAAACTAGAAAAAATTAGAAACGTTTATTTTTCTAGAAATTTAATAAATAATTTAATAATTGAATCACACAGTGAAAAAAACCAACAACAAAACAACAGCAAAGACAGTTTAAGCAATTAATATAAATAACAAATTCAAAATATATTCATACATATACTTATACAAACATATTTGTATGTACTATGTACTAGGTATACATATAAAAATATATATATATATATACATCTAGAAATTTAAAGTTAAAACATTTAATACTTGTAACAACTGAATGTCAATAGCTTTTAAATTGCAATTAAAAAACATACAATTTAAAAATAAATCAATAGCGAATAAAGCAAAAACAACAATAAAAGATTAAAAAGAGTAGAAAGTGTCAAAAGTAAAAAGTAACGTCTTGAAATCATTTTCAACTTCATAACATCAAATATTAAATATAAATAAAATAAAAACAAAATAACTGAAAAACCTTCTCTTCCTAGATTCTCAGATTTTCTCAGTGTACAAGTGAGCAACAAAAATAAACAGTTTTAAACTAAAACTATGCATTAATTAATTAATTTAAGCAAAACAACTCACATATAACCACACACACACACACAAATACATACTCTCACCATGTTGAGTTTTATTATATGTTTAACAAAAAAATAAATATCGATTTACTATTTAGTTATATACGTCAAATTATTGAATGAGCATAATTAAGGGAAATATATATTAGTCGATAAACAATTATCTTGGTTGTACAAAATCACCTACATGCATAAATGTTTAAGAAAAGAAAAGCAAATATATGTACTAAAAAGAAAGTTGATTGTTCTCTGTACAACTACAGCAACAGCAACATAAAAAACATAAGTTACAACAACCACAAACTATTGTTTCAAATAAATGCTAAGAACCTAATGAATGAATGTATGAATGAATATGAACAAAAAACTACCTTACTAAAAAACATTCATAATTACCCAATAGTCCAAGTCTTAAAGGAATCTTAAATGAATCGTGCACGATTTTTCTTCATCTTTGACAAAACATGCTGATTCGTTTATACATTTCATTGACGAAAATCTTATAAAAGTTCCAAATTTGTGCACATTTTCGTGAAAGTTTGATAACTTTCTGTTTTCGATGAACGAAAACCAGACAGATTTGTTAAAGAATTATCGACAAATGTATCTCATGCAGTAAGTTTCTTTAAGAAATCATCATGACATATTCGTGCACGATGCTTTGGATTGCAGGGTAGCTTAAGTCATAGAATATACACATACACATGCACAGATACAAACATACCTGCACTATATAACTATCCTGGAGTCCGCGGCATCATACGTCATTATGATTTCTTAAAGGAGCTTACATTGCATGAGATACATTTTGTCGATTTGTATATTTAACAAATTGTCTTGTCTTGTGTTCGTTCATCGAAAATAGAGAGTTTTCAAACAGTGCACGAATTTGGAACTGTTATATGAGATTTTCGTCAATGAAATACATAACCGAATTAGCATGTGTCGTCACAGGTGAAGAAAAAGCGTTCATGATTCATTCAAGATTTCTTTGAGACTTGGACTATTGGGTAAGTAGTGACTTGTGCACATACAAACACACACACTGCATTTCGTCTGTTTAGATTTCATAAAATTTGTTAAAAATTATTGGCTAAAAGAACGCAATTTCTCTGTGTTATAATTTGTTTTGAAACAAAAAATACAAAATTTCAAAGTTGTTCGAATCAGGAACAGTCAAAGTGAAAACATTTAATAATGGTAAAATTACGAAAATAATAAGGGTTTTCATGCAAAGTGGCAGGCTTCTAATTTGGGCAATTAGTTATTTTTATCAGACAGGTTGTATGAACAGCCCTTAAAGTCGATTGTGCATTTGCAGCACATAAGTTTGCTGTGCGATCTGCCAGCGATGCGTTCCATTTAAACAGGGACGCTTTGCGGATTGTTTGCTTGTTTTCTGAAATTTTTAGAATTAAATCTTTATTAGTTTTGCTCAAATTATAACTTTTCCTTCAAAAAAGAAAACAGCTGATTGATCATATAAGTTTGCCACCTCGTTTGCTCACCTAAATCGAAGAGCAAATTTATCTGGTTTGTGCAAAAGCTTTTTCATACGAATTTTGACAGTTCATTTATAAGGCTGATAAGCTTATAAGGTTTATACCATTTATAAGGGTATTGCCCATTTGCATGAAAACCCTTAATAAAAAATAAGCACAAGAGCTGCGTGTGCTATAGGTTTAACTAAAAAGCAAAGAGCTTTTTTAATTAATGGTAAATAACCAGAAACAAGAACATTATGACTGACATTTTAAAAGTACAAATTTTAACCCACTTTTAATGCTGGAATATTCATAAAAAATAAATTGGAGGTATTTGAATTGTTTCCTCTGTTAACCTTCCGTTAGAAAGGTGTCTTTTGCAACAAGACTAGGCGCGGTGTAGAAATAAAGTCAAAGTTAGGTTAGGTAAATAGGGCCGTGCACCGTTACGGGCACTTCCGCGGGGGCCTATATAGGCCCATTGCGAGTCCCTTTTTATTTTTTGTGGTACCATGTTAACCATTATATTGACTATTCCTCAAACCAGCCTGTGCTTTTTATGAACCTCCAGATGCCTAGCAGTGGTGTGTTCGCTAAATCTTCCAGGTCCTTGAAAAATCTGTTCCCCATATATCGGAGTCGACGGTTCTGTAGACTTGGACATTCGCATAGAAGGTGAGTTATTGTTTCTGTTTCTTCCAGATCCTTGCAGCTCCGACAGAAGACTGGTGCTGTTATGTTCATTCTATTGGACATTACCCAAATGGGCAAATGACCTGTTAGAACTCCAACAAGAATCCGGATTTCTCGTTTGGCCAAAAGCAGAAGGCTTTCGGTTCTCTTTTCATTTACCTCCGGCCAGAGCCTCGAAATATGTTGCAGTCACCTCTGGAGGCCCAGTTAGTGTTAGCATTATCTCTGGCTTTAAGGTCGTTACTTTTTTGAAGACGCCTATTGGAATGTACATATCTGTATTAGCTCCGTTCGTACTTGCGGTTACTCCACTCCTAGCCAGTTCATTCGCTGCGTCGTTCCCTTCGGTATTGCTATGTCCGTCAACCCAGTACAGGGTAACATTGTGGGTATTGTGGGTAAAGTCAAAGTTAAAGATAAAAATTTTAAAAAATCAGTACTTAATTTTTAAAACAAAATTCAAATAAATTTAAAAAATCTTTTGAAAAATATATAAGTTCCAAAAAAGGATTAAAGATTGATACAACATATTACAAAAGAATTATTTTTAATTCAAGAGCGAGTAACTGCAATTAATACTCTGAATTAAGATTTTTTAAAAAAAATTAGGGTCTGTTCGGAAATGCATACTGCATTTGAATCGGTCATTTAAAAAAACGCTTAAGTCACACAATTAGAGTTTTTCGGGAATCAATAAAAACTGTTTCATGCACAAACAAACGAGTTGTAAAGGACTTTTTTATGCTTAATTTAGTATCTGAGTTGCAAAAAATTGAAATATCGAATAACCTTCTCAGTTTATTAATAATAATAATGAAAAAAACCTGAAAAACTGTTCTTGACTTTTGTTATTTTAGCAAGAAATAGGATTATTGGTATATAATTTAACCAAAACAAGCGTAGTAGTCATATTTTTTATTGCTTATTATTGACGATTACACTTCGGTGGAAAAATAAGCATATACGTGTACTTACCGACGTGCCAATCGGAAAACGTGATTTATCAACTTTTTCTTTGTCACCTCACTTTGACATGCGATAGTTTCGCCAATTAAATTCATAATAACACAAGCTTACACTTATTGGCAAGCTACAAATGTGGAGCGTAAAATAACGTTTTTCTTTAGTAGTTTTTCTTAGCTTTTGAGTTCTTCATGTAAATTAAATGGTACTTTTTCCGTTACCATATGGATACCGTGGTTTATATCTCTTGGAATATTTCTTATCGTATCTTCAGTTTTCAGTTCTTTAAGGGCCATTTTGTTCACAAAGGGCATAAATATGATTTAATTCGGGGATAACTATCTCTAGGTTAATTTTATACCAAGTGTATAAATCGCGAGATAAAAAAGTGGTTTTGTTCACATTTTATCCCGGCTTTATGCTTAGAGCATAAATTCGCTGTCAGTTTATATCGATTTCCATTGAAATGTTAGAGTGTTGCTCATTAATTAAAAAATGTGGGGATTTTTGGTTTATTTTTGCGAATTTGGGGGTTGGAGTGAACACTAGGTAAAAATGGATCGCTGATTTTGCATCTGATGTCAGAATTTCAAAATTCTAAAATTTTTCTACACAGGGCTGCCAACTTAACATTTTTTTAAAAATTTTAAACATGAAGAAACAGTATTGGGGGCTACTTCTTTCGAATCTGGTGACAGAATTTTAAAATTCAAGATGGCGGATAGAGTTGCCACCTCATTTCTTGTTTATTTATGCGAATTCAACTCTGGGAGAAACACTAGGTAAAATTGGGTCGCTGATTTCGAATCCGTTGTCAGAATTTCAAAACCCGAAAATTTTTCTACACATAGGGTTACCCCCTAAAAATGTTTTATTTTAAGGATTTTAAACATGAGGAAAGAGTATTGGGGGGTCGCTGATCTCGAATCTGAAGTCAGAATTTTAAAATTAAAGATGTTGGATAGGGCTGCCACCTTAATTTTTTGTATTTTATGAATTCGGGGCTGGCAAAAAAAATGGTACACCAAAAATTAATCGCTGAATACGAATCCATGGTCAGAATTTCAAAATTATAAAGTTTTAAAATAATAGGGCTGCCACCTAATAATATGTGTTTTTAAGAATTTTAAACATTATTTAGCATTGTTAGGGAGTCACTGATTTCGAATCCGAAGTCAGAATTTTAAAATTTTTCTGTTTTAAAAAATAGATATTGCAGATATATGAGATGAGGTCTTTATTGAAAGGATCACATTGAAATATAATTTCCTAAAATCAAACTTAAAATGTTATTTTTGAACAGAAAAAAATTAGACTCTTGGAAAGTGATTTTTTTTAGCCATTTTTTCGGCAAATGCTGTTATTTTTCAACTTAATCAAAAGTTAATCAAAAATAAAAATTGGTTTCGGAATTTTTTCAGTATTAAAAGAATCATTCCCGGACTTTTATTTTTTCTACTGGAAATAAAAATTGTTTTTGTGTAATTTCTGAAATATCGCAGTTAAATTATTTTTTTTTTAATTTTTGTAAATTTTGTTGTATAATTTCATTCACACAATTGTTTTTTTCCGAAAACCTCTAAAAAAACTATATAAAATATGTCTATTAATGAGAAGACAAAAGTCTAGTTCAATACTGGGAGTACAAAAAAATTATGGATCCATACCGTCCTATTTACAAAAATTTTTATTTACTGTTTAAAGTAATCCCAGCAAACATATTTAAAAAAGCAATTCGTTAACGAATCACCAAAATACAAAAAAGCAAAAATAAGAAGTCTAGAAAAATTCAGGTTCTTCATTTAGTCATATATGTGCATTTCCACAGAAAAGTCTACCGTGACCAAAAAATGAAAACTTATTAAAAACTTATTATTTGATGATATTTGATGATGAAAAGAAACCTTTTAATTGCATTAATTTAAGCAATTTACACATAAATTCATTCCATGATGATCAAATCGTCTGCCCTGTTTCACAAATGTAGTTTTTCTTTTTCGTAAATGTTTCGTAAACTTTTTTGTTTTAGTAAAAATGAAAGGCATTGGCTAAAAATAATGAAAAAATGGTTTAGGCAAGTTAAGGACAATATATTAAATTTGCTTTTTAATTACTAAATAACATAATTACTAATTACTTAACTACCTAATTACTTAATTACCCAATTGAACTACAATCAAGTGGCCTAAAAACAACCAGAGAAGTGTTTTAAATTTGATCACTTGGAAAACAAACTTATGTTATTTTAAGCGCTTCTGAAAAAAGTTTTATACAAAAAGTCTTGCCCAATTCAAAGAATTTTTTAAATTTTGTAATCCAAGTCAAAAATCACTTACGTTTTTTGTACATAACGCCAGAACATATTTTTGCTAATATCTAAAATCCTTAGGGTCGATTGTTGTCATTGTTTTTACTTAAGATAGAGCTACTTAATAACTATGCAAATTTGTAAAAGCCTTTTTAAAAATTAGGCATTTTCATTCTTTTGTTTTAATATTTCTTTGTAAAAATCGACCTTAACGCCAGTTTGGAAATGCCCATATGTGTGACTTTAGTTGTACATGTATGATTTGCTTATTGTAAAATAAATTTAATTTTAGAATTTTTATTTTGTTTATAATTTAATTTTTTCAGGATTCTATCCTTCGCATGTTGAAAAAATTTCTTGGACTTTTCGTCCACCAAGTTTAAAGATTCCTGGGAAAATATCTTTTGGAATGCTCCTGAAAATTCAGAAAAAACAGATTATTTTTTTACGCATAAAATTCAATTCGAAGGCAAAATTTTGTGTCATAGAATTCAGGATATTGTGAAGGTTTTTAAAATTAACGTAAGTGCAGAATTATACTTTTGTCCGTTATTGAATTCAAGTTCTAGTTTGATAAAAAGTAATGAAATTTGAAAAAATAGTCGTTTTTTTTCCACCTACAGATAATAAATTTATCATATTTCAATAATAATAAAATTAAAAATTTTTCTTAATCAAATAAGGGCCGTTTTATTCACTTTTATAAGTTGAGAAGTTAGAATAACTTTGGGATCTATTCAATTTCATAAGTTATTTAATTTTATTCACTAAAATTTCCTAAAAATAAGTTGACATGTTGAAGGTTTGATATAACTTTCGTTTGATAACTTTTGCCAACTTGTGATTTCTCCAACTTCCAAATATGTATATGACCACAGTTATGAATTCTAATTGTGGATATTTGGTGTATTTTGTAATTTTTGTTTCAATCACAAGTTTTCGCATGTTAAAGTGCCCACTGAATTGAATTTTATTTGTATGTCAATATTAATTATTTTTTTTTATCAATATTTGGGTTTTAATGAATCTTTCTTATTCGAAACTAACAATAAGTTAGCAAATCTTAAGAACTAATTTGACATCTGCCATACCATTGCATGGATTGTAGTGTTTTGTAGAAGTATTAAGTTTAAGTTCGCCTTAGTTTATCGAAGTAAATTCAGCGAATTTCAAGATCTATGGTATGTCTACTTTTGAGTCGTTTGTGGTATTGGCGTTGTAGTAGATTCCTTGCTAAAGTATTTGGGTGGGTTCTCAGTTGGAGGGTGTATTTCGAACAGTACTGTTGTCTTTCTTCTTCAACAGTAGGAATCTTGAGGTCTTTATGTATATTCAAATTTCGGATGTTCCAAGGAGCTCCCTTGTATTTCTTAGCATTTTAGATTGAATTCTTTAGAGTTTTTTTATATTCGATGGCGACGCGGTTCGCCATAGTTAAATGTTGTATTTCCATATAGGTTTAATTATTAATTTGTAAATCACAATCTTGTTTTCAAGACTGAGCTTTGCTTTTGAACTTAATAGCCTTTGGAGTTTGGAAGATTAAATATTGCATTGGGTTCTTTTTGCTTCGATATGTTTCCTCCATGTAAGTCTTCTATCAAGATTCATACCAAGATTCTTCATTTGATTGTCTTCATATTTTTGTGGGATAGAGCACGTCTCTTTCCTTAAAATGAATGTGATGTGGGAGCTTTTAGTTTAATTTCCTTTAATTCTCCATTTTGCTAATCATTTTTCAACAGGCTTAAGGTTGTTTTGAAGATTTATTGTAGCTTGTCTTGCGTCAGAGTGGGTGCACAAAATAGCTGTATCGTCTGCAAACGTGGATGTGAGTAATTGGGTTTGTGTTGGTAAATCGCAAGTGTAAATCAAATAAAGATCTTGGCCAAGAACACTTCGGGTCTGTTCGGAAATGCATCATGATGCGCAAACTGCTTTTGCAGCACAAGCAAAATGTTCGAAAAAGGTAATTTTTGCAGCACTGCAAACGTCAAACATTCTAAGATGTAATTTTTCTATCAAGCATCACTCATCATTCGCATAAAAAAACTCACGCTGCAATTGAACGCTTGAAAATGCCTGTTGTGCGCATACTACATTTGCAGTATGCATTTCCGAACAGACCCAATATTTCACAAACACTTCATATTTTGTGAAATTCTGACATGTCGTTTTTAAAACTATCGTGCAAATAGTTGCACGTTGCCACAATTACTGAAGAATTTTGTTGAAGAAACTTTTTGTGTACTATAATTATTTATTTTACGATTGTTTTGGGCAACTTTTTTGCTGCGTTCTGATACGTAAATATTTTCAGAAATATTTTTAATTTAATTTCATTCTTTAATTATTAAAACTATTTCAGTAAATTTTCAGTTTTGTTTGCATTAAAAAAAAAGGTAAGAGTTGTTAGTTTTGAACTCTTATCACTTCGTTGTTTTAAAACTTGATGCATTATGTTTTTTTGAGAAAAGTAAAAGAATTAACCGGTATTTTATTTTGTGAGAAAAAAAAAGAATTTAAGAAGGGGTAAATCGGGCTATAGGGGATACTAGTTGAATATGACTGCGGAAGTGAATGCGCTCTGAGAAGGAAATGTAGTATATCTTAAGCCCTTTTTTAAAATCGGACATCGGAAAGTTATGAAAAAATACCATTTTGGTCGTTTTTCCGGTGGTCAATAAAAAATGTTGGACCTCTCGAGATCAGCTTTAATATAATAAGTCGAGGATGTGCCGAAGCAGACCACAGTGGGTCCCTTTTCGTCCCCAATTGGACAAAGGATGCTACTGCTCGGAGCACTCATACGTGAGCATGCTCCTTGTATAAGCAACCTTTGTCATCTCAAGCATATCCTTGTAGGTCAGTTGACCAATCTCGGCTTCGCCTACAAATGGAAGGCCCAGAGTTGTCAATCTTATGCTTTCCAGCGCCGGACACTGGCACAAAATGTGTGCTGCTGTTTCCGGCTCCTCTAGGCATAACCTACTCGTATCGTCCTCGGTCAGAGTAGTCTTCCCGAAATGGTACATGAAGGGACCGTGTCCTGTGACCAATGCAGTAAGCCAGCTTAAAGTCCTTTGATTGTATCGGATAACTTTTGCTGCTTCACTACGAGACCACTTCACGGCCGCCTTTGATTGCCTGCAATTAGATCAGCTTTGACATAGGGCGTGGTTTTTTCAAACTTTTTGTTTTGTTTGGAGTCCGACCCAACAAAAAAAAAAATAGTTGCCGAAAGGAAGCTGGCAAAGAAGTATCTACTTATCTAAGAATGAAAATCATACTTGATCTGAAAGCTAATGATTCGAAGAATCTTAAAAGTAACACGTGTGTTCATTTATTAGAAGAATATGCAAAGAATCGCAATTTTGAATTAACACCTGCCATTAGACGTTTCCCATCACTTCCGCTGACTTCAGATAATTTTGATAATCCACTTTGTCTTAAGATCATGTCCTTTTGTCTGCAACAGTTTCCTTTTAATTATAGCCCAAAATTTCTCGATAGGTCGAAGTTCCGGACATTTTGGAGGGCTAGCATTTTTTAGCCACAATATTGATTTTAAACTTGTCATACCATTCCATAGCAAATTTGCCATAGTGCCAAATCTGGTCAAAATAATACGGGTTTCTTATGAACATATCTCGCGACGTATCAAAGGCAAAAGTCTTTTCTGCAAGCATTCCTTAACATAAATTTCTTGATTGACATTGTCGGTTGTTACAAAAACGCTGCTTTTAAGACCGCATTTACAAATTGCTTGCCAAACCAGGTATTTTTTTGCAAATTTATCTATTTTTTTTCTTTAAATTTGGGAGAAACGTCGCCTCTTCGCTTTGCCGTGTTGTAAAGTTTACCAGTAGCTCGTTACTGTAACTCGTAGCGATCGTAGTTACCGACTCATATTACCGATTTGACGTCACTCTGATGTCACTCTCACCTGCAATGTTTCTGTACGTATCTGAATCGATTTCTGTTCGATTCGTTCGTTCCAAATCAATAAGCTATCACATGTTCCGATTTATTTTGAATGGAACCTTTTAAAAAAGTGTTTTTGTATGTAAAGTGAATCGATAACAATGTGCAACTTTTCTCACTGGCTTTGCGGCAAGTGATCATTCTATCGCTTTATCAAATGACAGTAATGTTGTGTATTATTAAGTTATAAGTACTCGAAATATACCTTTTAAAATGGTTACTTTCATATAAGTCGAATTTTTTTCTGATTGAAATATTTTGTTATTCTTAAAAAAGTTTTAGTTTTAAAGGTAATGCAATTTATAAATAATGCCTATTTACATAAAAGTTAAAAATTTAAGCAAAACAGTATATGTTTGAGCTATGAAAAAGTAACCGGTTACATATATTTGCTAGGTTTATGCAGCATAGCACTAAGTGTAAAATTATAATTACTAAGTTATAAAAATATTCACTTTTTATTAACAAGACAAGCACCTATTTATTATAAAGTTTTAGCTCAACTAAAATAATATATTCGAGTAAACAGCTGCTTGTCATTTGACTCAATTTCGCAACTTTTCTTCTTGATTTATGTTCTTTTTCATCACGGTTCGAGTTTTTACCGATTTAAACGTACAGAAACATAAGTTGTCTCGAAATCGGTAACTAGGAATCGATAACGGCTGACGTCACACAAATCGGAAACTTGCCGATTTCGTTACAGGAACGAGCTACAGGAATCTTTTTAAAGTCGGCCTTTACATAGGTTTCATCGTCCATTACAATGCAGTCAAAGTTGTGCACAATTTTATTGTATAGCCTTCAAGCACGTGACATAGCAGTTGTGTTTTGTTTATCATTTCTATTTGACTTAACTGGAACCTTATATGACTGAAGACCTTTCTCTCTCCGTACTTCTGTATATAAGCAGGTGACATATTTACTTTTTTAGCCACGTCCCTAATAGAGAGCCTAGGGTTTTGAACATGCGAACCACTTTCTTTGCTGCGTCCTCTGAAATAAATCCTTTTTTTTCCACTTCCAGAGGATTTTCTTGCTTTTTGCGCACAATTAATTTACGAGTAATTTCTCTTGTTGGGGTCATTGTGGCAACTGAATCAAATTTCAAAAATTGGATGATGCAATATTGATAGTCAAATAAAAAGTTTCACATTGATATACATAACTTGATACTACCGTTATTTTCGACACGAAAACATCCCTTTTTTGCGACTAGTTTTTTTCGTATACACACTTTAAGCGCTGATTATAATAGACGGAACGGAACGGAGTCAAGAGTCATTGTGGCGGGACGAAACGGTTTCAAACGGAGTGGCGATTATAATAGCAACGAAAGAGGAGTTAATTTTTTTCTAAAATATATTTTATTACAAAACAAGTTCCATCAATTCTACTTTTTTTATTATTTTAAAACATGCATTCAATCAAATTTTATCAAAAATACGGAAAACAAAACAAATGCAGAATCAAATTAATAGTAGCATCTGTCAACATAAAATTTTTGCTCAAAACGTAACGGAACGCAGCGGAAAAATCAAAAATCTATAGATCTCAACGTCACGTGCCGCTCCATTCCGTCTTATTATAATCGAACTCATAAGAAACTCATGCAATAGATTGTAAAGTGACATTTCTCAACATTCTATAACGTTCCGTTCCGCGCTCGCTCTCAAAACGACGTCGAAACAAAATTTTTATATTCTTGAAACTTTCAATTTCGACGTTGAGATCTGCAGTGATTGTTCACTCAATTATTGAGCAAACGTCGTCAAATAAATATTTAAATTTTTGATCGTCGAAATGATCTTCGACGACAATTCATTGGTGAAAGTGAGCTCTCGACGACGACAATTACTCGACGCGGATTCAAAAATAAGGGCAATATATTTAGCGGCTGAAAGGATCGGTAAAAGGAAAACAAGTTCATAGTATTTCACTGCATAAAATAGCCACCAATATTCAGCCGAGATGGTTAATTGGAGAGTACGTTATTAATATTCGGAGAGAAGTGTGATTTAGCCCTTCTAGGCTATCGAAAATAATGCTTTAAATGACACTCGATATGATTGAATTGATCGTGTTTATGTCAGAAATTACTATAAGAGGGTCTAATTTCTGCTATGCCAAAACAATTGTTTTTGCGTTAACTTTATTTTCAAATTTTTTATAAACCACGTATTTATTTAGAAAGAATTATAGAATGAATCAAGAATAAAAAGTTAACATTAACTACTTCTGGATTACTTATCTGAACTATTACCTTCACTGATCATAAACTTAACTTCACTTGACACATAAAAAACAACTAAAACAGAACTAACAGATAAACTAACACATAATGAATGAGTTACTTTGATAAGCTCTAAATATATGACTACATATTTAAAAGATCCACTCTCACTTCACTTGAAACCTCCTTTAAAAATAAATACCCTTTTTTACAGAGATTCTTCGTCTATTTTTTTAAAAAGAATTGCTTCACTTATAGCCATTCCTTTTTTCAAATTTGGTGTTATCTAAACAGTTGAACTTAAGTACACCAACATACATAACCTACTATAACCTATACAAATATATATTTATATACATATATATGCTACATATTTAAGATCTGACCAATATTGTTCTGCAAGAAAACCATTTATCGTTACTAAGAATTAAAAAAAAAATTAAAAAAAAACAAATACATACAAACACACACATACACTATTAAGCACAGCGTCGACATTTACAGGAAAAATGAACTTCGAAAAACTAATAATTACTATATGGAATTTTTAATAACGAACATGAAAATTAAAAAAAAAAAAATTTTTAAATATAAAGTAAAAACATCCTAAAAGCAATATATTAAGTATGAACAAACAATTAACTAAATATACATGCAAACAGACAAACAATGGCATTGGAGAACAAATATACTAAACAAATTAAATTTATTCTTTGTTTAATTCCGCTTAAATCAAATAAGTGTTAAAAACACATTTTAAGATATTTTGCTGCATTTTATTAGATTTCAAGTTTTATATATGTATAACGGTTTAATGTTAAAACATTAAAAATAATAAAAAATACACATTTAATTGGAATTAGCATAAACACATGTGAAAAAGTAATCGAATATTTGGAGACATTAACTAAAGAACCATTCTAGAGTTCGGATCACAGTCTTGTGGCAAATAAGCGATATTTAAATGCTAAAAAAGTACATTCACACACACACACATATATATATATATACCACATATACATACATACATATATATGTATAGTAAATTTAATAAATACAATACGTAGCTTATGTATAGCAATTACATCATTTACTTAAAACTTGTCATGTTGTGAAAGTGTAGAATTTACGCCAATTTGTTAAAAGATCTCAACAAAGATTACAACAACAATAATATTTTTGTTAAATCTTATATACAATATTGTTAAAAACTTAAAAACAAAAAGAAAACCATTAGTTTTAAGATCTTTTCCCTCTCAACACTATATAATAATAAAAAATTGAAACAAAAAAGAAAAAATAAACTTCCATGCAAAGAAAAAAAATCAAGCTATCCCTAATGAAAACATTATCTGAAATTGTTTGTTTCTCCAGAAGATATATGATTAAAACTTTTAAGTCCGGAATCGAAATTTTAAAACTGATCGATCTATACATGAGTTAAGATTTTACTAGCGCAAGTCCTTGAAATTTAAATCGATGTACTATATTATTAAAATCATAATTTTGTTTATTGCAAAAGAAGAAAACAAAAAAAAAATACATAAATAAAAAGGTAATATCTATAAATGGCAATAATACATCAAGGTCAAATTAAAGACAATTTTAGTGAAACAAGTAAAAATCGAAACAATTTTAAGAAAAAAAAAAACAAACGTACATAAATCAAAATGGGAAAAATTGTTAACTTATATTTGCAAAATATACATAATATAGAGAATAATTTACTGTACATATGTGTGTGCCCCACTTGTTCGATTTAGAGCATGTATTTGTAATTTTGACGTTGTAATTGAAGCAAAAAGCAAATTTCTATAATCTTAAGAAACCAAAAAAAAAACACCTTTATTCAAGTAAAAGCAAAGAACGAAAAAAACATTTTTTTCAAATATATTATGTTTTAGGCTTTTCTTAAACTTATAACAGAAATAACAACATCAACAAGAACAAAAACAACAATAAGAAATTCCACAAATCTCCCAAATTTTAAATATTGAAAAATGCTGCCTCATAAAAAAACAGAAACACAAAATTAGTTGAAACTAAAGCAAAAATAACAAACATAAGAATTTAATAATAATAAATTGTGAATACATGTTTATATATGTATGTACATATTTATTGTATATGTCTATATATATACATGTATATGCATAAATATATATATAAATTGATGATAAAAGTTGAAAGTAACAAAATGGCGTCTTTTTGTCATATGTTTAATTTTACTAATCAAGTGAAAACTTTACACATATATATAGTATGTATATGAAAAAATAATTTTAAAAATATTTAAACATAAACACCAATAATTTTTTTCTTAAAACTATTTACAAATTATTGTAAACAAAAAACAAAAATGTGTAAATTATATCTAAATTTTGCTGACTGTATTCCCTAGGCTTTTTACACCATTTAAAATATATAAAAATAACAACAACAACAAAAAGATCTACTATAAAAACATACAAATATAAATATGTATATAAATATATGTATATATATATATACATATATATTTAATACTTGTCAAAAAAAAAATGTCGTGTTTAAAACAAATATCTAAAATTTTAAAAACAACCCTCTTACATATAGCATTACAAATGAAAATGCATAATTTTTGTGCACTTTGAAAATCAATTAATTTATTTATGAAAAGCAAAAAAAAAAAAAAAAGAAAAAGAAATTGACTGTCGTTATTTAAGATTTACTACCAAGATTTCAAAGGAATTTTTTATCAATATTTATGTAAAAAGAAAAGTTTTTTTTTTAGATTTACGAATTGTTCTTTAAATAATCCCCGCCTGTGATAGAAATTAATAGATTTCTTATGATTTTGAATTAGTAACTCAGACAACATAAATATTTATTCAAGACAAACCGTTATGATTTAGTTTAACTAAAACCGATTTTTTTTAAAAAAGTTATTTTTTATATTATTAATAATATGTACTGGCACATGTTCGAAGAACTCATGATATTCGATATTTTATAACAAATCTTATCGTCACATTATGCATATTATTAAATACGTTATACATATTATTAAATTTACCAAGGAATTTGCAATTGACATCTTGAGGCTTAAAGGTACTCATTATCGACGAAACATTATCAACATTATCAAGCAGAATCATTCGTTTACGACCTTTGTAAATGAATCTGAAAACATTCAACAAACTAAACTGCCTGTCAAAAACGAAACTTTGTTCAAAGATGAGTTAAATAACACAACCAATAGCTCGTTCTTGAAACAAAATTTCCAAGTTTGGCAAAAATTGTGACCGTGATGAAAAAGAACATAAATCGAGTAAAAAACGTTGCGAAATTGAGTTAAATTACAATCAGCTGTTTACTCGAATATATTATTTTATATGCTCTTAAACTTGATTATAAAAAGGTGCTTGTCTTGTTATTAAAAAGTGAATAATTTGATCATTCCACGGACACGTACAGATGAATTCAGCTATGTTTTTGGCTTTATTGTACAGCCAGTTCTAAATTTACACATTGGAAGTGAAGTCCTTTTGTTCAATTAAATAGATTGCATTCTGTTTCTTCATTGTACGTTCAAACCTTTTTTAAATTTTGTTAAATGCAAGAGAAAAAAAATAAGACATCTACTGTCATGTGCCGGACGGGTCAGTCATCCAACGTTGCAAATCGTTGTGTTCGATTACAAACTTTAGCGAAAGTAACTAACATAAGGCAGAGGTATTTAAAAGCCAAATTTTTATTACTCATTAACATGCTTTCGGTGTAAAAAGGTTTTAAATAAAGTCCAACATTTTTTTCAATATTATTTTTACCCATCGTCACGTTGAGACAAATCACTTCATGTGCCTGACAGACTGACAATGTTTTAATTTAATTGGGCAATTAAGTAATTAGGTAGTTAAGTAATTATGTAATTTAGTAATTAAAAAACAAATTTAACATATTGTCCTTCCCTTGCCTCAACCATTTCTTCATTATCTTGAGCCAATGCCTTCCATTTTTACTAAAACAAAAAAGTTTACGAAACATTTCCTAACGTTTACGAAAAAGAAGAACTGCATTTGTGAAACAGTGAAACATGAATGTAAATAATTTGACACTTGGTGCTGTGCAACGAAAATTTACAAATATATGCAACTGATAAGATTTTTAATTATTATGTAAATAGGCATTATTTTTAAATTGCATTATCTTGAAAATTGAAACGTTTTATAACATCAACGAAATAATTCAATCGGTAAAAAATTCATCTTAAACGAAAGTAACCATTTTTAAAGGCATATTTTGAGTACTTATAAATTAATAATACACAATATTACTGGCATTAGATAAATTGGCAAAATTCTCACTTGCCGCAAAGCCAGTGAGAAAAGTGATTTCGATTCAATTTTCTTACAGAAACACTTTTTTAAAAGGTTGCATTGAAGAGAAATCGGAACATGTGACGGATTATCGGTTTGAAACGAACGAATTGAACAGAAATTGATTAAGATTCATACAGAAACATTGCAAGTGAGAGTGACGTCACTCTGACTTAATTCTCACCTACACTGTTTGTATAATAATCTGTAGCTCGGTTTTGTTACTATTGCGACAAGTAGTGACTTTTTCTGACGTCACAGTGTTTTATTCCAAAATACTCACTTTTATATCACTCGAATATACACGTCTATACTATTAATTATGCTGACAATTTCTTGCTTTGATGTTAGACACTTTAACACTTGGTGATGTTGATATTAAATACACAAACATTATCCACAAATCGCAATCCGAGTATTCTTTTAATGCGGTTTCTTATTGCAATGATGCAAATATTATCATGAAATTAATTTCATTTATGAAATATGTTGGTTTATATATTCAATAATTTATAAATTGTAGTACATATAATATTGTGTTAACAATATATTTTTAATCTACATGAAAAAATTTAAGTTGATACCTTGTACCCGGTAGAAGCATTTGTAACGTGGATAATATTTCTCACCAAGTTAAAACAAAGAGAACTGCAATCGATGCGAGTCGCATATTTTAGTTTACAGAAACACTTCGTCTATGGAGTTCCTTTAAAAGTGGAATTGAAACAAGCGAGACGAGTTACTGATTTTTCTCATTTTATTACAGAGACAGTTCAAGTGATAATGACGTCAAAGTGAGAAAATCTGGTGAGAACTTCGGTGAGTAAAGTTACAGAAACAAGGTACTGAAGCGGGTCCTGTTTGATTCGTTTGTTCCAAATCGATAAGTTGTCACATGTTCCGATTTCACTTAAATGGAATCTTTCAAAAAAGGGTTTGTGTAAGAAAAGTGAATCGATAAAATTTCATGCTTTTCTCACTCACTCTGTGACAAGTGAGAGTTCTACCGATTTGTATAAATGACAGTAGTGTTGTGTATATATGAAATAAAAAGTACTCTCAATTAATATTCTAAAACGGGTAGTTTCGCTTAAGTTACATTTTTTACTGATTATATTACTTTTTTCTTTAGTTTTCAAGGTAATGCTATTTAAAAAGAATTCCCATTTACATAATAGCATGAAATTTAAGTAGCAAAATATTTGTTAGATCAATGCAAAAGAACCCGGTTGCAAATATTTGCTAAGTTTTTGTTACACATCACTTATTGTCAAATTATTTACATTCATAATAGTTGATTATTTACGCAAACATTATAACACATCAATATTGCATAATTTATTTACTTAAAATTCACATAATCACTTTTTAATAACCTTTTTATTATAAAATTTTAGCGCACATAAAATAAAATAAATGCAAGTAGACAGCTGTTTGTTATTTGACTCCATTCCACAACGTTTCTTTTCGATTTGTTGTAAACTATTATAGTAGCGATTCATTTTCCGAAAAAATTCTGCAAATTTTTTGCCCTCTTCAAGAATTCTGAATTTTTTTTTGTTTTCTAATGACATGGTGATGGGGGGTCTGGATGATGATTATGTCAGCAGTACTAATTTTTTAACTTTTTCGAATTTTCTACAAAATTTAGTCGATTTTGGTTTGAAAACAGATGGCACCCTAATTGTCTATGCTTGAAAACGAAACACATTTTGAGGGATTCCCGATGCATGTACCAATGTTTACGTAAGCATGAGAGGGGGGGGGGGTGTAAGACCTTTGCTTACTCATGCTGACGAGGGGGAGGAAGGGGTTAATAATTGCAAAAAATCTGCTTACGTAATACTTGAATGGCCCCATAGAAGCATTACAAAAAAGTTATAGTTCTCTTCTTATAAGTTACAATAGGTCTGTTTCCGTACTAACTTCAAGTAATTGTAATAGAATAGCGAGTGCCATTTTGTATGTTATTCTTCTCTCTCTCGAGTTTCAAAAATTTGTAAAATAACGCCTTATAGCAACTTCAAGTATATACAGGTTGCGTACATTTTTTGACGCATCCTTATGTTATGTAAACAAAAATATTTTGACATTTGCCAAGTAGGATTTTGTGATGCTTTAAAAAAACGCATTTTTCAGGGTTTTGCTCTGTACTTTTTATACTACGTTTCGATGGCGAGTTAAGACTGGGCTTACTCGAGATTTACTTCTTCGGTTCATTTATATAAAATTTGCGTTCATCAAATAGAAGAGGTCTACATCATCAAATACAATTTCAAGAAATATAATGGATCTAAAATTTCAACAATGCAACACTTAGCTGATGCAATGTTTATGGATGCACTGAATATGTAGTAAAACTATTTTTTAAGTGCCGCATTAATTTCAGAATCAGCAATTTAAGCTCAAGCCTTGAACAGACTGTGTAACACGGGGGTTACACGAGACAGTACTGTTAAGACAGTGACAAATACGTATTAGTTGTCAAACTTTGTATCTGTGAATAAGAGTATAGACAGTTGGTAAAACAGTTGGCAAGACAGTAGACAAAATAGTAAAAAATTAATATTTTATAAAGAAATTTCTGTTAAAACTACGAGCACGCCAAAGTATTGCAAATTTTCAATTAATTCTATTATATTATATTATATCATATTCTGTCATTTGATATGCTAAATATCATTCAACTGTCCTAGATACTGTCCCGCGAGCTGTCTACAAAAAAGTTAAGACAGTAGAGCAGACAGTAGCAGACTGCTGCAAAAATGAGTGTGTGTGGGTAAAAATTTGTGAATGTGTTACGACTGTCTTAACAGTACTGTCTCGTGTAACCCCCGTGTAAGAACCGTACTTTACACAGTGTCAATACACACTTACAATATTTGATTGCATGCGAACTGTCAAATTGAATTTCATGATATATATCTCAAGTGTAGACCACTCGTATCATGAAATTGTTCATTTCATGAAATTTATCTCTTGAAATATTTCTTGAGATATACTTCATGAGATGAACTGTCTCTTTTCAGTAAAATATGTAAGTGTGTGTGCTTTTTTAAGAACTTTTCAAGCAAAAAATATTGCAAAAGCATTAATATAGTGAAAAAACAAAGAATGGAATGGTGAATGGAAGAAATTATTAGTTTAATAAACTTTTACAAACAATTCCAAAATGAAATTTCATGAGATGAAGTGCCCACCTAAATATTATAGCATGAAATCTGGATATCATGAAATTAAATTTGACAGTTCGCATGCAATCAAATATTGTAAGTGGAGACAGTGTTCCATTAAACTAGCGGCTTCAACAGCATCCTCCTCGTCATCACTGAACCACAATTCAACTGAATTAATTTCTCGATTCTTTATTTTTTCTATTTTTTATAAATTTTGCGACAATTAAAATCAAAAACTTACGAACTTTAATTTGGAAATAAAATTTTATGAAAATAAACAAAATGCCAAATAGCTGTTAAAAATTTAGTAAACAATTCACAATAGTGTACCTTTTTGTCGATAAGACTACACAATACCAACACGAAAGTAAATCGACGCAATCCTATGGAGAAGACAACCTGTTCTAAACCTTTCACGTGATAGGTTAATAGGTTTTTTATAGGATAATAACTAGGGACATATTTTTCAAAAAAAAAAAAAAAAATAAAAAATCCCTCTTAAAAAAAATCCGCACCAACTTGGAAAAGTCTTATTGATTTTTATTATCCAGAAACAATATTAAATCGAACTAGTAATGTCGGTATCGCTGCCCAAAATTGCAATTTATATGTGTAATATTATACAACAAAATTTTTTCTGGGTGTAGATGTTGAATGTTTTGTGCTTTAGCTCAATATTCTTTTATTTGGTTAAACTGTAATAAGAATTCCATACACCATGATTTTGAAAGCTCCGAAACACAATAGGGCTATTCCCAGTTACGGGCAAATAGCTTTGCAAATGTATGCCCTTACCAAATATTTGCCATTAACTGTGAGCACACTTTTTAGAACACTGTTGCAAACAAAACTCACAGCTGTTTTGGAGGAAAAAAAAAACAACACGAACAGTGTTTGTGTTGTTTTTCATTATTATTTATCAAAATGTATTAGTTATCAAAGTGAGTTCCATTTCAAAGTCTGTTAATTTTTTTTTATTAGCTGCGTTTGGTTAAAATGTGACAGCTGATTGATTGGCAAATAAGTGTTGCCCATGATCGACCGTATGCAATGCGATTTTAGTGTTGTAAATTTCACACAGTCCGGCAAATGCAAATCTGTACATTTTGTTGTTGTGTTGAAAACATTTGCCATCATATTTTGCAAATGCCACGATGCCACGCTATTTGCCTGTATTCGGAAATAGCCCTAATGAACCCTAAACAAGGGTCAAAGATGGCCTAAAAATAAACCAAAAAGCACAGCGGCCGAAGGTTGAGTCAAACAACGGCCGTACAAGGCCTAGATTTAGTTGTATGGTCGCAGTATGGCCGCAAAACGGCCGATGTACGCACGTTGTATGCCACCAAATTTTTCAAAGCTGCTATTTAAAAAAAGTATGCACAACAACAAAAGCAAGCCTCATGCACTGAACACATTCACGACTACACGACATTACGACTCGACATGAGGAAAGAGTCAACAATATGGAAAAATCATACAATTGTTTCATTCTTGCATACACGAACCCTTATATTTGCGCTGGTGTCGCCCATCAAATTAAAAATAATTCTTTACCGGCGATAGCAACATTGCCATGTAGCTGCGACATTTTCACCAAATTCACCTCCATAAGAAAAGCATGTAAAATAATCTTTTTTGTCGCGTCGTATAGTCGTTGCCGTCTTGAATGTGTGCAGTGCATTATAATTGCCCTTATTCTTGTTGTCACCTCACCTATGTGAGAGTTCTCACACTCGTGTCACGTCACTAGAAATCTGGTATTCTTGTTGTCATGTGACGTGAGTTCACAAACTATGTCGGTGTTCACAAACTCACGTCACATGACAACAAGAATACCAGATTTCTAGTGACTTGACTCGAGTGTGAGAACTCTCACATAGGTGAGGTGACAACAAGAATAAGGGCAAATAACATTTAAAACAGTGGTCATCAAACTCTATACAAGCATACTTTATTTATGTATAAAAGCTCATTGAAAGCTTTGCACTGGAAGAAATTCTACTTGAATCTTAGTTCAGCTTTTATTCAAGGTGAATGTGCGCTTGTTGGATTATTTTCATTATTGAATGTGCGCTTGTTGGATTATTTTCATTATTGTGCACATGCATGTCTTCAGTGTCGCCAGAAAAATGTTCCTCTGGGTGGGGAGGGGTGTGAGGGGGAAATGTTTTGAAAAATTTTCATTTTACGTGAGTTCACAAACTATGTCGGTGTTCACAAACTCACGTCACATGACAACAAGAATACCAGATTTCTAGTGACGTGACACGAGTGTGAGAACTCTCACATAGGTGAGGTGACAACAAGAATAAGGGCAAATAACATTTAAAACAGTGGTCATCAAACTCTATACAAGCATACTTTGTTTATGCATAAAAGCTCATTGAAAGCTTTGCACTGGAAAAAATTCTACTTGAATCTTAGTTCAGCTTGTATTCAAGGTGAAGGTGCGCTTGTTTTATTATTTTCATTATTGTGCACATGCATGTCTTCAGTGTCGCCAGAAAAATGTTCCTCTGCTGTATTAAAAAGCTAGGGGACGGGTGTGAGGGGGAAATGTATTGAAAAATTTGCATTTTACGTTGTGTTACTAATGTTCATAATTCATATCGAAGAAACATATGATAATTTACTGATATATGCACTGTTCCAAATAAGAATAAAACTATTAAAATAGTGTAAGTTAATTTCATAATTTTCAAAAAAAATTTTAAAAAGCAATTTTTATTCAGAAGTGAATTTGTTGTTCTGTATTAAATAAAGGTTTCAATTCCTAAGAAGGTATGACTGGATAGAGAAGGCATGAAAAGTTCGAGTTTTTTTACTTTTTTTTTTGTTTTTGAGTATTTGGAATAAGCTATTTTTACTTTTGTTTTTTTTTAAATTTTTGTGTTTTTTTGTTTGTTTTTGAGCAATGAATATAATTATTAATTGTTTGAGTTAAATATTCTTTAAACATTTTTTTTTGTGAAAAAATGATCTTTGGATAACTGTTCATTTGCTCAGCAGCCAGTTTGTTATTTTTTCAATAAACGCTTTTTTAAGCGAATCGCTAATGCTCTACGCTCAGTTTTACTTAAATGTTTCTGTATTAAATTATGACAAGCGTTATAATTCCGTTCAATATTATATTTTTTACGAACAGAAACAGTTCGGTAGCAAACCAAACATTGCGGTTCAGAAAAAATATTTTCTGCAAAAAAAAAAAATTGGAACTCCCATTTAAGAAGAGGCATTTTGCATAGAAATAACGAAATAGTATATATTTATGAGTGTAACATAAGTTGCGTATGCGCAGCAATAAAAACAATCTAACAAGCATGCATATGACGCAGGTTCGTTCTGCATAAAATCTCAATAGATACTGACGCAGTTCAGTGCTCGTCCGTGTGTTAATATGTATACAGAAAGCTTTCAAGCACAAAAGCTCAAATGCCCGCTGGTATAGGCTGTGAGGATCACTGATTTAAAACAAGTATTCATCAAAAAAATTTTAATCTAGTCAGTAATCGGCCTAGTATTGTTACAACTAGCCCCTAGCTCCCTTACTGAATTAATTTTTATACGTTTAAAATGTGCATTAAAAAAAACGTTGGTATCAAATATTCTAAACAATTTGTATGGACTAAAGAGCTGCACAAAACATTATATTTTTGCCACTTCACTACTGTACAGTACTTTAGTGCACAGCATTTCAGTGTAGCGTTGATATCGAACACACAAATTCAATGGTGAGGCTCAGCAACGAAACCAACACTTCATAGTTTTAAATGCTTTTCGCTACAGTACCAGTTCTTATGATATGTTGTGAAACAGAATATCAAAACAAAATGCGACAGTACAGCAAAGTAACGGGAAATCATAGCATGCATCGCGAGTGTTGCTTCAGTATCGATCAGCTAGAAGCAATCTTATTTATTCTTTCGAAATCGCAAAAATAAAAAATTTTAAGGTGACAGCCTTTAGTCAAATAAATTTTGGAATCTGTAAATTCTGACAATGAATTTGGCATCTGCGGCCAATTTTTACCTTGTGTTTGCCCCAGTTTCGAAATCGCAAAAATAAAGGTGGCAGCCCTATTGTGAAATAAATTTTGAAATTTGTAAATTCTGATAAAAAAAAATGTTTTTATACTCGTAAATAGTTCAGTGCGTGTGCATGTCTCTAAAGGGGTGAAAAAATAGCTAGGACGAAATCGTCATACTGGACACAAACCGAATGCAAAAATATAGTGGTCACAGCTAGGGTTAAGTTACGTTTGTTCAGGGATAGCGTTCAGCTTTGCCATATAGCTATTAACTTGCAAATCAGATATTTTTCATGCAAATTTCTTTGTGTGCATTTTTAGTAAATTTTTTATTGATAGATATATTTTGTCTCCTAAAAAAAAGAGGACTTTTCGTTTTAAAAAAGATAAAAAAGATCTCGAGAAAAGAAGAGAACATGTCCTCTTTAAAAGAGATATGATGGCAACGCTAGCCAGTGGAGCCCAAGAAATTTTAAGCACGGGCCAATGCTTCCAAAAACAAAGAAACAAACACAAAATGTTGCACATCGTTGCGTTTGTCAAGAAATTAAACAAAACAAAAAACAATTTTAATAATTTATATGACAATAACAAAACTTGCATGCAAAAATTATTCGGCACACAAGTAACGGGACAATCAGCTTAAGCATCCACATAGTCATGATAGAATTACCAGGTATTATTATTCGCTGAAAATCAACTGGGGATAAACTGTCATTTTGGGCATATTTTGTCAAAATGAAGCGAGTAGGTGCAAACAATGTTGCTCTTGTATTATTTGAAATGAGAAAACGACAAACAATTTATCTTGTCTTTGAACTTGATATAAGCCACGTGATCAACATTGATAAATAGCAAATTTTTTGCCTCATTGCATCAAAAATTAGCTTTCTGCATTAGAAAAACAATACGAAGATAATGATTTAACGATTTCATGTTTGACTGATTAATGAATTAATTAAAAAATTTGATAAAAATAAGAACACCTATATTATAAACTTCTCAAAACTTAAATGTAGTCTATGGCATAGAATTTAACAGAAGTAACTAGCAGCAGAAATATTACTTACTTCATATGTATATGTAGAGATCAAGGCAAAAGTAAAGACCAAAAATTCCTCTTTTACTTCTTGGTGTGATTGCAATACTTTTATTTGACACTATAAGCCCAAAGTAACGAGTAAAAGTAGCGATTAAATACTACCTACAGTAGGTTCTACTTCAGTTTGGTTTTATTGTTCTATAGATTGAATGTTCTACGGTCTCTTTCTGCCAGTATTCGTTTGTATATAAAAAACTCTCTTTACTGCAGTGCTTATTTTAAAATGAGAGAGTAGAAGAACGGAAGTATTTGAAAGTGCTTGTGCAGCTCTTTTGTGTGAACCTATTCTTTTTATAAATAGTATCAATTCTGATACATTTACTTACTCATTTCCGAACGAAAGAAGAATCATTCACGTAAAAAAGGTAAATCATCAAGAGTTTCTACTTTTTAAACATATGAACAAAAACTTTTCGTTAAGATTGCTGTGAATCTTATACAAATGTCAAAAACGAGATTTTTATTTTGATAATGATAGTGTAAAGAGAAAATGAGTTCGAAAGTTCAAGTTTCTAAACCAAAAAACTATGTGAAAACATTCGCAAAACAGTTTACTTTTTCAAAACCTTCGCTTTAGATTCAGTGTAAGAATTCAGTACGCTCAGAATTTTCAAGTTGAATTCAATTCTATCTTTTTAGTTATATATTTTTAAAAATATTCATGTTTTGCATAATCAAAAAAGAAAATACATTTAAAATGGAGGCTCAAATAAAATATAAATTTAAACTTTAATAATGTGAAATTAAATAAAAAAAGCTTTTTGTGAGTTTATTAAAAACGAAAAAGAAATTATAATAACTGTACCTTTTTAGCTTTTTGAATGAGTGTTAAATATTATATATACAAAAATAAAAAAGAGAATTTAATTTAAAATTGAAACAAATAAAACCAACGCAATTCAACAGATGTTTCAATTCTTTGTTGTTTAAAATAACTAAGTGGTACGCATAAAATATAATGCATTATATAAATATAAGATGTAACGTTTTTTACACCAATAAATGTTGTTCTCTGTTTTGTGCGTATTTTGATTGTATTAATAATGATAAAAATTTTAACAAACAGCAAAATTCAAACTAGAATGCAATATTTTATTGAATATTGTGTGAGTTTTTTGTTTATTTGTTTTTATTTTTAAGTATAATTAGATGCATAAAGATATCTAGTATACCGTAAATATATATCAACACAAACACTTACACATTTAATCATTTAAGCCTCAAATATTCAAACATTTAATTTAAATATCATGATTATTATTATGATTGTTATGAAAACTATGAAAGTTGTAGTTGTATTTTGTAATTGATTCGTTGTGCTACAGAATTAGTTGTTGTTTTCCTATTTTTTACCAAAAATTGCCAAAAATAAAAAACAAATGTATCAGTTGTATCAAAATGTAGCATGAAAAAGTAGTTTAAAAAACATAAGCTTAATTTTATAGAGAACATATGTAAAAACAATAATAAAAGCAAAAGAACCTATTTTCTACATTTTTAAAAAAGATGTTTGATAAAAACCATAACATTTATTTACCTACTTTTATCTATATTAGTACCTAATGTTATCAGAAGTAATTTTAATGCGTTATTTTAGTTATTGTTTATTTTAATTAAACACTTTTTGTTTTGTAACACAGACCCTTATTTGATAAATCATATATATTTACTATACATATATACCTACATAAAAGTTTTTCCCACTTGACATTTGTTTGTTTTACTTTTGTTATTTTTTTTTTATAGAATCCTATAGAAGATCGACCGAATTCATCAGCTGTGTAATAAATTACAATGCTTAGCAAATTCAACCGAGAGCCTGATAATTTTTAAATTTTAGGCAAGTAACCGAACTTACACATGAACTTATATTAGGTTTAGTTTCGATTCGTCCTCATATTTAAGGAGGTTAACGAAACAAACGCCCGTAACCAAGGCTTAACGAAATCATAACTGGTACAGGCGAATCTGGATATTTCAAATGGTTCAAAAGGTAAACAAAATTTTCACCCTTTTTGTGCATTTTCGATTGTTCGCATTTTCGAGATTGAATTTTTTTTCAAAAAATTAAATTTTTCTTAAAACTTGTTTTATTTATTTTTGTGATCTCTTATTCTTTAAAGTGTCAGTTACTATTTTGTTCAGTATTTGTTCACTATCGGTTGTTCACTATTTAGAGTAGTCCGTGTTAAAAAAGTTCACTTTTTCGTGGGTTCGTTATATCCAGATGTGACAGTATATCTGTTGCCAGATGATTTGGAATTTAAATTTCAAAAGCTTTTTATAGGTTCGACTCCAAGTTTCAAATAATTTTTAGGAAAGCTTGTAATTGCTGTAATAATTTTTTAGGCAGCTATAACTTCCATAGAGATTCCGAAAAAATATAACGAAAGTGTTAGTTTAATCTACTGAAGAAAGAATAGCCAGCCAGTGGCGACTTTGCAGGTGCAAGATTCCAAGCGGCAGTTCTTTGCTGCTCTCAAAAGGTCTTTTATCTTGTCTTACGTGAATATCAGCCAAATTTTTATATTTATCTCATTTTTAACAGTTGATTTCGGAATTGATTAAGCAAATAAACTTGCAAAGCTAAACCTTTAAACCTAAAGCATAAAGACACAAATTCAAAATATTGGAAATGCTGACAATGTTTGGCATAATATTTGGGATGAAACTGCAAAAGAAAGCCTCTTATATGAATGAACAATCGATGCTTTGCTGATTCAGGTGTAAAAGTGGTATCCTTTTAGTCATGGCGACTGTCTCACAATTGGCTTAAGGGCTGGTTTTCATCTAGAGGTCCAAAAACACGGTGATGTTCTTGAGTTTTTTTTTTATAGAAGGAAGTTAATGAACACTTTAAGTTTTTTTTACAGTTTTTATTGATTCTTATAGTGTAGGAAAATATTTTTTTTGCATAAAAGTGTAATGTGAAGTGTCAATACGCCCTCAAACGTCACTTTGAAAGACATCGACCCAAATAGCCTCCATCGCACAGCACGTTCAGTCATCTGATATAAAAAAAATAGTTTACAAATTATATCATATTTACTGTAGCTTGAAGCTATAACATCAATAAATAGATGAAAATTACAAAAATGTTGAACATGTGAATTGTTAGTAGCTTTTTTCACATTTTTTGCTCTTTACAGTGCTTTTAAAGAAACAACCGGCCAATATTAGGCGATTTTCTTTACTATTTCAAAGTGACGAACGCGCAGAGCACATTGAGAACTGTCATAATATAACAAATAATTTTATTTTACAAACCATCTGAGCAAATGGTTAAATTATTTCTCACCATCACAACACAGCACTTAAGCAAGGTTCAATTATAAGGTTGTGGCAATTGAGAGAAATGCACTCTTTTTCCGCCTTTGCTCGAACTGTCAATGTGCTTTTCTTTGTTCTAAGCATTCGTTTTCTTCATTTCTTTTCATCAATTCTGACAGTTCGACCGAGCTCGCTCTCAAGTGCCACAACCTTACAAATGAGCCTTGCACTTGAGCATGGTAGAACTAGTGAAGGTATATGCATTTCAGACTGCTCTCTTTTTCTCGTAGCCAGAATTGTCAAACTCAAGCATTTTGCTATTCTTGCCTATTTTTGTTTTCTTATCGCATTCTCATCGTTTTCAAATTTTGTATGACCTGTCACCTCGTTTTGACTGTTCCGGCAGTCTGTCTCTCCGAAATACATCTATCTTCTCTAATTCTTCTATGCACTTATGTGCTCTGTTCTGCGCGCAATTTACTCCGTCACATGAGTAGGTGCATTTAGAATAGGGCTTGAGCGCGCTCAAAATGAAAAAAGAAATACCAATTTGGTTTTCTGAGCGCTCAAAACCAAAAATGAAAAACGAGTAGTTATTTTGAAAGTTCGCGCCCTAATCTGTTTGGATAAAGAAAATCGCCTATTATCTGAATTTAGGTTTAGGAAGAGGCCAGTTTGTAAAACATGATTTTTAAGAGAACGCGTTTTAAGATGTAGTTAACGACTTTTTCGAGTGCGTTTATGAAAGTATGGGTTATTTTCGTATGCGATAACTTTTTATGCAATCGTTATCGGCCAAACCGCTTTGGGAGCGTCGAGTTTTATGAGAACCTGCACTTAACGGTTGCCAAAACAGCATTAATAAAATTATAATTAAATATTTTTCAAAACTAAATTTAATTATTTTTGTTACTGACAGTTACAAAGTACATAAGGGTTGTTTTTTTTCCTGTGTTTCAAGACTTTATTATTTTCTCTGCCAAAGCTTGATGGACTTCTAATCGATGCTTTTGGTAGGATTGAAACCTGTAACCTTTACTATGCACAGTGAGACATTAAAGCCGCAGTTTCCATTCGCATAAAATGATTCAAAAAGCTTTTAAAAAACAATTAAAAGCTCGCTTTTTGGCTCTTATATAAGTCATAACTATCGCTAACAAAAGTATCAGTTTCTATAACTAATTTCTTTATCAGCCCGATTCTGAACATTCTTGGGGAATTCATTTTTCTCAAGAGTAAAGTCCTCCTATCCATAGTATAATTATTATAAAGTAGGAGCGACAATTTTTGCTGCGATATCCGTATGTCAAACAAAAGAAAATCAAAACGAGAGCGTGCTATGGTTGCTATGGAGATATCAAAAATGTTTTGTGTCACACAAAGAAAATAAATAACTAAATTTAATTTAAGTTGTAAATAATGTATGCAAATGAATAAATTTCATAATTAATCTTTTTCTTTGTTGATAGAAAGTGAAACTCCACGATACGATGTCAGCGGAGGCGGTGGTGTATTAAGAAACGTATTGAAAAAAAACTGTTATTGAACGCTCGTTTTGTTTTCTTTTGTTTGACGTTCGTTTATCGCAGCTCGTGAAAAAATAGGTTGTTGTCAAGGCTACCTGATAAATTTTTGTATTTTGTTATTATTTTAACAGACGGGAAAATAATAATAAGGGAGAGAGAATTTCGATTTTTCGATGTCAGCTGTCAGCAAACAAACAAGAATAAAAGTCCTAAGGAAGGGTCTGTTGGAATGAAATCCAACGATCATCATTCACAGTGTCGTAATTAGCAGCAGTTTTTAGCAAAAATAGCAACAAAAGTTCCATTTAACTTAAAAAATGTAAAATACTTACATTTTGCACACAACTCCGCTAACAAGTTTTTGGCGAAAAAACCCTCAATAAATGTTATCAAATTCTTCTTTTTTTCACGTTTCGAAGTTCGTTTAAAATTGGAGAAATGGGAGAAGAGAAAAAACTCCTCGGGAGTTTTTGTTTGAAATAAGGGAAATGGGAAAAAATTCCCGGGGAGTACGCATCGGGATGTATAGCTTGTCGAAAGGTTAAGTGTTAGTTGGGAACTTTTTGATCATTGATTTTTGGGTTAGAGTATTGCTGTGAGCTAAGACAGCCCTGTTTTTGATATAGGCAATAATGCTCCAAAAAACTGAAGTCTGAGGTTATGCATTTTCAGATCAACATTGAATACGCTCTGGAGTTTCACTTTCCTATTCCTCGCAGAAACCTAATTAGGACTGGACTATTTTGAGATGATCAGGATGATGGTGTTTCCAGGATACTTTTATAAGGGCGAAATAGTCTACCGTTTCGTTATCCTTCATAGCCATGGTCCTTATCCTTTTACTTCTGGTGCCCACCACTTCTATATCCTAATGTTTTGCCTTAGTCAAAAATCCATCTAGTCTATATATAAGCTTATAAGCTTGCAGGGTCCTTAATGTCGTTTAATTGTTTGAAGTATACATATATTTGCTCCCTTAATTTTTCTTCGAAGACATTTCCGAAAACATACCTGAATGCTGTGGAATATGGTTGGAGTAAAGGCAATTGAAATAGTAATTGAAACAGTAAATCTCTGCCACTGTTTTTTTATTTTCGAGAAAGTTTGTTTTATAGTATTACTTGCTAACAGCACTTTGAGAAGTTATAGCGCCATCCTTTCAAGAAGAAGAATTTTTGAAGAAGCCCATCACCGGCCAGCGTCATCTCCGAGGACCCGAAATTGCAAAAAAAAAAGTTGATTTGGATGAATAGAAATTTGAAAAAACCGATAGCTGTGTAAGTGAAAGAATAGGTTTATTTGAGTAAATATACATATGTAAAATAATAGCGGCAGGATGGAGAACGGAGCGTGGTTTTTACTGTTATAGTTTTTAAATGGAGAACATGTGTATTTATAATTAGATATATCCACTGAAAAATTTGTGGGTAATAGAATAACAGCTTGTTCATATAGTTTTTACACTTATCCGGTATCTGTTACTTTAGTCTAGTTAGTAACATATAAACTTCTTTCAAGTTTATTTCCGTAAAATATTTTTAAAGCGGTTATCAGAAGTTAGTTACATATATATTATATATATATTAGAGTGGGGCGATTAGTATGGAAGGAAAAAAGTGTTAATGGGAGCTTCGCGTTTCTGATTCTTGGGATTGTACTGAGCAAAAAACTCCACTAGACCATGAGTCTACGGTGAAAATCGATATTGACTTGCATTTTTTTCTCAGACTTTTTTCACTTTTTTTTTGATATTTTAGCCTATAACAGCCAAACCATTGAGATTTTCGATCCAATACTAAGACAAAAATCTCAATGATTTGGCTGTTATAGGCCAAAATATCAAAAAAAAAAAACGTGACAAAAGTCTGAGAAAAAACTGCAAATCAAAATCTGAAAGCTCGATTTTCACCGTAAACGTATGGTCTAGTAAACTTTTTTGCTCAGTACAATCCCAAGAATCAGAAACGCGAAGCGCCCATTAAGATGTTCAAATCGCCCCACCCTAATATATATATATATATCGAAAATTTGTGCTTTGTTCAATTTATTTGAATATTCTTATCGATGTCAAACATTTCATTAATTATTATTTTCTCCCCATTTATTAAGATTATTTTAATATTTTGAACTTTTCTACACTTTAAAAATCCATTTTCATAACGTATTTAATTAACCCGCTTCCATTGATATAGAAAAATATTTAATGGTTTCATTTACATTCACAATTTAAAAAAACTCTATTCAATATATAGACATCTAAAATCAAAAATTCGAAAAAAAAACACCTGGCAAGCCCTCTTTTGTACTACTATTTATTGATATTGTGTACCAATAACAACAGCATTTTATACATTAGAAACTTAAAATTAAATACGTGCTTACATACAAACATGAAATAATATAATTTGAAAACTTTTATAAATACAATTATAACAAAATAAATATTATGTATGTTATATCATTCCATCCACTGAAAAGAAAACAATTAAAGAAGCAACACAATGTATCCTAAATTATATAATAAATCCTCCTAGAAAACAACAACAATATAACATCTCTAAATTTTTACATAGCTAAACTTTATAAAATTCTGCAAACTCAAATTTACAAAAAAAAAAAAAAAATAAAACAAAGGATAAATTCTACTCTTATTAGAAACAATAATAGATCTATAGAAAAATTAAATACGTATTCAGAATAATAAGGGTTCTCATCTAAACATGTAAAACATTTAAACTTAAATGTCGACAAAATGACAGATGCGGTTAGGGTTGCAGAATCACCTTTATCAAATTTTAAATCTTTTAAAAACCTTTATTAACATAGAAAAACGAATGAAATTTGTATTTATTTCAACTACTCTAAGTATGTGTAATGATTAGCGCCAAAGGCAACCCTCATTCACACACGTAGATTTACATGCTAGTTTACACTCCAAAATAGGCTCGGAAATGATGTAAACTCAAGCCCATACAAAATTTGACAGATAGTTTACGCGCATGTAAGTTCACAATGTTTACGGGTCAGTTACATGCTTATATGAGAACCTTTAATATAACTATGTTTACGAATAAACGAAAGTGCGTTGAGTGTCAGGAAGTTCGATATACCTACATATATACATACATATACTTGTTCTTTCCTTTTCCGGGCCAAAGAAAGTGAACAATTCTTTTGCCGATTTCACCACCACCTCCAAAAACCACTGAAAAGTGCAGTGCTGGGTGGAATGAAGCACCTTCCTAGTTGGCTAATTTTTGTATGAGAAAAACAATGCTGAAGCACCTTGAGCTTTTTGGTTTATCCGAAATTTGTCGCATTATCGCAATAAAGCAGCTACGGTATTCCTCACCTACCAATGAATCTTTTAAGACACAAAAGAAAAGTAAAACCGAATTCAAGTGCGATTCGTGTAGTCTTGCTGTTGTTGTCGTTGTTGCTGTCATTCGTTGACCATTCGGCTGACGTAATCGAGAGAAATTCTAACCCGGTAAATCAGGTTAGATCTGTGTCACTGACAAGTGGGTGTGTCACCTTCAAGTAGCCCAAATTTGCGATATCGAATAGCTTTTGAGTTAAAGGTAACACAGCCTCGGAATTCTGTATTTGACCTCAATTTACGCATGCAGTTTCACTAATTGATTTTTATGGGTGCTGGACAGGGGGGTGTGGTACCTCCTATTTAACCCAAATTCGCGATATCGAATAGCTTTGGATTTATAGGTCGCACAGCCTCGGAATTGAGTATTCGATCTCAGTTTACACATTAAGTTTCATTGATAATATGTTATGGTAGTTGAACAAGGGGGCGTGGCCGCATCGCGCCGGGTTTCAGCTTGTATACATATATAATCATGATTATTGGCAGATTCAAATTCAGGTTCCAAGCTAACTACTTTAAAGATTGACTTATTAACCTATAGTATAACTTTGGGATACTAAAAATATCAAAATCAGGAAGAAAATTTCGCCCTTTTTTGGCAGGTGAGCTGTAATCTTAATATTTTTTTCTTCAGTGTCAAAGTATGGATTTTACCCTTATGTCGATGAAGGTCAACAGGGCTTGGATTTCGATGACATGTCATCTTTTTTCTACTGCTTCTAAGACATTCCCTGGTTATTTCGAACGTTCATTTATGTTTCCTAAATTCCAAATATGAAAAGTTTTTATGTAATTATTTCGTAATTTTTCAGCGCTTTTTTATTGGTTTTAGTTTTCAGCCGGGCTGCGGAGTCGGACCAAAAAATCTCGACACCGACTCCAACTCCGACTCCGACTCCGACCAAATAATTAAAAAAAAAATTTAGTTTAATTTTTAATAAATAATTTTATAAAAATTTCTCTTTAATATAAGCAGTCTAAAAAATAAAAACAAAAACAATTTTTCAAGTGAAGGTTGGTTTTAAATTAAAAGCGGGCTTTTTCTTGCTATTAAACTAATTGGAGTGCTATTATTGTCTTTTTCAATTACTTACTTACTTACTTAGTTGGCGCTACAACCGTATGTCGGTCTTGGCCTCATCCAAGAATTTCTTTTTCAATTACAATTTTCAATATTTCCGGATGAAATCGTTGAAGGTGCTCTTGATTGAGCGCTTTTTTCCGTTAAGTTAAGTTTCCATTAAGTTCCGATAGTTAAAGTGTTTCATTTTTAACGTATAGTCGATAATTTCACAGGGTGAAGCAAATTAAAAAAATACTGCTTTTATAATGTTTTTAAAAAATTTACAAAATTATGCGCAATATAATTTATTTTTCAGGATTGTTTTGCCGGAGTCGGAGGCGATTCATTTTTCCCGAATCCGACTCTGACTCCGACTCCTTTGCACAAAAATTCCTTCCAATTCCGATTACTCCACTCCGACTCCGCAGCACTGATTTTCAGGTAATTTTAACTAGATTTACAGCTCTATTCTAATAAAATCACAAAATTCACCTCAGTATTAATTGATGCAGAAGTCACAATTGATACAAATTCGTATTCTGAGCTCTTTTTTCGTTTGAAAAAGCTCTTTTTGTATCAACAGTGATCAAAATAGTGACGAACAGCAAAGTAGGTCACAAATAATAAAGAGCCAAAATAAGGATAATATCTAAAACTTATATCAATTTTAAGGAATCTGGAGCTAAGTTTTGATTTATTTAATGTGTTAAAAAGTTAGTTTGCTACGATTTATCGCTAAACAAATATGAATGCAGTAACTTAATTGAAGTCATTGACATAAACAAAGCCAGTGCTTCATAACATCGTTTTAACATTTGGGTGCAAACATAAGTCTTTTAAGCATCCAACTGAATATTTGACTATCAGCATGCATTTATGTATAAAAATCTATGCTCATTACACAGAAAAACTTTTCACCTTTCTGTGGAGAGTTAAAAAAGCTTTTCAATTGAGACAGCTTAGACAGAATACGGATCAATAGAGACCAGATCAAAATTATCACAATTTTTCAGTATCAATTGATTGTCACGATGATGCCAGAATAGAGCTATTAGGCACCCAACTGAATATTTGACTATCAGCATGCATTTATGTATACAAATCTATGCTCATTACACAGAACAGCTTTTCACCTTTCTGTGGAGAGTTAAAAAAGCTTTTCAATTGAGACAGCTTAGACAGAATATGGATCAATAGAGACCAGATCAAAATTATCACAATTTTTCAGTATCAATTGATTGTGACGATGATGCCAGAATAGAGCTGTTAAGCACCCAACTGAATATTTGACTATCAGCATGCATTTATGTATACAAATCTATGCTCATTACACAGAACAACTTTTCACCTTTCTGTGGAGAGTTAAAAAAATTTTTCAATTGAGACAGCTTAGACAGAATACGGATCAATATAGACCAGATCAAAATTATCATAATTTTTCAGTATCAATTGATTGTCACGATGATGCCAGAATAGAGCTATTAAGCACCCAACTGAATATTTGACTATCAGCATGCATTTATGTATACAAATCTATGCTCATTACACAGAACAGCTTTTCACCTTTCTGTGGAGAGTTAAAAAAGCTTTTCAATTGAGACAGCTTAGACTGAATATGGATCAATAGAGACCAGATCAAAATTATCACAATTTTTCAGTATCAATTGATTGTGACGGGGCGTCTCGACAGGCAATAATTCATTGCTTTCCATCTGTCAATTGGCAATTATTGCTAATCGAGACCACTCAATTTGACAGATGGTAAGCAATGGATTATTGCCTGTCGAGACGCCGGGTAACGGTGATGCCAGAATAAAGCTGTTAAGCACCCAACTGAATATTTGACTATCAGCATGCATTTATGTACACAAATCTATGCTCATTACACAGAACAGCTTTTCACCCTTCTGTGGAGAGTTAGTAAAGCTTTTCGATTGAGGCAGCTTAGACAGAATACGGATCAATATAGACCAGATCAAAATTATCACAATTTTTCAGTATCAATTGATTGTCACGATGATACCAGAATAGAGCTATTAAGCACCCAACTGAATATTTGACTATCAGCATGCATTTATGTATACAAATCTATACTCATTACACAGAACAGCTTTTCACCATTCTGTGGAGAGTTAAAAAAGCTTTTCAATTGAGACAGCTTAGACAGAATATGGATCAATAGAGACCAGATCAAAATTATCACAATTTTTCAGTATCAATTGATTGTGACGGGGCGTCTCGACAGGCAATAACTCATTGCTTTCCATCTGTCAATTGGCAATTATTGCTAATCGAGACCACTCAATTTGACAGATGGTAAGAAATGGATTATTGAATGTCGAGACGCCGGGTAACGGTGATGCCAGAATAAAGCTGTTAAGCACCCAACTGAATATTTGACTATCAGCATACATTTATGTACACAAATCTATGCTCATTACACAGAACAGCTTTTCACCCTTCTGTGTAGAGTTAATAAAGCTTTTCGATTGAGGCAGCTTAGACAGAATACGGATCAATATAGACCAGATTAAAATTATCACAATTTTTCAGTATCAATTGATTGTGAAGATGATGCCAGAATAGAGCTGTTAGGGTATTTTTTGTATTTATTTTATTGTTATTTTTGGACATTTTTAATTTTTAAAGCATTTTCCAGTTTTGTAGGTCATTTTAGTGTAATTTTAAAATAATTTTTTTGAATTTTTTGAAGAAAGGAGTAGCTTATAGACCTCGATGGAAAAAAAGCTCTACGCGTGATGAAACTGACAAAAGGGTAACTATGTAGAAAGATGAAACAAGTGTTAAATAAAAAACTCAGGATATGTCCGTTTTTATTAACATTATTTGTATGCTAAAATATTAGGGGATAAATATAATAAAACTATGAAATTAAAAGAGGAACGTGCATCCGGTGACATATTATCTTTTAAATATGTTCCGCTCGTTTTCTGTTTACAGAAACTTTTATCCAGATAATGTCGTTCTTTCCATTTTAATAACTTAAAAATGTATCTTGTTATATACTGTAACACTATATATAAAAATTATATAAAATAAATTTTAAGTTTAATAATGTTTTATTTTTAAAACTTAATTTTTTGTTTATTTTTTATGTAATTTTTTGCGTTTTTATGTATTTTTTTGGAGTTTTTAGGTAATTTTTTAGGTCATTATATGCAGTTTTTTAGGTCATCAAAATCCGAGCCCTGACGATCCATATTAAAAAAATGTGAATATGCTATACTACCATGCTGTATGTGTACAATACCTCCATGACTTTATAAACAAAAAATAAAAAAAACTTAGTTCATTAGAGCTTGGTTTTTGTTTTAACAGATATGTACAATGAGTCAATCCCCATGCGAAAAAAAAAGTTGTCAAGCTTCGCCTTTCATATGAAAGCTTATCTGGAGAGGATTTCAGGACACTACAAATTTTCGCCCCTGCACGCCCTAAAAACCACCAAATTCGTTTTGTAAGGTATAACTTTGTTATTTGATGATCGATTTTTAAGAATGATATGTCATGATAAAGGTGGTAATAAGTACAACATTCTGATAATAGGTGTTAACGACCTTTGACCCCGTCTTTGTGGTGAAAATAATAATACAATTTTATTTCATACTTCCCCCAAATATTTTAAAGTGCTAAGATCTATCCATGAACAAAAAGGGTGCAGCACTTTAAAGTTTTTGTTCAAAATTTATTTAAAACAGAAAATTTAAATCCAATTGTGGCGTGATTCGATTTGGCTGCAACGCTCTCGGCTTTCCAGTCACTAACTACACGGACAAGAGGTTGTGTGTTTTGTGAATGGCAAAGGAATTCTATTTAAAAAAAACTCGTCAGTTATAAACATACATATACACTTTTCTGTTTCAAAATAATTACCTGGTATTCGAATAATTTTGCTGATTGAATATTAAAAACTTATTAATTCGCTTTCCAAAAGGAACTGCAAGAAAGCTGGCCCTGTAATTCTGAATTTATTCCAATCGATCATTTCTGTACATGATTTGCTGTCGAAATTTTTAACGCCATGTTTTGGGACATTAAATACACAAAGCATTGCAGGTGGATCGTTGCGAGCTTCTCTTATTAACTCATATCCATTTGAACGTATTTCTTGATTCTTATCTATTATCATTGACAATAGAATATTCTCAGGATGAAAATAATATGCATTGTATTCTTTTGTGGACGAATAATCGGCGGATCCAACAAATATGTATAAAAACATGTCGACTTCCGTGAACAGCTTGTGGTTGACTTTTAACGAAGAACCAGAAAGGAGCATAAACTTTTACAATAAATGTCACGACGTTTTTTAGTGCTAAAAATGGCTGTCGTTTTGATACTTAAAGCCGATGGAGTCTGGATGTGGTTGTTAACCAGCGCGCCTTACGGAACCGTGTTTTTTTATACCTAATTGATCATCGCAAATGCCATTATTAACAGCAACAACCATTCGAAATAGATATCGCGGGTACTCTAGAATATTCCAATCGTTTATATTTTCAGACATGGTACAACAGGCTTAAAATTGTGTGCAATCTGACGAAAAAATTAATAATTAGTTACATTTTTATATGGAAAGTTTATTAATATGACAACTACACTGTGTGATTTTAGCAATTAAAAAAATTTCTCAACCGAATTCTCCTTGCCAAACTCCAGGCCCTTTTATTTTGCCGAAATATATTGTCACTAACGCTTTGAGTGGTAGTTAATTAAAATGAAATAAACACACATTCCATTGCAATTGTAAATATCGTTCCATGCATACGTTAACTGCTGATTTGTATCCAGTGCTTACAGAAGTACCATCGCAGCTGATATCAACTAAATTATTCTTTGATTAGAAAGCTCACGATTAACTTCTGTATTTCTTCGCCAGTACCTTCAGTTTGTGTTGCATGTCCAATAAATTTTGGTCTTTCCGTAGTTTTATCAGTCTTATTTTATTCTGAATCTCTTTTTTTTAATGTATGGTCTTTTTTCACATCGTAAGAGATGCACTTCTGTAATTAATCATTTTTATTAACGTTTATTGCTTCCGCTCCCATTTTGGAACGTTCTCTCTGAATTTGTTTTTATCAATAACTATGTTTTCAAAATGTGGCGGCCGTAGCCTAGTGGGTAGAGAGCGTGGCTCCTAAGCTAAAGAACTGCGGTAGCCCGGGTTCAATTCCAGCTCAGACAGAAAGTTTTTCAATTGAATTAATTTTTCTGTTCGGTCGTCACCTCTCTGCAGACAATGGCAAACCTCAGAGAGTAAAAATTGCCATGTAAAGCTTTTCTTGAGAACATAAGCCGTTCGGAGTCGGCATAAAACACGTAGGTCCAGTTCTCGGTCATTTGTGATCAAACATTTAATAACACGCACAACACAATTGATCAATAGAAGCTAGGTCAAAGTCCTTCCAAGGGCTGAAATGGCCAGTTTATTTTTTTTTATTTTTATGTTTTCAAAATATGCAACAAGCTTAGGTAAATTAAAAGAAAAATATTTTTTCTGATTTAGCAGCGATTGATACTTGCAAATCTTTAATTAACATTGTTGCAAGCAACAATTCCTTAATTTTATATCTGATACTTTTAGATGTGGTCAGAAGCGGACTTGCCCTAAGTCCAACTATACCCGGGTCTAGGCCCGGCAGCCACATTTTAGAGGCGGCCAATCGAGAAAAAAAAAACATTGACGTAAACAAGATTTTTGTAAATTTGGTTTTACACGGACTATTTGTGTGAACTTTGCTTGTAAGGAAGATATATCACTTGATATTGACCTTGCATTGACAATGCAGCACGATGGAGGAATAAATTACTGGAGGATCTCAAAAACAATTCGGCTCATTACACAATGGGAATTATTTCATGTTTGTGGAGCTGATCGCCGAGTTCGATCCATTCTTGGCCCGACACTTATCACGCTTTGGAAATCACAAACGAAACATCTCTCTTCGACCATATGTTAAGAATTCATTTGGCTTATGGCAGACACGGTTTAAAATGCAATTTTAGTATTATGGAAAGATTAGCAGCTAAATATTTTTCTTTGATTATTGTCTCACCACCTAATATATCTCATGTAGACCAACTTACTTTTGTTGTCAGACATGTCTTGCCTGATGAATCACCTGTAGAACGTTTTATCAAGTTTATTGCAAGCACAGGTCAGAAATCACAAGACATTGGTGACATTAATATTTCCAACTGTCAAGGGCAATCTTATGATAACGCTGCCAAAATGTCAGGCACATAAAACAGCCTTCAAGCTAAAATAAAAAATTTCTCCCTTTGCCGAGTATTTTTTCTGCTCAAGCCACTCTTTCAATTTAGAAGGTGAATGTGTAGCTGAAAGTAGCTAAGAGGCTTTCTCGTTTTTTTTTATCTATTGTAGGAGCATTACAGCGTTTCTTTACAGCGTGGACTCAACGTTGGAAAATTTTTCAGGCCCATTTAACTATCAAAAGTCAGTCGTTGACTCGTTGCTCAGCTCGTGCAGATGCATGTTAAAGTTTACGCGAGTGCTGGAAAGAAATCCAAGGAGCGTTGGTTTCAATTGAAATGATAAACAGGAGAAGTGAATCGTTGTATGCGAAGCAAGAGTTATACACTTGAAACGAGAAGGCCTTGAAGTAACTTTCATGACTGTTGTTTGGTGGTTTTTACTAGATTAGATAAACTCTACCAACAATAAACTTCAAAGTGTGGACATTAATATGTATTACCATTGTCATAGAATTCTACGATAAGCTAATACATTTCATGGGCGAAGCACGGGATAACTTGAATGGTCGGGAAAACCTCAGAATAACTACTTTTATAATTATAATTGATACTTTAATAGGAGAACTTCAGAAACGACGAGATGTGTAAAAACTTTTCATAACAAATTTTATTTTATCACTAACCTAAAATAAATCATTTCCTGTTTGCGAAGAGGTAAAAACTACTTAAGCACAAAAATGACAGCATAGGTTAAATGATCTAGCGTTACAGAATACAGAAGCGAATAGACTGGGGAAAAGTCTAAGAACCTCTTTGTAAAATTTAATTATTTGTAATATAAAGAATAGCTTCAGCCTGTAGCGAAAGCATTTTTCACGATTCCGTACTAATATTATAAATGCGAAAGTGAATATATAAATTATATATTTGTCTTCAAGACAAAAACCACTAACATAATTTTGAAAAAGCTTATACTTACACATTCGCATGAATATATAAATCTCAGTTTAGTAATTATAAAGCTAAAGGCCCAACCTAGTTATGCTTAAACAAACAAAAGTCTCAGACAAGAGTTGACGAAAGGTATGATTAAGTAGAAAAGTCGCCCAAATTGGTAGATTTCATGCTTAACAAAATGTAATAATTTACAAAATCTTAAAAAAAAATTAATAAACAAGTTCAAAAGTTCTTTGAAAAATTTGTTGAAGTAGTATCCGTCAGCTTTTTCATATATGTTTTTAGCCAAGGTATATTAACCCAGGTACTATAAGCCGCGACTGCGCTGCCGGCTTTTAGGAGTCTTATGTCAAGACCAAGTAATGTAAGCCCACATAAACAAATAAGGGGATTTTTTTTAAATTTAGCTCTAACTTTTCTTAAAATATTTTTTCCATGTTTAAATTTTTTTTATTGTTTTTAATACTGAATTTTTCTAATTGGTATGCTTGATGTGTTAATAGAGCGAAATATAAAATTTCGCTTATTTGCAACTGCATTTTGCATCAAACCTTAATTGAAAAAAAAAATATTTTATATAACGAGCATATAAATTGCCATATGGTTAATTAAATTTTATATTTGCAAATATTTTCTTCCAAAATAAAATCTTGAAAATAAATGTAAATGAGTTTTGTTTTTTTGTTTTTAGTACAGAAGCAACATTGGTTATTGTCATTTCCACTGTTTGACATTATACTCCCATGACTGACAGTTAATTTATAGTACCTTTATTAATATACCTTGTTTTAGCAATTTTTATAAATTTTTCAACAAAATAGGGATCTGCATTCATTTTGAATCAATAATTGATCTATTTTTTATATTGACAGATCAGGGTTGCCATCAGCTTACACAAAAACACGTATTTTGTGCTGCTTGGCTTATAAGATGTGGCAAACGTCAAATTTCACAGCAAAAAGATACAAATTTTCCATGATTTACTTAAATATACACAAAAAAAACAATATTTTTCATTGAAAAATTTTGCATACAAATAATAAAATTTTAATTAAACACATTCTCAATACTGTAAGCAACCCTATTCTGCTTTGTAAACTACGAGGTCAAGTGCTCTCTCTCTCTCAAGTTTCAAAAAGTAAACGAAAGGAATGCTTGGACAAAACCTTGGACAAAACATAAGCTAAAACTGCTAGTTAGTCCGCTTATGGCTGTGGTTCCATATTCGGTAGCAATTCTGGTTCAAATTCAACTTCACTTGGAAAGTAATCAAGTGTATTCGCAGACGGCTGAACTGTAGTAGACACAAATTCATCTACTGAAGCCATATCCACATCGGTTGCTCGTTCATGCTCTTCGTCGATCGTCAAGAACCTTGGTCCACATTGATCAATAAAAAACTGTTTTGAAGTTGAAGGAATTTGTTTTGCATTAGTGCATTTACATGAAATTTTTCTCCTTATTGTTGACTTCGTCACCACTGGATGTTCGTACGGTTCCACATCTCACACAATATATTTATTACAATAGCTGAGTACTTTTCTAGTTTTTGGTTTCTTGGAACACTTCGTGAACATTGCTGTTTTAACAAGAGAAAATATAGGTATTATGTCACGATTAGTTGGTGGCTCGTTATCAATAAATGCGCTTTTCTCGAAATGCATTTTACTATTAAACTGTTTTTATCACTATCAAGTACACAATTCTCTGCTCACAAATTTGTAAATCCCATTTGTTTGACCCATTTTTTTTCTACAGTTACTAAGCAGTATTACTTATAAAATAATGACAAACTTTGAATTCAGTTTGTACAAAAACTTTAAGGGCTGTACTATTTTTTATGGATGAGTCTTAGCACTTGCAGTCCAAAAATTGAATAACTTTTTGAAATATTTTTAATTATAATAAAATATTTGAGGGTATGAAAAAATAGTGTTATCATTTTGATCCTGAAGATGGGGTCAAAAGTCATTAGCACCTATAATCGAAGTTGTGTACTCATTACCACCTTTATCATGACAAATCATTCTGAGAGATCAAACATCAAAACCAAAGTTATACCTTTAAAACAGAGTCGACCACGTAGTACCCTCGCGATGGAACCGACACCTGATCGGTAAATCACACGTATTCTGCCGATTACTGCAAGCAAGCTTAGTCAGATACTTATCAGTGACAAGACAGGGTTTTTTACAATAGTATGTTTTTGATCTATTTCTTTTTTTTCATATTTTTATAAATTAGTTATGACGATTTTAATAAATTTTTTTTGATCGAAAAAAATGTAATTCTATCAGCCGCAAAACGACACCTGAGTTGAATTGATGATGGTTGCAAAGCCAGTTTGTAAAGTTGTGTATAAATATGATTGTTATGAAAGTCCACTTTTTGCACTTCTACACTTGAACTAATTTTTCAGCACTGTTTCATTACTTAACGTGTAATTGGAGGGGTATATTTGTATATTTCCAAAATCAAGTGAATAAAAAGTCAAGATTTAAAAAGAGGCAAAAGTGTGGAGGACCCGTCGTAGGACGGGCTTTTATACTAGTATGAAATAAACTGAACGTATTGAGATTATTGAATTTTGTGCTATTTGTGTGGCCTTTGCTTTATGTCATGGTTGTTAAATGTTATTGGGAAGAGGCATTTCTTTTCAGAGTGTACATCGAAATCAAATAGTACTTAAAGAATTTGTTCTTGGAACCAATGAAATCTTTATTGAAATCATTTCATCTTATAGTGAATGGAGTTTATATATTTTTAGGACAATATTTGGCTCTGTGTACTAGACTCTTGACCATTCGATAGGTATTTCGGCACAGTTTAAGTCGAAAAATTGTTCGTACTTTATGGAATTATATTTGAGTTTGTAAGTTCACAAATGATACCAGTCGGAGGACCATAATTTCTTGCAATAAACCTTCAAACTAATTTTCTGAAATTTTAAAATTGTACTTAAGAGTTATTTATATTAGTTCCTACTACTAATTATATAGTATAACTAGAAAAATAGAGAACTCGAACTTTTTTTGGCACTCACTGAACTGCAAGACTTTGAAACAAGTTTGTCAGAATATCACAAAGTATCGCTAATTGCAGCAAAAAACATATTTATTTAAAAGTTTACATATTTATTTATTCAATCAATGCTAAATTTTAATCATCCTAGAAGAGCAACACAATAAAGATAAAAAAATATTTTTCTGGGTGCTTTTGCACTTTAGCTACATAAAACAACAACTAATTTATATCAAACACAACCACAGCAAATATAAGTAGAAATATTTTTTAATTCTTTATATATGTCTTATTAAAAATATGCTTTAATTTCTAAAAAAAAAATTGATTGACTCGATTAAAAGCTGCGGAAATGAAAAGAAGAATGAGAAAGCTGCAGATGCATACTTATATTAGAAAAAAGATAAAACACAACAACAACAATAATATTTGAATGCTCACAATTTTATGTCTTCCCAATAAATCAATTAACAGAAACCGCACGGCATCAAAACTAGCTCCATGGGAAAACAAATAAAAAAAAAACCCATCACTAAAGAAATAACCCACATAATCCCTAAAACCAAAATTTAGCTATAGAAAGAAAAAAAACTTATGATAGAAAAATGCTTTAAATTTCACGGAGCACAAAATTTGAATCTTTGCTTTAGTATTTATTGAGCAGTAAAGAAAAAGTTTTAAGTAGTTAAGTAGACTTAGAAAAAGAAAGTCCAATGATGTAAAAGTACTTAAATAATAAAGCGAAAGTAAAACTGTCGAAAAACCATGTGAGCAAATACTTTATTTCACAAATGCTGACTTCTTTCAGAGATACGCTTCAATTCTTAATAGCATGACACTTTTTGAGATGGTTATCACAAAGATCATCCGAAGTTTTTTGAATATTTTTAAATTTTCTCTTTTTTAAAACACGAGTTTATTTTTAAATTATTATAAAGTTACTGTACAAAATGCTCAAAACCCTAAAAGTGAACTCATCTTAAGAGTTTTAGTTATATTGTGTAAGAACTTTATTATTTAAGTACTCAAGGGACAGGGAATGATTGCAAGAACACAGTATTTATTTTTATGTTGTAAGAATGAAAAAGCATAAAATGACTAAATTGACAAAATCTAAAAACAATAGAGAAATCTAAAGAAGGAAAACCAATTTAGAAGATAATTTATTAAGTGCGTGACTTATTTTTATGCATTGATTTTGAACCTTTTACAAGATCCCTATTTACATTCAATACAAATTATATAAATATATATTTATATATATACACACATTATATATAAATATATGCAACATATATTTAAGTCCATTTTATGAAACAAAACCAGAAGAAAAACTAAAAGCAACAAGAAAATATTTTTAAATATTTAAACAAACAAATATTATTAATATTCAATAATTGTTGTACAAGAATTATTAATAAAAAAAGCAGAAAAGCAAAAAAAAAAATTTAAAAACTATACATACACAAATGCATTAATAGCTATAAATACATATACTTTACATAAATATATATATTCCTAATATTTACTTGTTCAATTTTAAATTATTGTATTAAGCTTAGTTTTATAAAAAAATAAGAAAAGTTACAAAAAAAATTAGGTGGGACAATATATTAAATTTTAAATCAAAAAGACACCAGAGAAAATGCGTAAAAATAGCATTCAAGGTTTGACTACAGTAATCCCCGCTTAATAGCACAAGCAAAAATGCTTACACTTTTGTTCAATTAACCGGGAAATTCAATTAACAAAATCCCGCTCAATCAAAATGGCCAGTTGATCAATAAAAAAAAATACTCCTTAGCTGCACTTTTTTTTGAATTACACTGGGTTACACGTAAAATGCACCCCTGACCAAAGAAATTTTTTATGGGTTGGTGATCACAACAAAGGACCATGATACAATTATTTGACAAGGTAGCCGTGACAGTTTTTTGGCGATTGGTAGTTGTCAAAAACAGCTAAAGAATGTTGTAGTTTGCTGCTGTTGACTAGCAATGTGCTTATTTTTAACTTATCTTTGATTCATTAAATTTATTCGCGAAGTTGATTGAAATGTTTTTAGTTTGTTGCGGTTGACTAGCTATGCTTAATTCGTCGCTTATTTTTCACTTTTCTTTGATTAATTGCATAAACAGCTAATTTTGACAACTACCCATCGCCGCTCGTGAGAAAAAAGCCAGTCTACGCGGCTACCTTGTCAAATAATTGTATCATGCAAAGGACATTTTTTTTCATTTCGCGAGTTTTCGAGACATGTAAAAAGGCGTGTTTTAGGTAGTGGATCAACTCAAACCAAAATATCTCGTTGTTGGTAAATTCGAGAGAAATATTCTATACTTTCTTGAAAAAGCAATGAAATTACGCATTTAGTGACATTTCCTTTCGTTTTCCAGAAAGCCGTGAGTCACATTTTTGTGGAACAACTAAGCGGGATTTTTAATATTGATTTTACTCTATGGCCCAAATTTTTATGAGCAAATAACCGGGGAAATCAATTAAACGGGAATAACACCGTACATTTCTTAGGGATGCTTAATATTGACACAACTTTTCGTTCATTAAAGCGGGGAAATCAATTAAGTGTGATGCAATTAAGCGGGGATTACTGTACAGGACCGAAACAAAATTTTTGCAAACATCAAATTATTGGATCCTTGAAATGAAGCCACCAATCCAAGGTACATCCAAGGTACATCCAATACCACATGAAAGATGTTGAGCAAATAAGGCAATTTTTCTTAGACAAAAGTTTTCGAACAAGGCTACGTTCAGTAATTCTCAAATCATGAAAACTGCCTTCAATCCATTTTGATTTCGCCAAATTCTTACTTTACTATTTAAAACGATGTTTCTTTTTGAACTAGTGTAATGGTTGCGAAATATACGTAATGATTTTACTCCTTTTCTTAAATGATATTAATATTATAAAAACAAAACTGAATTTTTTACTAGAAGCATTTTTAGTTTTGAACATCAACCAAAATATCCATAAAATGGGTCATTATTTTTGAAATAATGGGATGCTCGAAATATATGAAATCTTAAACTTAAGCACATCGGAAAGAATTATTCAAGAAATTCGCTATTTGATAATATTCACTATGTTTTTAATTTCTAAATTTTTTTAATCGGAGAAACTTCTTAAATTTTATCTGTGTAATATTATATATATAATTTAATAATTAAGTAAGTGATTTCTTTAATTGTAATCTAATCGAAATCTAACAACTATTTTGTATAATTTATTTTATTTTTGACTTGAGCTTTTGAAATAAAAAGGGTGTTCATGATTTAGATTTTTAATTAGGTACAATATTGTTTCGACAGTGTGAAGTTGCGATTTTCTGTTATTGAAATGAACCAGTTTCAAATATATTGATAAGAAACCATTCTTTTATTTTTAGAAAAAAATTGTTAATTTCAATTTAGTTCAATTTTTATATAATTATTAATTGTATTAAATAAATATTTAATTGTTAATCCTTATTGCATTTAAAAGACTATGTCTAACATGAAGGCATTAATTTAAATAAATAAATTAAGTAAATATACAAGCAGTGTGTATTCGAAATTTAATGAATTTTGTTTTTTTGTAAAACCTTTACTAAAATTTCAAGTTTATTCCAAATACACAATAAAAAACCATCGTTGCATAGTATACCAAATCGTGAATACCCTTAACTCTAAAATAAAGCTATATTATAATCAATTATCGTATTATTTCAACTAATAAATTTCGAAAACACTCTAATCCTTAGTTCTTGCTCAATCTTAACGACTCTACATATAAATAAGAGAATAATTTTGAGCCTAATGTAATCGAAGCAATGATTTTTGTAATCTCTAGAAATATTTTGTAGAAATTTCAAATAAATAATTGACGAAAAGTTTGAATAAAATCGGTAATTGATAAATAATCACAATTAACATAAATAAATAAAAAAAAATTGCCTACAACAAATTCAATTAAAACGTAAATCGAAGTATATGACAGAATTAAAACTGATGTTTTTAATAAGAATTACTTGACGTTATGGTGCAGGAAAAAAAAGTAAAAAAATACGTATACAAAAACATAATAACAGAAAGTTAATAAAAAGAAAAATATTATAAAAACTATGGGAAGAAGTGAAAAAACACAAAAGTAACGTTTAGAATATAAAAAAAAACAAAACTATAAATAAAATTATTTATATATTAAAAGCCTATTTCAACGAAAAAGGATAACAAATAGCAACAACAGCAACAACAACAAAGTCACAAGCAACAAAATATTTTACTTTATTTAGCAAATGCAAAATAGCAAAAACGTAAAAAAATAATGAATTCAAACTATTGATAGATTTAAACTTACACTGAAAGAAAAAAACAAAATAAGACAAAAATATAAAAAACGCTATTAAATTTGATCGTAAAAGCAGTAATTTTTGCTCCTTCGACTAAGTCCTTTAAAGGCTTTTTTCCTTACATTCTAAATAAACTGAATAGTGCTTCTAAAGGATTAAAACAAAGAAATAGGGAAAACATTTTTTTGCGTAATGTTCAGCTGAAATGCGAATAAATTGACACTTAAACTTCACAATTTTAATAAAACTTTTAACATATATATATATATAACATATATATACTTACATAACAAAACAACAACAACAATAACATCAACAACAAGAAAAAATAATAAAGAATCTTTTCTAAAACAAACATATTTAGAATAATTAGCTAAAACTATTGTATTTGTACTGCAGCCTGTGCCCTCCTGTATGTGTTGCTCGTCTTACCTACAATAACAACAACAACAACAAAATATAATTTATGAGTATTTTACGTACATATTGCTCATTTACTTGAAGACCGTCATAGCTCAATAAACGTGTTTTTGCAGAAAATGCGTTTAAAGTTTTCAATTGCCTTACACCTTGCATGAAAAACTTGAAATTCTTACATAATATGAAGCATGATATAAAGAACAATTCTGTATCATGAACCCAAAAATTGTGTTTTTTTCAGAGACCGTACTAAGTATGAGTTTTATAATAAAAAGCAAAAAATAATAATTATTTTGTGACTTTTAAAATTTTGAGCAAAAAATAATAATTATTTCTGCTTTTTTTTTAAAGCAAAAATAAAAATCAAAATTTGCCCGATATTTTTTTGATCACAAAATAACTGTTACGTTTTGATTTTAATTTTTTAAGGCAAAAATAAAAAGTAAAGTTTTCCCGATATTTTTGAGCACAAAATAACTGGAAAGTTTTGATTTTTTTTTTTAAAGCAAAAATAAAAAGTAAAGTTTGCCCGATATTTTTTTGGTCACAAAATAACTGGTATGTTTTTATTTTTTAAAGCAAAAATAAAAAGTAACGTTTGCCCGATATTTTTTTGAGCAAAAAATAACTGGTAAGTTTTGATTTTTATTTTTTAAGGCAAAAATAAAAAGCAAAATTTGCCCAACATATTTTGGAGCACAAAATAAAATGTAAATATTGATTTTTATTCTTTTATTCAAAAATTAAAAGCAGAAATAGTATTTCAGTTTACGTTTGAAAAATATATATTAAGGGATTTATGTCATTTCGTAAGTGCTTCATAAGGGGCCTTTCAAGTATTATGCAAGCAGATTCTTTGCAATTCTTAACCCCTCCGTCCCCCTCGTCAGCAAAAGTAAGAAAAGCTCTTGCCCCCCTACCATTCTTACGTACAAATTTGGCGAATTTTGATTGTTATTTTTGCCTTAAAAAAATAAAAAGCAGAAATAATTATTATTTTTTCCTCAAAATTTTAAGAAACAAAATTTTAAAAATCAATATGAAATCAAGTTCTACAATCCGAGAGGATTCTAATGGTACCTTCAAAACAACGGTGCGACAATTTTTTCACAATGCTTTTTTGGTTTGAAAATCGTAAAATAATTATTATTTACAGTCTCTGGTTTTTTTAGTTATGACGGTTTTGTACTTTTAACCTTATATATCTAATACACGAACAGATTAAAAAAAGGAGTAGGTCGAAAAAAAGAGTTGCAAAAATTCGCCCCTCATATGAAAGCTTATCTAGAGAGGATTTCAGGACACTAAAAATGTTCGCTCTTGCCACGCCCTAAAAACGGCCAAAATGGTTTTAAAGGTATAACTTTGATATTTGATGTTCGATTGTTAAGAATGGTATGTCACGATAAAGGTGGTAATGAGTGCAATACTTCGATAACAGGTTTTAATGACCTTTGACATCGTCTTCAGGTTCAAAATAATGAAACTATTTTTTTCATACTTACCTCAGATATTTTATCAAAAAGTTATTTAGTATTTGCATTCGAATCGAACATCAAATACCAAAGTTATAATTTTAAAACAATTTTGGCGGTTTTTATGGCGTGGCAGGAGCGAACATTTTTAGTGTACTGAAATCCTCTCGAGATAAGCTTTCATATTAGGAGCGGACTTTTGTGATTTTTTTTTTGTATGAAGGCCGACCCACTATAATGTACATTGACACCTATCAAGTTTTTTTCTCAAATGTAGCTTATGAGATTGCTACAATAAATGATCTAGAAAAAGTCAAAATATGTATGAAGACAAAAGATAAATACAACAACTTAATTTAAGCACTCTTATCATAATTGTAACAAAACAACAATTTTAACAATCAGGTATAAATTAATCAAAACTTTTAAGTAATATCAGCCAGCAATAAGTTATTTGTATTTTCCTTTTGTTTAAATTCTATTGATTTTTAGATTATATTATTTTATTTCGTGAAATCGTGCTATTTTGCTAGATCATTAATGAGACAGCTTGGAATTAAGTTAATAAAAAAAAAGTATTGAGTATTTACGTCACGCTGCCACTCAACACAGATAATAAAAAATTCTGTTTAAGCTATGCTAAATTTTTGTTGTATTTTAACCAATAAGGCTACAGAGTATATTTATGAAAAGTTTTGGTCAATCAGTTTAAAACTGAGCTTTCAAACTGGAAATGCAGTAACTTCGTAAAAAAATTAAAGAATTCTAATTCAAAGCAGATCAAACAGCGGTGTTTATGAAAGCCTATAGTCGTTGTCAGGGTTCAGCTTTTGTGAAAATAAAATACAAAAGAAGGTAAGGCCGATAAAACATGCATTAGTTTAAAAATAAATGCCCTTTTGTGTTTTTATGGATACACCAGTGGAATTTATTAAAAAAATGACAAAGTCAGGACCTTACCCAAGATTTCCCATGAGGGTAAAGTTACGCTTAAGCTTTCTCAACACAAGCTCATTGAAGTTTTTAGATACTTTCCTTAAATTTCAAGCTTTTTGCCGAAGGCATCAAGTTTTCCTTTACTTGGGACTTCGTGCCGTTCGCTTGTAAGCTGGCATACTTGCAAGTCGCAAGCTGTCGTGGGCTTATTTGTATTCAAGTTCAAGTTATACTTGATTGAATATTATCAAGCTCAAGTAAGCTTGAACTTGTATTTTAAGCAAGTACTTGAAATAGAGTTCACGCAGGCTTGTGCAGTTCTCTGGTTGTGAGATAAGATTCTGTTTTTATCTATATTTTTCTAAGCTTCGTTGCGTGGTGCATAACCAGATACACACAAAGCCCATACAACAGAAATTCACGTGACATTTGCTACGGCTACCTTGCGTTGCGTTACGCGAATATAACAATAAGCTGTACTTAAGTACAAGCTCTGAAAAGGCGTATGGTGACTTAAGTTATTTAAGTTATACTTAAGTCACCGACAGCAAACAACTGATTATATTTTGCAAAATAATTTAACTAATCAGCAAAAACTAATTGATTAAACTTAAGTACAACTTAAGCCTAGTTGGTAAAACAGGGACTTAATATATTATCGAAATGTAAAAAGTGACGAATTGAGAGAAACGTCAAGAACAATGCATTAAAAACGCCGTCCGTGCCACATTTTTTCCTTCGATTCAAACTATGTGCGTAAACACTCACAGTACTTGCATTTTAGCTTTGTCACTATATCAACTGCTCTAGTTTCATTATCAATGAACAAAAATTTAACAAAAAAAAGATGAAGTGTCATACAGGCTTTAGCTACATTGTATATAATAAACAATCGTCATGTGTCCATTGTCCACTGGGACTAGCCTTGGATCGTTAAAACATTTTAATTTTTTGAGTGCGGCTTTCTGCAGAAATTCTCTCTGTGCTTCTCTTTTTAAATAGAAAAGAGTTACTTGATTCAATATCTGTAAGACTCCATCATTATAAAAGAAATATACTTACTCCGATTAAAAATGTCTTTATTTCCAAAACGATACTATTGCAGATTTCTAGAATAGTTTAAGTTGGAAACGTGATAAACACTCGTGAGATTAAGAAAACTAAAAATCGACGGACAATTATGTAACCATTTTAAATGTAGTTGGTACACTTTTTACATTCTGCTTACGAAATATTTTTCACAATGCTTACAAAGCTCACAGAGAAAATAGAACCAAACCAAATACTATTTTTTACAGTGTATTGAAGTTACGTAATTAATATAAGAAAAATGCTTCTGACAATAAGCTTTGGCCACATAAATTATTACTTTTTTAGTTTTTAGTGTAGAAAAAAAAAACTTAAACACAAAAACCAAAAATATATATATTCGGGTATGAAAAATACTTCACGAAAAGCAAAAAAATTCAAAACATTACAGAAAATGAACCAAATAAATAAAAATGTGTTAAATTTTATAATAAAGATAAGTATGCAATATTGTAACTGAAATGTTTAAAGTTTCAATAATTTTTCAAAGTGTAAGTAAAATATAAGTTAATTAAGGGAATATTTTCAAAAGGGAAAATAAACGATTTGTGTTGAAAGCGTTGTTCCAAAAGCAGAAAAAACCCTGATAATAATCAAGCAAGCAAAGTAAATAAAGAAGAAAATTTTAAATATATTTATGAGATATATTTTTGGTAAGTGTGCAATAAACTAAACATAAACAAACACACACACACACACACACACACACAAGCAGTTACAACTACTCATATTTGACTATAAATGTTCCATTACATACATACATACATAAACTAAGTTGAGCGCATTTTTAATAAATAACATATCAAAATAATTATATTTCATATAAATATATATACACATATATGAATAAATAATTACTTGCAGAATAGCTTAGTTTTTAGTGATTTTCTGAGTATTTTTATCCACTGTGCAAATATTGCGCACTGAAAAAAAATAACAAAAAAGCACAGAAAATCAATATTAGGTGCATTAACACTTTATATGTTATTCAATTAATCAATAAAAATTTCCAAATATATTTAATGAATGCTTGGAATTTTTCAAAGCTAATTTTACAAAACAAAAAAAAAACTCATAAAAAAACAATTTACAAAAATGATATACGCATATTATACAAAAAAAAAAAAAAAAAAAAACTAAAATAATTTAGGCAGGTTTATGTATACAATTGAAAATTTTGAAGGAAAGCCGAGCAGCTGCTACATATTTTAAGTAGTTTTTTGTCTTTGTGAAAATAAAAATTTAAACTTAGTTATTATTAAAAATTAAATGAAACAACCAGAGAAATGCTTAAATTTTAACACTACTGATTTACAACACAAATTTACAAAAAAAAAAGTATATAAACTAGATTTATTTATTTAACACAAAATAACAAAAAGAAAAAAATTTGCTCTTTAAATGTTTGTTTTATAATTATACGAAAAACTTATATAAAAAAACCAAAAAATAAAAATTGCCACAAGAATGTAAAAATAATAAACAGTAATTTTAGGTGAAATGAAAAATTTTAAATATTATAAAAAAACATTAAAAATTTTATTAAAACATTTTACTGTGTCTTAGTCCAAAGTTGTAACGAATTTAATGAAAAGCAAATTAAAAACAGCAACATAATTTTAAATAAAAAACCAATCAGCTTAAGTATTTTTAATTTTATCACCAATTCTTTCTTAATTAACCCCCCCCCTCCCCATTTGGCTGCTTAAACTTATTTTCTATGCGAACAACAAATACTACGAAATGCCTTTTTATACTTTATTCATTTTCGAATCAGCACTAAGAAATTATTTATATACATAGATGTACATTTGTATATGAGCTATATACTATCTCTTATGAAAATACTTTCATAAAACTCTTTAATTTTCAGCAAAAATAGAAAATTTTTAAATTTTACAAATTGTTGCCACAGCTTTACAAAAATACAAACTTAAAAACTATAAACTTCCCTATTTTACAAATGTTACACAACAACATTAAAAACAATTTATAAAAATTGAAATTAAATCAATCTTAGTTCTTAAGCAAACAACTCAAAGATAATAGAGTAGAATAAAAAAAAAAAACTAACTCGAGTATCTTTTTGTAAAACGATCATCAGCTGGTGATCGTCTAAAACAAATCAGTGGAAAATAATAATTCGCATGAGAAGCAGTTTGTATTAATATTTTATGTATTTACACTTATATATACACTCGTACACACACACACATACACACACATATATACAAATATGCTAAAGTTTAAAAGTTTATGTATTTGAAAACTACTTTTAAGAATAAGAAAAATATGAAAAACCCATTGTAGTATTTAAAATGTATATCGTTCCATATTTAAAACTATATATATATATATGAAATAAAAAATAGTGATTGAAAAATACTGAAATTTTGAAATATTTTTGGATGCCATTTTGGTTAACTTCAAAAGGTAAGTAAGATCAACAACTAGTATGTATTATAAGAGGTTTCACTCGTCGCTCGTTAGTTTTACTCGCTGATATTAGCCATCCATCGATAGAACAGGATATTTTGATTGTACATTTATTTTATACCCCTTCAAAAGTGCGAGTTTATTTACATATTTTTTTTCTATATTTTGGATTATTTCGGCTGATTGCACAAGGCAGCAAAAATATCGGTATTTTTTTAATGTCTTTGCGTGTTTCTTCCCATTCGAATATCTGAAGGAATATTGCAAATTTTATGAATGAAAATAAAATTTGACAGCTTCTTATTTGCATGTACATGCAGGGGCGTAGCTAGCTGGGGGTAAGGGGGTAGACTACTCTCCTTACTTTTTTAGAGTCGGCCTAATTGTTATTTTTTACTAAAATTTTTAAAATATTGATTTTTATAAACAATAATTATGAACGCATCAAAGCCAGTCGTACCTTTTATTGCCATTTTAATAACAAAAACCAACTTTAGTCGGCTATTTCATTTCAAGTCCGATGTTTAACGTGGAATAGTCATATAAATAAATCCATTGGTAAAGTGTATGGTATACTTCGTAGTTTGTGGACAGTACAATACCTCACGCCTCTTAATATTAGAATGCAGTTAGCAAAAACTTACTTGATTCCAACTCTACTGTATGGCTGTGAAATTTTTGCAAACTGTGATAGTGTAACTAAAGCTAAACTAAACGTTGTATATAATAACATCGCTCGATTTATTTTTGGACTTAGGCGTATGATCACGTTTCGCGACATGCGTGTAAAATTTTTCACATGCCTCTGGATTCACTTTTAAATTTTATAACAATTCTGATGTTACATAAAATTATAAATACTAAGTCACTACCAGAGTTGTTTTAAAAGTTACGTTTTTCGCGTTCTGTTCGTAACAATAATCTTATACCAATACGTCATACTTGCCTAACGTCTGAACGACAATTCTTTGTCCACGCAATTCAGCTTTGGAACTCACTTCCCAGAGATATAAAAATTACCGGCAATGCATCAAAATTCAGAAAGAAACTTTTTAATTACCTTGCAGTTTAAATAACGTACCTACTTGCGATTATCTTTATTTTTTTTCTCTTCCCTCTCTCTATTCTAGTGAAGTGCCCGGGATACATGACTATTAGTTTTTCTCTTTTTTATAATAATTTAATTTTGTCTTTTAAAATACATGTAATGCTTTACCATGTCTGATGTTTAGATAATAAGTTGCTATATATACGTGCTATTTATAGTTTTTTTATAGTTTATAGTTTATTTAGATAATAAGTTGCTATATTAGTACTTTAATCATAAGATATTTGTCTTGTTGTACTAGCTTATATCTCAAACATACATATATATAAATAAATAAAATAAAGGGCCCAAGTTAAGTCATACCCAAAACCAACTTTAGTCGGCTATTTCATTTTAAGTCATACCCAAAACTATCTTCAGTCGGCCAGTTCACTTTTAGTCGTACCTTAAACGAACTTCACTCAGCTAACTCACTTTCAGTAGTACCTTAAACAAACTTCAGTCGGCCAACTCATTTTAAGTCGTATCAGCGTTGAATTGTTGTAAGCGTATCCAGTGTTCCTTTGTGACAGAATGCAGAAAAAGTTCAGAAAAGTAGGATACATTTTGTTAAAAAAGTACGAAAATAGTAATGCATAGTAATGTAAAAAAGAGCAGCGGAACAAGTGTCAAAAATGGACTATTTTTTGTGCAATTGGGCAACCGTGTCGTTGACCAAAAATAAAAACCGAAAATTATATTTTTGTTTGGCCAAAAAAATATTAATGAAAAGCCACTATTTATTTAAGATTTAAGAGATAAAATCAGATTAATTGGAGCAATCTGAAATTCATAAAATAGTGATTAATGCTTAAGTTTTTGGATAAAGCTTAATGATAACAGTCAATGATACAAATACCTTGTCAAAAAATTAAAAAATGAATGGAATAAAACAAGCCCAAGCCCGCAAAGGTTTACTCAGTCGCCACACATATTCCCTTTTTTATAATATAATTAATACATTTTTGTAGAACTTTCTGAGATTGAAATTTTCAGCCAGAAATACCCAACATTTGTAATAAAAAATTTAATGACAATCGAAATCGGCCAACATATTTAAAGAAATTTTCTTAGCTCAAGAACTCTGATGTAAAATCTTTAATTCCATAGACTTAACATTTTAATTTAAAAACAATTATAATAAATAAATAAATAATGAATTTAAAGGATTTAGTCTATTGAAAAAGGACCGTTTTAACTTTTAAACTCGAGATGATGGCAAAAAGAACACCATTTTTAAATCTGCGTTCAAAATTAATTTATTTTGATAACTTTTCATCCTGGTGCTCTTTTCATTTCACTGCTCCTCTGTGTTACTTACCGATTTTGCTATCGTGTCGTCTTTTTTAAAGTAATGACTTCTACACCTATAAGTGTAAGTGATATACTTTCTACTACTTTTACCTACATTACTACTCTGTCAGGTAGTATGTCAGGTGTTCTAAATGGATCCCTACAAAAACTTTCTGAGCTACTTGGTCGTCGCAAACTTCGACCCTCAAGTAAAACAATTTTGAAATAAAAAAAAATTCAAAAAGTACATTTGCGTTAAGCGTATGTTGAAAAAATTGAAAATATGCAGAATTTCGTCGAGGTTCCAGAAGAATTTTTTATAAAGAATCGCTGCAAGAAAATGAAGTTAAAAATTTTAGTTTTCTTAATAAAAAATGTGATTATACCATTAATTATACTTTAAACTCGAAAAGGGGATTAAATAATGATAAGCTCAGACAAATTAGGGAAAAAATTACTGCTACATATGTCGCCAAGGAAAAGACTTTTTTTGGGATGAAATATCTTCAAGTGAAAGCTCTACGGATATGTGCAGTAATGCACAACGATTCTTTTATCCTGAAACTTTTTAATAAACCTATCTTAAAATAAAATAAATTATTTATAATATAAATAATATTAATTTCGTTATTGTTAATATTATTGCTGAAAGACTTATAAAAATAGTCAAAAATTGTTTTCAAAACTTTTTTAACTTTTTCGTTTCAACCTATGCTGACTTTAAGCTAGACTTTTTGTAAGAACCAGTCGATAAGACCTACAGTATGCAATTCTTTCATATTTATTTGTTGAGCAAAGTTGTTGGCCAGAATAATTTAAACAACTTTGCTAAACAAGCCAATGTGAAATCCTAATGGCCACCACACGATTCCTCATACCAAAATGAAGTGAAAAGCGTTGAAACTAACAAATACAGAGAAAAAAAGGTAACCAAAAAGCGCATATTATTTTGTTTTATACTTATTTAATGATTTATATACAAAAATTTTAATTATTTGGGTTTGAAAACTTTACATGCACGTAAGGCAGTAAATAAATTAGTTTTTATTTTTTTTTAAAATATATGCAAATTCGAATATAGAAGAATTTTATGTAATAACTGCTTTACTATTAAAATATAATACTTTTTAAGTTTACGTTTGCTGTGCACAGTGCCTGTTAATGTTTCAGGAAATGAGAGAATGTTCAGCAAATTTAAATTAGTTAAAAGTTATTTAAGAACCACGCAAAGTGACTCACGTCTTATTGACTTATTAATACTTTAATTGGAAATAGTTGATCTCATTAACTTAGATAATATTGCGCAGCAATGGGCTACCTTAAAAAAAAGAAGAATTATATATAAATGTTATACTTAAAAATTACGTTTTTATTTTTTATTTAAAATATTACTTTTTTTAAATAATTTAAAAAATTAAAAGAAAAAGTGTTAAAGAAATTGAAAGCTCTGTTTATTTTTTAACACATTTAAACTATGAATTATTTTTTTTTTTATAACATGCAATAACAATAGAGTTCAGCTACTACAGCTTTTTCACACTTTCTCCGCAATAGATCATTTTAAGAACCAATCCAATATCATTGAAATAACTCAAAGATATCGATAAAAGTGGTCCAATAAAAAACCAAAAGGGAGAAAAATTTACCCACCATAATATGGGTTGGGCTCAGGGACAACACAAGACATAACAACTAACCATGCGTTTACATAGATCTAATCATACATTAGTTTTCAATCTACTTTTGAGTTGACCTTTCGACAAGTTAACATCAAACACGTTACAGTTGTTAACAAAGGTACTCATGCGATTTAATGGAGCAGTTAACATATAATTTGTTCTACTAAATGGTAAATAAATCAAGTTGTTAGAGTTTCTGCTGCTTCTACGGTTAGTGTTAAAATTTATAAAAGAAAGAAGCTCTGGAGAGTCGAATACACCAGTTATGAGTTGGTGTAAGTAGACGATATCAGCAGATTTTCTTCTCTCACTTAAAGATTGCATCTTTAATAATTTTAAACGATCCTCATATGGAGGAAGATTAAATGTGTCAGTTCCACTCAAGCCTCTTAGAGCAAACCGAACAAAACGTTTTTGAATTCTTTCTATACGATCAACATGCACATTGTAATGTGGGGACCATACTTGACTTGCGTACTCCAAGTGAGGACGCACGATTGAATAATACAGAGTTGTAGTTGTTATTAAGCTATCAAACTCTTTGGCCCACCGTTTTATAAAACCAAGCATAGAAGACGCTTTTTTACAAATTCTATCAATATTCATGTTAAACGACAATTTAGAATCCATGCATATACCAAGGTCTTTGACGGTAGTTACACGACTTAAAGCAGTATCTTTAATTTTGTAATCAAAAATAAAATTGTTCCTTTTACGCGAAAAGGTCATAGTTTGGCATTTATCTGGATTTAAAAACATGTTATTTTTAGAACACTAAACCTCAAAGGAGTTCAAGTCTGACTGGAGCAGGTCTGAATTGTCATTAGAATCAATTGTTCTGCATATTTTCATATCATCTGCATAAATAATCAAATGGGAGTGTTTAATGACGTGGGTAACATCATTAATTGCCAAAATAAACAGAAGTGGGCCCAGGTGGCTTCCTTGAGGAACACCCGATTCTGCAACAAATTCAGAAGACAACACGCCTCGGAACCGTATTTGATAAGATCGCTCCATCAAATACGATTTGATCCAGTTTACAAAATATTGTGGAAATCCCATTAATTTAAGTTTAAATAAAATTAAATTATGTGGTAATTTATCAAAAGCTTTGCTAAAATCAGTGTAAATACAATCGACCTGGCTACCAGAATCAATAGATTTTAAGCAGAATGTAGTGAAATCAAGGAGATTAGACACAGTGGATCTGCCAGTAACAAAACCATGCTGACGAGTTGTCATGACTTGCCCACAGTGAATTTTCACTCGATCGTACACTATTCGCTCAAAATGTTTAGGAATCGAAGACAATTTAGCGATAGGCCTATAATTAGTGACGTCGTTCCTGCAACCTTTTTTGTAAATAGGACTGATATAAGATTTTTTCCAAAAAAGAGGAAAATTACTTTCATTAATTGATTTATTAAAAAGTAACGAGAGAGGCTGACACAAAACGGAGCCGCATTGTTTTAACACTGCGGCAGGAATTCCATCTGGTCCAGCGCTAAAATCCTCATCGATTGATTCAATATACTTAAAAATATCCTCTGAGGTAAAAGATATATGCCCCAAAGAAACTCTGGATGCGTTGTTCATATAATCAAAATACGCTAAATCAGGATTAAAAGAATCTGAACAGAATGATTCTTTAAAAAGATTGACAAATAAGCCACAAATAATGGTGGAATCGTCAGTAAATCCATCCTGAAATTTGAAAGAAGAAGGAAATCCATCAGTCTTCTTCTTAACATTAAGAAATCCCCAAAATTTTCTTAGATCAGACAAAATACTCAGCTTCATATTATCCAAATACTCATTATATAATGCAGCTGAGCAATTCTCAAATTCCAGAAACAAACGTTTGTATGTTTCTAGGTCATTTGAGACCAAAACGAAAATAAATTTTTGAAATACTTTTGTTTTATTTTCTTTGATAGGGGAACGATATGAAAACTGAACTGAACTGAACTGAATCTTTTTCACTTGAAAACAATTTTCGATTTTTTGGTTTATATAAAAGGGTTACTATATGTGGGTAGAATACGTGTTAAAAATATCAGGATTTCTTAAAACGTTACCAAAGATTAACGAAAGAGTCCGTTTGAGCTGAAACTGTTTTGCATAATATTTATTATTGTAAAATCTCTAAGATTATTACCTACAATCATCTATTAAAACCTAAAACTTGAATTTTAGAGCGTTAGAAATGTAAAAAAGGGTAATTTTTCAATTTTTGTTTTGAAAATGGCGCCAAAAACAGGTATGAGGTTTAGTTGGCTGATTATACTTAATCTTATAGTTTCAAGTATTATAGTTTAGATGAACTAAAAAAATTTTCAGTTAAATAAAAAAAAATAAACTGGCCATTTCAGCCCTTGGAAGGACTTTGACCTAGCTTCTATTGATCAATTGTGTTGTGCGTGTTATTAAATGTTTGATCACAAATGACCGAGAACTGGACCTACGTGTTTTATGCCGACTCCGAACGGCTTATGTTCTCAAGAAGCTTTACATGGCAATTTTTACTCTCTGAGGTTTGCCATTGTCTGCAGAGAGGTGACGACCGAACAGAAAAATTAATTCAATTGAAAAAACTTTCTGTCTGAGCTGGAATTGAACCCGGGCTACCGCGGTTCTTAAGCTTAAAGGCCACGCACTCTACCCACTAGGCTACGCCCGCCACGAAAATTTTCAGTTACCTGTTGTAAAAGCTGAGAAATCATTGCCACCTTGTTTGATTCGAAAAATGCTGTCCAAATTGCGAAAAGCTGAAAAGAGTTGATAAAAAGCCAAGCCAAAAAACCAAAAAAAAAATCAAAACATTCTTAATTATAAGTATGTTGATGTACACAAGCTTTTTTTCGTCATTAAAAAAGTTTTTAATAAAAATAATTACAAAGTGTTTTTCTTAGCCGTTTTAATGAAAAGACCACTTAAGATTTACTTATATTGATCGAACCGATGGGTAACTTTATTTAATTCTATGTTGTAAAAAAAATGTCGGGACTTAAGGGTATCCAGTCGGCCGAAATACATTGATACCCCCCAATCAAAATGGCCTAGGTACCCCCCTATGTACATGGTTGCCGAATTTATTTTGTTTCCAGCTGGACATTTTTATTGTGATTTTATTGTAGCTATATTCAGGTTGCTGCTGCAGAGGAGGATTTTTCGATATTTCATTAGCTGAATAGAAAGACAGAATTCTGATTCGGCTAATGAAATAATTATTGGATAATAAAACAAATGTAGCAATGAAATAGAATTGGTTTAGCAGTTTTTTAGTTAATTAATTGTGTTATATAATTAATAGTTAATTAATCAACAGTTAGTTAATTAATTGTGATCTATTATTTAAATTATTACATGAATTTAATTATGAGCTTTAGATCACTTAAAATTTTAAGAAGGCAACAACAACAACAACTCTGTATAGACTCAATCACTTAGCTGACTAGACAGTCTGTTTCGGAAATCGCTACATTTTCTCTTCAATAGTCTTTGAGTGATTAAGTTGTGATCAACTCACTGTTTAAAGTCGAATTTTACGTTGCTTAATCATACGACATTTAGAGCAGTAAGCTATTTATAGATCACAGCCATCAACTCGAGCAAGGTTGCCATCTGTTTTAGTTGCTTATTATATATTTCAATATTCATTGATGTTCGACAATTTGTCGAAATACACCATAGAATGAAACGAGTTTTTGTTTCGCTACTATCTGAAAAAATTAAATTTTCAAAGAATTATTGTTTAAATAGTGATTTAAAATAATTGTATGTAGGGTTCCAGGGGGTGTGCCACTGGTATGGGTGGATTGGCCCTGCAAAGTTAGTGGGGGTCAATCATACATTTGGACTCGATTGGGGCACTCTAAATAGGTCAAAGAGGGATTTTTCAAAATTTGACCCTACGGGACAAAAGTCAAAAGTTGGGGCGTTAGAATTCGTTTTAGAGGTATAGTTCCTCGGGCAAAGTTTCTTATTTTGATCCCAAGAATACGATTTTCACTGAGCAATAGGCGATTTTTTGTATGTGATACAAAAACTATGTTATAAATTACTGACGATATATGATTGTCAAATTGTTATGTTATGTTTTTTTGTTGTTGTTGAATTGGTGCAAATTGTACTTCTTTGTTATATCAATTTGTTATATCAATACAGAATATGTACTATAATAGAATACAAGTGAATGTGTTGCACTTTTTGGCAAAAAACAAAAAAAAAAACGAAATAAAAACTTTTTGAATTTCGGGACGATCCCGGGATTCCGGGATTGTTTTTTCAGATACCGAAAATCCCGGGATCGAAAAAACTCCAAAAGTTGACATCCCAACTCCGCCCTAATGTTTATCCAAAAAATAACCTAATTTCAATATATATTATTATACAATTGTATAAGTTATATTTATATTAAATTGTTTTCAAAACTAATTTTTTACAAAACAATTCAAATCGTCGTCTATAGAAAAGTGATTTTCTCGAAACAAAGTTTTTTTGATCGGTCAGGGTGTTTAAAAAATCTATCAAGCCGATTGGGCTGAAATTTTAATTCGTTATTCTACAGCCAATGGCTCTAGCAGATAGTAGAGTTTTTAGTTTTTAATATTTTTCCTATTTTTTACCCTGTGAAAAAAATCCTGATATTTGTAAATGCCTGCTTAGAAGTTCGCCATTTTTTTCATATATTAATAATAATGTTTAAATCTACAACCTGCCATAATGACAATCCGCAGAACAATAATATATTTAAATTTATTGCTTCAAATGACTTCAAGTGCCGTAACACAACTTTCTTTTAGGTGTCCACTTTGGACGTAAAATAATTTTAAAAAATATTGTAAAATAACATGATAAAAAATTTTAATGATTGTTTTTTATTTTATTATAAATAAAAATTACCGAAGTAAACCTTAAAAATAAGGCCGGAGAACCAGACTACAGCGCAAATACTTTGAAATCAATTTAGTTTTATTTGTATGTATTTTTTTATATTCCAAATAAATCAGAGGAAACATTTTTAAAATACATTACTATGTTCCGTTAATGAACAAACATTTTTTTCAAGTCCTGACTATCCAGTAGGCATTTTAGCAAGTGCTCCGCAGAAGAAGGCATGTAAAGTTTGAAATGACTTCATTAAAAATCGCATTTATTAATAAAAAAAAATTATAAAGAACTTTTATTTGGGTCGATAAGAAACTTTATTGTACGCATTTTTTTCCACACCACCTTGGAGGTAAAATGCAAGGCGCGTTTTTTTAATGGTTTCCCCTGTAGGCATAATCCATTGCCGCTTACATATAGAACTCCGCTGAGATCAGCAAAGCTAGATAATACAAAAATAAATAGGGCCTTAGTTATACAAAAAATTATTTAACTTAAAAGTCACATTAAAATGTCAAATTTAACAAACATTTTAGTTATTACTAATACCATAGTTTTTAAACTAATACAATTACTTTTACACAGTTTTCCTTACCTATAACTTAAAGCTTTATTTTGACAAACTTCTTATTTCCCATCACTTTCTGCTTTGCTTTTTGAATTTGTAGACGTTTATTTAAGTGCTTAATGCGGAAATGCATTCTGCACTTAAAAAATAATTTTTTTACACGTTCAGGCAACTCCACCGCAGAGCTTTAGTTAACCATGAAAGTTTGGAATTTTTTGAAATTTTTTATTTTATCTCCGTTTACATCAATAAAAATGGTCTCAAGGCTCTTTATTCTATTAAGAAAAAATTCGTTTGGCTTTTTTAAACCGCCTTTTGATATTTCATCGACGTATGTCCATGTACAACCACTGTCGTCTATACAATTATGCAAATGAAGCTTTTTGATTACATATCCTGCTACATACTCAAGCGCATCTTCATGAAGGGTGTCGAAGTCATTTCCTGCATTCATGTCATGTAGTTCTGACGGAAACTCTTCAACTGACTTGACAGGATCACTTGAAATGCCCGCCGGTATTAATTCGACCTGGTTTTCGAAATGCGGTGTTAATTGTGGGAACTCTTCTGCCGCCATGTCAAGTGCATTTGAGATAAGGTCAATATCGTTGGAAAACTGCATATTGAAACTTTCGTCTTCGGGCGACATTGTCATGCTCGGCACTGCATAGCTTTCGCTAAAAACGTTTGTTGAAGAATCCAACCACTGCCACGTTACCTGTGCAGTTCAACAGTTGTGTGTTTCGGGCTATATATTAAAATTAGTAAAGAAAATGTAAAGTTACTAAATTATAACTTACTATTATTTTTATATCTCAAACCTTACAAACATATTTTGATTTATTTCTGTAAGAATTAAATCTCCGTCACGAAATTAAAATTTTTTAACAAAGTTTTCGTACAGTAAGCCTTTATTAATTTGTATTTTGTTATATTTTAATTTTATTAAAAAATTCTAAAATTTAAATGATATTTTAACAGAAATCATTAATGATTTAACGGAATCTTATATTTAATTTTAGCATAAAGTATATTTAATTAATCTAAGTCCTTAAATTTAATGTCAAAACCTGCTTGGTTCATTGTGTTTTGTAGTCCCTATTAAACTAAAACCGTCTTAGTCAGGAAGCCAACCAATTATGATTTTTATAATATAATTCAAATTATGCCAATTAATTTTTGTTCGTTATATTTTAGATCAAAACTAAAAATCACTTATTGATATTAACAGTAATATTTAACAGTTTATCGAAATCTTATATTTAATTTCCGCCTAAAGTTAATTTAATTAAATCTAAGTCTTTAAATTTAATGTCAAACCCTGCTTGGTTTATTGTATTTTCAATTAGAAAATTTTTTTGATCAGATATAAAAATCAATCGTTGATCTATGTATATGTTTTCGATAATAAATTTGAATAAAAAATATGAACATATTAAACAAACATTTTAATTCTCAATCTGTATCAATAATAATGTCAGAAATTAATTCTCCAGCTTATCTTTTTGTTTAAATACTAAAAAATAACAGTTGTTTCACTTTCCTTAAAATTAAATTATATCTAGTTAACACTGAAACTTAGATTTTATTTAAAGAAAACCCAGCAATTGCTGATCGTCCGTATGCTACGTCGTGAATTAAATATTTGTTTATTAGTTTTTAGGCAGTTTAGATTAAATATATGGTATTACTTACCAAGTATATATTTCCGTAGGCAATAGGTAAAACTCATCGGGCTAGGATGGTCGTACAGACCACCCTTGCTTCGAATAGCCCCTAAAAAGTGCTCAAGGATATCCTGATTCAGGCGGTTTCTTAAAATGCACTTAAAACCGTACTTCTCTTTAAGATATTCTGGAAGAAGTTGAAGCGAGGCATTCGTAATTAGAACTCCTTTTTGAAAAGGCGCAAATTAAATCTTTTCCGGAATTATTTGCTTCCCCATGAACTGATCCATTCTTCGCAAAACGTCTTCTTGGTATTCCAAGTCATTTCCATATGGTTTCTGTAGGCATATAAATTTTTTTCGAGTTTGAGTATTTTTAAGTAAGAAATTAGGTATATTTCCGTACTCGATTCAGGTAACTTGAAGTTACTTGAGAGTGTTATTTTACAAGTTTTTTAATCTCTAGAAAAAATAACAAAATGAAAAATGTCTCTCTCTCTATTCTATTGCAATTACTTGAAGTTAGTATGGAAACAGACTTAATAATTTACCTTTCCGGGAGAATTGAAAGTTTTCATATTGGAATTCAAAACGTCAAACCAATCGTTGATCAATTGGATGAAATCAGCCGTTTCCAAGGGCTTATATAGCTCCAACTCAATACAAAAGCAACGCCGGATAGCGCTGGCAGTTGTATTTGAAAAAAGCTGCGCTGCAAACTTTACCTTTGGTCTAGCTAAGAGATAACTTAATATTAAAAAAGTGTGTATTTTTGTTCTTATAAATACCTGCACCACGTACATACGTATAAATGATCGTCGCTAAGTTTGTAGGTAATAGACATATCGGAACATGCCGCATGTTGCACTACTTGCTTCAATGTTGTTGATTTCAGAATTGAATTTTCCCATATCAACCCCGAATCCCAAAAGTGGTTCTGTAAAAGTTTGAGCAAATGGAGAGCATCCGCAAATACAAAAATTTTTTCGTCCTCATTGATGGGACTTACGAACCATGTTTTTTCTGTTTTAAAAAAATACTTAATACATATATTTTTTTTTATTTATTAAATTTTACCAATTGACACCGCAAGCTCCCTCCATAAACCTTGATTGGTTGGGCCCATGTCTGATACAATTGCCACAACTGGAAAGCTAGAGCCACAAAGTGCAATAATGAGCTGCGTGAGTATGGTCTTTGTCATTTTACAGTCGAAGCTGTAGAACACCGGCTGCTTCCACGAAGACTTAAGCCCTCGGACCATAACCATTTGTACATAATTGGCAGGTTCCCTTATTGAATCTGCCATTGCGTCATGCTCATACACTGCAGCTACCTTCATTTCGTCAAAGTAGAGACCACACACCTTCTGATCTTCCGCGAGATCACTGTTGTTCTGCATGCAGTCTATGGCGAATCGTAATATGCCTTCATGCATGTTCACCTTACGTGCCTATCTTTGCAGAGTGCTAACATGTGGTTGCGGGAAACCTTTTTTGTACAAATGGCTATATGCTCTCGGGCCAGCAGCATGCAGACATATAGCATTTGAAATATCTTGGCAGCTCCAATGAATAGCCTTTTCAGGATTTTTTAATTTTCGTATTTGGTCATACGTAAAAAAACTATTTAAAGCAGCATTGGCTTCCACAAGATGGGCTTTGCAATCTGCAAGCTCAGTCTGAAGCTCTTATATTTGTAGCTGAAATAGTCTCATATTTTCCATATAGTTGTCCGGCGATTCATTGCCAAATCTTTCAATAAAATTAAAAAATAAAATCATTTCAAAATCTCGTGAGTGTCGAAGAAACACGAAACGAATCAACCCATTTCATCATATATATCTCAATTTAATACGGATAACGGTCAATACATAGACGAACGGATGGAAATAACTAAATACATGATTGGATGAAGGTGATATGTCGTGATCTACGTGATCTCGGTGATTTTCGGGTTTTCGGTTATCTACGCATAGATGAAGATCACTGCGGCATATCACCTTCATCCACTCATGTCTTCAACTATTAATTATTATCGACAATAATTAGCTTTACTTACTCTGTTTGAGTAGAGCAACTTATTGACGTTGCTGGAATCACTTCGCCATTTGGTTGCACAATGTCTGGCATGGGACAGCATTCTGCTATACCGGAAAAACCAATAAAGGCACTGCTCCTGGGTACAACCGTAGTGGACCATAATTATCCCCCGGAGGATTTATAAAATCACTTTTATTAAAATGTTTGTCGCAGACCCGCGCTGATTTTGAAAATGTTTTGAAACATGCAACGTTCCAGCGGTTGCGTCTTTCTTCGCTAAGAGGCACACGAAATGATGAGTCATTTTCTTTTTGAAAAGGCTTTTTACAAATTGCACAACCACGTGGCATTTTATCACTTAAATCACTTCTATATCACTTATTAAAAATCTTTAAATCAATTTAAAACACAAAAATTCACAACTCAATAAGATGTCAATAAGCCCGCGCTGATTTTGAAAATGTTTTGAAACATGTAACGTTCCAGCGGTTGCGTCTTTCTTCGCTAAAAGGCACACGAAATGATGAGTCATTTTCTTTTTGAAAAGGCTTTTTACAAATTGCACAACCACGTGGCATTTTATCACTTAAATCACTTCTATATCACTTATTAAAAATTTTTAAATCAATTTAAAACACAAAAATTCACAACTCAATAAGGCTTATTGACATCTTATTGAAAAATTTTGTTGTTTGCTTTGCTTTTTTTCGTAAACAACTGATTTTGACAACTAAGGTACAAAGAGACTAAATGATTATTCCTAGCTCGCTTGTGCACACTGATGAAATCTTGGAAACGAAAATGTAAACAAATGTTTTTTTTCACATATCTTATATTTATTATTTTACAAATTTATAATTGCTATTAAGACATAAATAAGAAATAAATCACTTTTTAATATCACTAAAATCACTTCACTACAATTATTAAATGATCGCGAATTTGGTAAAAGTTACTTGCAGTAATCGATTGTATACGATTTCTGAATAGGAAGAAAGAGGAAAGCAGAATTAAGCGAGGTATTCCTAGCTCGCTTGTGCACACAGCTGAAAAGTTGAGAAATGAAAATATAAACAGATATTGATATTTTGGTTTTTATTTATTGATTTATTAAATTATAATATATATATCACTTTTTAAATTTACTTAAACCACTTCACTATTTTTAATATAATTATTAAAATATCGCGAATTTATTTGCAACTAATTTGCAGCCAGTCGTACATTCCATTCAATAAGATGTGACATATGAAAAAACAAGACATTTCAATTAAATAAGCGAACCTATTCTTACCTCGCTTGTGCACACAGCAATTTCTCACATTTTAGCTGTTCTAAGAACAGAAAAGGAAAATTGTGACAAATAATTGAGAAGAGTCGTTTCAGTTTAGGACAACTCTTGCAAAGGTACTTGAAACTGAGTGAGAAAAGGCGGCTCTCTGAACCTGGACCTCTTCTACTCATTTAGTCTCTTTGGCTGCCGCTTTGCAGCCAATTTCGAAAATCCGGTTTGGGACTAGCGACATTTCGAAATAAAAATGAAAATGTGTGCGCACAAGCGAGCTAGAAATAGACTCCCTTTTTTAAATGTGTTGGCTTCTTTCTTCCTTTCATGATCCCAATAGAATCGAGTGAAGGTCTTATTATAGAAAAAAAATGTTTGTTTACATTTTGTTTTCTATATTTTTGACAAAGAAGTAAAATATAAGGAAATGGTGTTGCTTACACACACACTGTACGTGAACTGTCGCACCATTCGTAAATTGTGCGAGCGAGAAAGAGTGTGTTTTTTGACATTTTTGAGAACCCTTGCATCTGATTGGAAGACTCCTCAGCAAAATAGTTGAAAATAATTTAATTTTAAGCATTTTTCACTGCTTAAAAAGCAGCAAAATTAAAGAAAAAAACCACTAAAACAAATGCAATATGAGTTGTGCGGTTAAGGCCTTTTCCACACTTGGTCAACGCAACTCCAACTCAAGTTGCTAGCCTGTGTATTTATATCGGAACCTTCAGATTAAGCAACTTGCACGCAACAAGTTCTCGACACGTTCTCAACCTGTTCAACGCAACGCAGCTTTCCGCAATTTTCATCGGCGACGTGTTGCATCAGTTTGTTTGTTTTGTGAATTCAAGTATTTGTAGTGCAGTAAGCTTTATATTAATCAAGGTGAATAAGCTAATTAATTAGTTCCTGATAAAATCTAAAAGAAGAAGAAATAGTTTGCAAGATGAATGAGCAGTGTTAAATATTAAATTAGTGCAAGAAGTCGAAAAACATGAGTTATTATATAATAACAATTATTTTATGTTGCATGACTTTTAAAGCAAGTCTGAATGCGTTTGGTTTATAGTTGCATTGCTTTTCAACTTTTTCGCTGTTGCGTTGTAGTTGTGTTGGAATTGCGTTGACCAAGTGTGGAAAAGGCCTAAGAATTGTAATAGTTCCCGAAAACTTAAAAACTATGCGCATTCGTTCCACAGGTAAATATGTCCATACGGTTTAAATTCTTTTAACAAAAGTGCTTTATTTAGTTTCTAACGATATTTTTTTAACTTATTTGTGTAAGAAATGTATATATTTCTTATTAAAAATGGTTTAAAAATGCAATTTAGACCCCGTTGATTTTCCGCCAGTTTGATCAAACCACATCTGTCAAAACACAAACACTGCTTCAGGGGCGCAGTCATTTTTCGCAGTTGAATACATGTTTGGGGCGCTCTTGTTTTCAGCATAGTGAATCAGATTTAGTACCTGTTTGTTAAATTTTTCTGATTTTTACACAACAACTAGGCAGAAACACCCAAAAAATAAGGATTTTAAAAAATTAACCTAATCTAATTTGTAATTAAAGTTGAAGTTTAGAATTTATAGGCCTTCAAATATAGAAAAATTACATAAAAATCTTGCAGTTTTTCTAGTTTTTCAACAAAACTAAGCTTTATGGGTATTAAAACAAAGGTAATGTGTGTATCTATTCAACGAGGTGTCAAATTAGAATTCCATAAGAATTCATTAAGATATAATTTTTTATAATTAGAATTTGTCTGAAAGACTAGTGGTTTCTCTTTTACGAAAGCAATACATTAAAAAGAGAATTATTAAAAAGATAACTACATTCAGAACTGCTGTAGACAGAGAAGCCTGTGTGGTACTTACTGAGGTTTGTAAACCCTAAGCAGCATCCGAAGGCCTCCTTTTGATACATTTATTTTTTTTTTATTAAATTTGGAAAAACCTCGCGATTTTAAGTAAAAAAAGGGTTGTATCTTAAATGCATGTATTTTAATGTTTGATATCTTGTTGAATAGATACCCATACCCATCTCTTTTGATACCCATAAAGTTTAGTTTTGTTGGAAAACTTAAAAAATCAGCTAAATTTTTAGTCCACTTTTTCCGACGTTGGATGCCAAAAATTTTTTAAATAATTAGAGTTTTTGCTATTCTTGAAATGTTTCTAACATATTAATGCATAAGAACAAACTTTAACAGTTTGGGCCTTCTTTTTACAATACAACCGAATACGGCCCTTTGTGATTGTTTCTGTATTTGTGTGAACCAACACCAATATAGAAAATACCACACTTTTCTGCTATTACACCACTTCCTTATATTTTACTTCTTTGATTTTTGATAATTTCGCCTGTGTGCACAAGGGAGTAAAAAGATCAGTTATTTTTTAATGTCCTTGCCTGTTTCTTCCTATTAAAATATCTGAAGAAATATTGCAAATTATTGAATGAAAATAAAATTTGGCAGGTTCTTATTTGCATGTCATGTTGCCAAATTTATTTTGTGTTTAGCTGGACATTTTTGTTGTGATTTTTTGCAGCTATATTTTGGTTGCTGCTGCAAGAAAGATTTTCAGATATTTCATTAGCCGAATAGAAAAAACCGATTTCTGATTCAGCTAATGAAATAATTATTGCCTAATCATGAGTTGAAAATATGTTTGTTCATTAACTGAACAAAAAAATGCATTTTAAAAAATTTCCTCTAGTTTATTTGGAAGATATTAGGAAATAAAAATCAAATTAAATTAGATTCAAAGTGTTTGCTTTCAGAACTTTACTATTTTACTGTTGTTAAAATTGTTATATTAATTTAAAAAAATTATGTCCGAACAACCACAAGTATAGTTCTTCTATTTGCGTTTAAGAATGTGGTCTGGTGGGCGAGCCTAATTTTCAAGTTTTATTTCAGGTAGTACAAAACGAAGTAATATAATTATTAAATTTTAAGCATTAATTGGAACTATTTTTAAAATATAACATTTTAAATGTATTATTTTAAACATGTTTTTATTATCTATATATATAAAAGAAAGTGTCCGAATGCGATGTAATCCCATAACTCGAGATCGGCCGAACCGATTTGGATAATTTTTTTTTTAAATGTTCGTTTTAGTCCAAGTTAGGTTTTTAAGGAAAGAAAAATTGACCACGCCCACTTTTGCGCCCACTTTTTTTGATTTATCTAAAATCGGAAAACGGCTGGATCGATTTGGATAATTTTTTTTCAAATGTTCGTAGTAATCCAATTTAAGTTTTGTCGGAAAGAAAAATTGACCACGCCCACTTTTGCGCCCACTTTTTTTGATTTATCTAAAATCGGAAAACGGCTGTACCGATTTGGACAATTTTAAATGTTTCAAATGTTCGTAGTAATCCAATTTAAGTGTTTACTGAAAGAAAAATTGACCACGCCCACTTTTGCGCCCACTGTTTTGATATCTATATATATAAAATTAAGTGGCAAAACTTCCTGTTCGCATACTCCTCCTAGACGGCTTGCCCGATTTCAATGAAATTTTCAGGGGTGATTGGGGTCTGTGTGGAGGGTGCACATAAGAAATTGCATGTGTGTATCTTTGCACGTTTTGTGCCACACCCCCTTTTGTCGCCCACAAATCAATAAAAATGCTGTATTTAAGACGGTTTTGGTCGTATTAAATTAAAATTTGGTAAATAAGTTCGTATGATAACTATAATTAACTTTGAAAAAAATGGGCGTGGTCACACTTCATCTACGCCTACTTTTAAGAAAATATCAAAATACTTCGAAACCATTGGTCCGATTGAGCTCAAATTTTGTAAGTACGCTTTGCTTTGAGTACGAGATGGTTTAAGGGGCAATGCCACACCCCCTTTTACCTCCCACATATAAATAAGAAATTGTTGTTATCGAATAGCTTTAGAGTTATGGGTAGCACAGCTTAGAAATTCGGTATTCGACCACAATTAAGACGTACCGTTTCTATGATGAAATTTTATGGGAGTGGACAAGGGGGAGGGGCACCTCCCATACAACCCAAATTTGTGATATCGAATAGCTTTGAAGTTATAGGAATTCATCTTTGGAATTCAGTTTTTGACCTCAATTTACACATGCAGTTTCAATGGTTTTATTTCATGGGCGTTGGACAGGGAGGCGTGAAATCTCCCTTACAACCCAAATTTGCGATATCGTATTGCTTTGAAGTTATAGGTTGACAGCGTAAGAATTCGGTATTCGACCTAAATTTATACATGCATTTTCAATACTTACATTTTGTCGTCGTAGGGCAAAGGGGAGTGGCACTTCCCATACAACCCAACTTTATGCTATCAAATAGTTTTAGAGTTATAAGTCGTACAACGCCGAAATTCAGTATTCGACCTCAATATAAACATTCAGTTTCATTGATTCAATGTATGTTCATTGGTAAGAGGGGCGTGACACCTCCAATTTAACCCAAATTTGCGATATCGAATAGATTAGGAGTTATAGGTAACTCAGCCTCAAAATTCAGTATTCGACCTCAATGTACTCATGCAGTTTCATTGCTAAAATTTTATGGGCGTAGGGAAAAGGAGAATGGCACCTCCCATACAATCAAAATTTGTGCTATCGAATAGTTTTGGAGTTATATGTTGCACAGTTTTGGAATTCGGTATTCGACCTCCATGTAGACATCCAGTTTAATTGATTACATTCTATTAGCGGTGATGAAGAGAGAGTGGCACTTCCTATACAACCCAAATTTGTTATATCGAAAAGCTTTGTGGATATAGGTCGCACAGTCTTTCAAATTCAGCATTTGACCTCAATTTAGACATGCTGTTTAACTGATAACATTTTATGGGCGTTTGAATAGGGAGAGTGGCAGCAACGCGCCGGGTTTCAGCTAGTTTTTACATATAGCAAAGTCATTAGTATCATGTAACCGAGAAAGTATTGCTGAAAATTTTATTCATGGATTACTTTCTCGCTTCCGGAACTTTATTTTTAAACAAAGGTATTCAAAGACATGGCTGCGAACAAATGCAATATTTTTAAGTCTTTTTTTTATCAGCATTTCTGAAAAGCATTTCTTAATTGGTTGGAAATCAGTGGCATAGGAAATTTTTTTTTTCAAAGTTACTTTTAAATACAATATAATGCGAGCAGAAGAAATTAAGTACGTTTAAATTGTTAAATAATTATTTTACAGTTTCTTCTTTTTTTAAAAAGTCAAATATTTTTTTTAAGTAAATATTAATAGTTATTAAAAGTGAAACATGAAATGATACATCATATCATGACAAAATCAACTTTTGCATCATTTTCGGAAGAAACAAACACAAATTTGTTGGAAGGTTTTTGAAAAAAGGATTAATTGTTCGAAAAATCCTAAAATAAAATTAAAAGTATTTTTTTTTATTCGAAATGCCAGCAACAGGCACTTCGAGGATTTTTAAAAAACAAGTCGAGTTTCAACAGCTATAACATTCTTATCCCAATTTTATTTTTGTAATTTTTTGCAATAAATAGCTTAAGACTTGTGTCATAGTCTTGCAATAAATAGTCATAGCCATTGTGATGTCGTCTGTTAAATTGTGAAATTTTTGGATTCTTGGAGATTTTTTTTCGTAAAAGTATAAATTTGTAATTACTTAAATGATTAATCGGAATTCTGATTAATCGATTAATCAACGGTTTGATAATTTAGAGAAACTGATTAATCCTTTAATTATTTTTATTTTGGAGAAATACTTTAAATACTAATAAGCAAACAAAAAAGTACGCGTTACGTATCAAAAAATGGAAGCGGCTTTTGTCTGCATCAATATAAAAGAAAAAATCTACAAAGTGTGCACGAATTTTTTATTACGTGACATGCCCCTTAGGTGCATGGGGCATGTCACACGTTGTCTGCTTGTCCGTCAAACATTGGAATTTTCGCCATTTGTTTCTTCTCTCTCATTGTTTTGTCCACGGCATGCTACACGTAGTTTTCTGTTCGATAATGGCGGAAGCTAAATTTACTACGTTTTTGCTACCATTTCGTGCAGGTAATGCTCCTTTATGCAATCGATTTAATAAAAATGCTACCCTCTATAGGTTGTTTATAAGTGGTTTTATTTGCATTTAAAATTGATGGGTTAAATTCTGATCTTAAGGGTTTAAACTTAGTTACATTGGCCAATATGCATGCAGGAAGTGTATCTACATATATAGATGACAACGATACGGTCACAATAAAAACAATTGTTGAGTTTATGAAACTCTGGATGGAGTTAAAAAAAGTGAAAAAAGATCCTGCTGGATTCATTCATGGAGAATTGGCAGACATAAGAAAGGAATTATAAATTTATCAAAGGAGCTAAGATGCACTGATGATAAAGCATTTAAAATTTTTTTGAGAATATCTCACAAAGCCGGTTGACTTTGTAATTCATTTATGAGCATTTCAGTAATATTTATACTCCAATTAATAGCCTTAAACTCATCTCTAAGAATATTGTAAATTTTAACGATTTAAACTATATTACAAGATATATGAATATATAAACAGTTTATTTGTTAACTACGCGGCTGTAATGTATGACTAGCCTGATCTGATATACTATCAGTAAATTAATAAATCGACTGCCACTTGGCTCAATATTATTATAGAATAATTTACTACTGCTCACATTTTCTCTTGACGATTGCCCTAAAATACAAGGGTAAAAGAGACAACTGCAGCTGTACATACAAGCACTAAACATACTATATACAATGACGTATTACTTCCATATATGCAATGGAATAGTTTATAAATGGAAAATATAGTTACAAATTGCATTCATTTTAATAAATAACATCTTATACGCATTTTACGTTCATATTTTCAATTATAAAAAATACACAATCACTAAAAAAACAATATATTAAATCATTAATATTACAATCACAATAATCACTAATAATATTCAGCTGTTCAGTTGAATCCATTTGCTGCAGCTAGCCGGGCTGCATTTGCATGCTCCTCAAGTATTCTTCTTCTTTTTATAAATAAATGCCATTCAAGCCATGTTTAGCACTAGCAGCGTACAATTCAATACTAAACAACAAACATCGCATTACTGATGAATTCAAATACTACATTTCCTACTGCAGTGCCGTTTTATTACTACTAAACGTAAAGCATCAAGAAAATGCAACCGTTGTCCAAATTGTTTTCAGCTTTGGGCCGTGAACATTTTTGTCGGTTGCCTGGAAATTTTTGGATGACTGAGCAACGAGTATAAATTATACCAAGAGAATTCTTCATCCAGCCTTCCAACTTCGTTCCAGACTATCAGCCATCCACCGACAGAAAAACCAAAACAATGACAACCAACGAGTTTATGTACTCGTTGATCTGAGTTATTGACGCTCAGCAATGAGAGCAGATTACCAATCAAGGAGAAGTAAACATGAAAATAAATATGGCAAGTAACGAAAGAAAAGGAAAAGAAAAGAATATTGTAAGTTTATCAATGAAAACCAAATTACTATTTGCCACAAATTTTACAGCTTCTTTATTGTGTTATTTTTGGGATCTTCTTGTGTTTGCCGAATTTATGTTGTTTCGAGCTGGACATTATTGTTGTGATTTTATTTATTCTAGCTACATTTTGGTTGCAGTTGCAAAAAATAATTTTTTAGATATTTCATTAGCCGAATAGAAAGACGGAGTTCTGATTCGGCTTATGAAATAATTATTCTTTAATGAAGAGTTGCAAATATGTTTTTTTGATGAACAGAAGAAAAACGCATTTTTAAACACAACCAAAGTTAAAATTGTTTTTCAAGTATTTTATTAATTAAACGAAACCAAAGCTGCAAGCAGTGATGGCTTCAAAGTCAATCAACAAACGAACTGCTTGCCAGAAAATGATTTAATTTTTTATTAAAATGTCAATTTTACGACAAAACCATTAAACGTAGATGCATCAACGAGTATAAATTATACCAAGAGATTGCTTCATCCAGCGTTCCAACTTCTTTCCAGACTATCAGCCATCCACCGACAGAAAAACCAAAACAATGACAACCAACGAGTTTTTGTACTCGTTATTGACGCATTGCTGTGAGTAAGAAGAAGTAAACATGAAAATGAATACGACAAGTAACGAAAGGAGAAGAAAACAATATTATAAGTATGTATGTATGTGAATGAAAATGTAACTTCTATTTGCCACAACTTTTACAGCTTATTTTTTTGTGTTAATTTTTGGGATCTTCTTGTGTTTGACGAATTGATGTTGTTTCTAGCTGGACATTGTTGTTGCGATTTTATTCTAGCTAGATTTTGGTTGCATCTGCAAATAATAATTTTTTCATTAGCCGAATAAAAAGACGGAATTCAGATTCGGCTAAAGAAATAATTTTTCTTTAATAAGGAGTTGCAAATATGTTTTTTTTTTTCATGAAGAGAAGAAAATTGCTTGTTACCCATTTGCTTTAATGTTGTTGAAATGGTTTTTATGTAGGTATTTTATTAAAAGATACCAAAGTTACAAGCAGTCATGATTTTATTTTAAGAAATTTATTTAAGAAAATGATTTTATTTTTTATTAAAATGTCAATTTTACGACAAAACCATTGATTGTAGATGCACGTATATATATATATATATATATATAGTATAGAATAGTATAGATATATATTAATATTATATTTATTATTATATACACATATACTTATAATTTTATTAGTATTCTTATTAGGTTATCTTAAACCACCATCAAAAATATACCTATCTGCCCAATCAGAAAACCCTGCAAGCATAATCAAAAGTATATTTTGATTCAATTGGAAAATATTTAAGAATTCCATTTCGTTATAATAAGATATTTATTTCAGATAGATTTTATGTTGAAATGTATATAACTAATCCGAGTAAAACAATTTCATTTAGAACATTTTATTTTTTTATGTATTTTTATATACTTTGTTTATCACGTAATTAAAATGTAATGATAAAATTTTTAACATTTATTAGAATAATTTTGTACAAATGTAATATTGTGACGAAATTTGTTGTGAGCATTTTTATCATGCATTTCTTAATTGGTTGGTTTTAAGCATTTTAAACATTTTAAAAATAAACAGTTTTAAACATAATATATATATATACAGTTTTAAACATTCATAATATATATGAATTATTTCATATATATTACTTTTGAGTAAAATTTCATGTGAGTATAATTTATATAATTGTATAATAGCATATATTGAAACGAGGTTATTTTTTTTATTAAATATTTACAAGTTATTAGTTTATTTTATGAAGTTTAAGGTATTTATTTAATACAATATGTGACTATTGTCTTCTGTACATGCTTTTATTGGGTAAATTTTGATGACCTTTTTTTGGTTTTTAAAGCATTATTAAAGCACAAGAGGTTTACATATTTTTTGTTCAATGTAATAAGTGAACATTTCTGTATTTTATTACTATGTTTAGAGGTCAGTTATATGTAAATGCAGACGTATTAACCTCGTGTATGATTATTGCCATTTTTTTAAAAGTTTGAAGAATACGATACTTTTGCATCATCGGGAGAATTAAATGGCAAGTTTCATAGTTCCGTATGGTTGATCAATGGATTTAATTGTTGCGATAAATGCCAATTTTCACAGTTCTGATTGGGCAGATAGGTATATTTTTGTTGGTGGTTTAAGATAACCTAATAGGAATAGTAATAAAATTATAAGTATATGTGTATATAATAATAAATATAATATTAATATATATCTATACTATTCTATACTATATATATATATATACATGCATCTACAATCAATGGTTTTGTCGTAAAATTGACATTATAATAAAAAATAAAATCATTTTCTTAAATAAATTTCTTAAAATAAAATCATGACTGCTTGTAACTTTGGTATCTTTTAATAAAATACCTACATAAAAACCATTTCAACAACATTAAAGCAAATGGGTAACAAGCAATTTTCTTCTCTTCATGAAAAAAAAAAACATATTTGCAACTCCTTATTAAAGAATAATTATTTCTTTAGCCGAATCTGAATTCCGTCTTTTTATTCGGCTAATGAAAAAATTATTATTTGCAGATGCAACCAAAATCTAGCTAGAATAAAATCGCAACAACAATGTCCAGCTAGAAACAACATCAATTCGTCAAACACAAGAAGATCCCAAAAATTAACACAAAAAAATAAGCTGTAAAAGTTGTGGCAAATAGAAGTTACATTTTCATTCACATACATACATACTTATAAAATTGTTTTCTTCTCCTTTCGTTACTTGTCGTATTCATTTTCATGTTTACTTCTTCTTACTCACAGCAATGCGTCAATAACGAGTACAAAAACTCGTTGGTTGTCATTGTTTTGGTTTTTCTGTCGGTGGATGGCTGATAGTCTGGAAAGAAGTTGGAACGCTGGATGAAGCAATCTCTTGGTATAATTTATACTCGTTGGATGCATGTCGCCGTTGAATTTTTTGTTGGAATCGGAAAGATCTTTCGTATGTTCTTACGATCTTTTCAGATATATTTTACTGTTTAGCCAGGAAATGGGGAAAAAGCGGCAAATTTTACCAAAAATCGAAATTAAAACCAGTCTAAGTCAGTAACTCTTTGGCTATCAAATATATCAAAATTTTGAGTATACATAAACCACTTACAGTGCTCGAAATTTGATAAAAAAGTTAAAAACTTGGGGTAAAGATATATAACTCCTTAATTAAATCTGGGTATATCAGCTAGTATGTATTCCTATAAAATTTTAATCAAAAGTAATATTTTACGAAATAATTAAAATCGTCAATTATATCTTAAATGTTATATTTTCCGTTTTAAAATTTATTCAATTTGCTTAAAAAGTATTATAAAATACATCAGCATACAATTTGACTTCTTAAGAAAGAAAGAAACTTCTTAAAAAACTTTTAATAAATTCTAAATTTACATAAGAATAAAATTTGGCTTGTTAAACAGAACGAAACTTCTTAAATAAATTTTACAATTTTTACGTACTTTTTCTGTGTGCATTTAACTGTAGTTAAAATTAAATTTGCAAAAAAATATATTCCTAAGCAGTTGATTTTCAAGCAATTAAGAAATGCATGATAAAAGTGCTCATAAAAAATTTCGTCACAATATTTCATTTGTTCTCAGCCATGTCTTAAAATACTTTTCTACAAATAATAAACCGTTAAAAATGTTAAATTTTAAAAATTCTTCTAATAAATGTTAAAAATTCGATAGTTACATTTTAATTACGTGATAAACAAAGATTATAAAAAATTAAATGTTCCAAATGAAACTGTTTTACTCGGATTAATTACACTGTGCAACACATTTTTTTAACGGAAAAGCGGACAATACAGGATGATAGTACTGGTTTATGGTAAGAAAACCCTAAAAGGGTTTTGCAAAGTTAGCTCGCTTTTAAAAGATATAGGCATTGGAAATTTACCTCTTGCAGAGTATTTTTTAAAAATGAAGTGCTCATTAGGGCGTATCAAATTACAATTTTTTTTTAAAAACTCGTATTCTAAGAGGTCTCAAAAGTTGCACTGGGAACAAATTTAAAGAAAAAAGCATGCTTCCTCTCCCGCAAGGACAAAGTTGCTTTTTGAGAAAAACAGTAAAAAATACCGGCCTAAATATGCTTTGATTTTTGTAAAAAAATTGCATATGTTTAAAGCAAAAGTAAATATAGACTTAAACTAACAATATCTCGCCAAACAAGATGCCACTCTCGATTTCTACCCTCAGTGTCCTGTGTGAATGATATGCAAGTCTACAGGTACACTCGAAATAGCACAGAACTTTTGATTGTTATCTGATTGTCTAAATTTTGGTGGCATGGAAGTATTAATGTTTTCCTTAAATTTGGCCATTAAAAATTTGCATAATTTTCGCCAATGAATTTGCTTGGAAATGCATACGTAAATGCAATTTTATAACTTTAACAAATTAATTAATATGAGATATTTTATCTCGAGCATCAGAAGCGGTACCGAAGATAACTTTCTGAATTTGGATTCTTCAAATATTTCTGAAAGTAAATTTTTAAAACACCAGGTTAGTACCAAGATTCCTTTCCATGTTTCGATTTTTTAAAAAATTGTTCCTCCTAGCATGAAATTTACATATTATTTCGTCAAACAACTTACCTAAGCATTGACAAAAATGGTAAACTAAAATTTTGAATTTTTGAGCTTCCCATTCGATGGGTCTTAATTGATTTAACAATTGTTGTTTAGATGTGTTTTAAAGAAATAATAACCATAAAGGAGATTGAACAAAATTGTAAAATTACATGATAGCAAGTATTTCTTTTATATATTCTAATCAGCTCATCCTTCAAAGGCTATAACATTTAAAAGCGAGCTAACTTTGCGAAACCGTCTTAGGGTTTTGTTGGTCTAGATCAGTACTATCGACCTGTGTTGGTCTCTTTTTCGTTAGATTCCATGACCCTGAAATTGTGGCACAGTGTTATATACATTTAAACCTAAAATCTATCTGAAATAAATCTCTTAAAAATAACCAAATGAAATACTTATATATTTTGCAATTGAAGCAAGATCTACTTTTGATCCTGCAAGCATAGGCTTTTCTGATTGGGCAGGTAGGTATATTTTTGTTGGTGATTTTTACAAAGTTAAATAACGAACAAGTATCTAATAAGAATACTAATAAAATTATAAGTATATGTGTATATAATAATAAATATAGTAAGTATAATATTAATCTTTATCTATACTATTATTTATATCTATACTATTATAGAAAAATGAAACTTTTAAAAATTGATCATTTTGTGGCTTCCGCTAAACTCAAGAACCGCTGAACGGATTTATGTGAAATTTTCACTATTCGAATCATAATTGATAAAAGATGGTTCATGTATACTTAAAATTTTGATATATTTGAACATATGAAAGATCTTTCCGATTCCAACAAAAAATTCAACGGCGACATGCATCTACGTTTAATGGTTTTGTCGTAAAATTGACATTTTAATAAAAAATTAAATCATTTTCTGGCAAGCAGTTCGTTTGTTGATTGACTTTGAAGCCATCACTGCTTGCAGCTTTGGTTTCGTTTAATTAATAAAATACTTGAAAAACAATTTTAACTTTGGTTGTGTTTAAAAATGCGTTTTTCTTCTGTTCATCAAAAAAACATATTTGCAACTCTTCATTAAAGAATAATTATTTCATAAGCCGAATCAGAACTCCGTCTTTCTATTCGGCTAATGAAATATCTAAAAAATTATTTTTTGCAACTGCAACCAAAATGTAGCTAGAATAAATAAAATCACAACAATAATGTCCAGCTCGAAACAACATAAATTCGGCAAACACAAACACAAGAAGAAGATAAAATTTGTGGCAAATAGTAATTTGGTTTTTATTGATAAACTTACAATATTCTTTTCTTTTCCTTTTCTTTCGTTACTTGCCATATTTATTTTCATGTTTACTTCTCCTTGATTGGTAATCTGCTCTCATTGCTGAGCGTCAATAACTCAGATCAACGAGTACATAAACTCGTTGGTTGTCATTGTTTTGGTTTTTCTGTCGGTGGATGGCTGATAGTCTGGAACGAAGTTGGAAGGCTGGATGAAGAATTCTCTTGGTATAATTTATACTCGTTGGACTGAGAAGCTCTCTCAATTTCCAGTTTTTTCTTTTACCCGCGAAAACAACAACAAATTTGTCCGTGTCCGCTGCGTGTGACATGCACCTAAGTGAGAATCTTGAATTGTTATATTTACTATAGGGGCTTTCAGACGATCGTACATGTGCGATGACTTGGGCATGCCCGACGACAGGTACGAGCATTCGAAAGCAAATGAGACAGTCGGACCGACATCTCGGACGAAAATTAAAAATTTTTGATTTTTCTGCCGGTCGGTCCGACATGTTGGGCATGTGAACGCAAGCCGGTCCGACTTACTGCATTTTTTCATTTCATTAAAAGTGTCAGCGGGTGAACAGCAACGAAGCGGAAAAAAATATTAGAGAAAATTAATATGAAAAATGTTTGAAACATTTTATAATTGTTTATAATTAATTCAAATTGATAAACAATTCTAAATATGAAAAATTACTGCTAAATCATAAGGTTATCAAAAAATTGTTCAGCTATTACGCCGATGTGTTCTATTTGAGAGCCAGCAATAAAATGAAGTCGTCGTACATGTACGATTGTTTGAAAGCTCAACAAAATATTCCCGTTAGTTTGTCGTCGTACATGTCAGCGTACATGTACGTTCGTCTGAAACCCCCTTATGGCACTATGGCCTTTTCGTGTAATTTAGTCAAATGGCAGATCGCCACCTTTTTTACATTTTATGATACGACATCCTCTTTTATGGGATTTACATATAATATTTCACTCCGGCTTTCCGATGTTTTAAGCATCCTAGATGTTCAGAAGCTCAGGCTGACCTTCTTGTTGACCTTTTCATCGTCTAGGGCGTGTACCGCCCTGACATCAAACCCTCTTGACGGTCATCTTGGGTACTTGGCTAGGTGTTTACTCGGCTCTGGCCGTCTAGTTCACGGTGGGCGAACTTTCAGCAGGTGGTTCGCAGAATTCTCTGGCTCTTTGGGTTGTCTGCCGCTGCACAGGTTCAGACTAAAAAAATTATAATTTTTTTAATAAAATATGAAGGTAAAATTTGTCGCCAAATTTTGTCCTTACAGTATGTATTCGACATTTTGATACGTCCTGCGTGGGCATGAAACGATTAAAACTGGAAGAAATTTCTACTCTTTGCCTTGGTAAGTACATACATTAAAAAACCTTTAATTTTTTTTAATTCAAAATCGGAGGGTCGTTTAATTAACTTTTTTTAACTCGAGTTTAATTTAGCAGTTTCTATAACTTTTTGCTTTTGTATAACTTGCATAGAAAATTAACTTAACTTCTCAAGTTAACATTTTATTTCAAGTTATTAAAACACTCCATGGAGTTTATTTATAGAGTAAATTTTAAAATAAACATTTTTGTTTATATAAAAAGAATTTATACAATTTATGAAAAATTTACGAAATTTAATATGGTATGACATTTTTTTAAATTTTCTGCTGGAAAAAAGTTATTAAAAAATATATTATTAATTAAAAGATTTAACACGGAGGTTACACTAGACAGAACTGTTAAGACAGTCGCAACACATTCACAAATTTTTCCCACACACACTAACTTTTGCTTCTGTCTGCTCTACTGTCTTAAGTTTTTTGTAGACAGTTGGCGGGACAGTATCTAGGAGAGTAGAATGATATTTAGCATATCAAATGACAGAATACGTGAAAATTTAATAGAATTAATGGAAAATTTGCAATACTTTGGCGTACTCGTAGTTTTAACAACAATTTTCTTCATAAAATAGAAATTTTTTACTATTTTGTCTACTGTCTTGCCAACTGTCTTACCAACTGTCTGTACTCTTTTTCACAGACACAAAGTTTGACAGTTAAAATTTATTTTTCACTGTCTTAACAGTACTGTCTCGTGTAACCCCCGTGTAAAAGAAAGAAATTTAATAAAAAATATAATGACAATGACTTTCATAAAAAAATGTCGTGCACACTTCGCAGATTTTTGTCACGTAACGTATCATCTTTGGTGGCATCCATCTAAGAGCCGACTCTTAGCTTTTACACAGCAGTGCACTTTGGGATATTTGACCGTTTTAAGTGGCCAAAATTATTTTATACGGTTAATAGTTTCTATTCAAGCTTGTTATTTGATTTTAACCCCGTATGAAAATTGGGACATAATGAAAACTATTCAACTTTCAAAAAAAAATTCATGCAAAAATTTAGCATAGATTTTTTTCTATATTATCATAATTAATTTCGATGATTAAGACAAAAAACACTTTCGTTTTCTTAGAATTTTTCTGTAAGGACGTAGCACGTCCTTTTTGTTTCGTTTTCTATCGTAATTTTTTTTTAGTAAAGATGGACGGCATTGGCTAAAGATAATGAAGAAATGGTTGAGGCAAGGAAAGAAAAATATATTAAATTTGTTTTTAATTACTAAATTACATTATTACTTCACTACATAATTAATTACATAAATTAATTACCCAATTGAATTAGAATGGAAATTTAACAGTGACATCACGCCAGAGAAAAAACATTGCTATTTTCGGTTTTTATTATTATTACAACAAAAAAAACTTTTGCACCATTTCTTGATGAAGAAATTTTTGGTTCATTTTTAAAAAATATTAAAATTTTAAATCCTTGGCTTACGGTAATAACGAAAATATCTTAGACTATTAAACGAGCAATATTCGTTTGTTTGTTTATTTGTGTGTTTGCAAATGAGTTCTCGAAAATGACCCAAGAGGTTACGATAAAATTGTCAATTTTGGTAAATTCGGTAAATATTCCTCAATTGTTTCCTTCGATTCTGCGCTTACGTTTGCTGCATTTCTTCCTGAATGAGGTGTACAGAATTTTTCAACCTTCTCAGATGCCAAATTATCTGTAAGTACTCTTTCTACTGGCTGAGATTTACTCGCAGTCACAATCTTTTCAGACGTCGAATGATCTGTTACTGAACTTTCCACTAGCTTTGATGTACAGATATTCACTATCCTTTCTATTGGCTTCGATGTAGAGATATTCCCAATCTTTTCAGACGTAGAATTATCTTTTACTATCCTTTCTATTGTCTTAGATGTACGGTAATAACGGTTCACAATCTTTCTAGACGCAGAATTATCCGTTACTATCTTCGATGTCCTTATTTCGCTCTTATTTCGAGGTTCCCAGCTTATTGGCCTTGGCTGGGCTCCTAAAAGTTTCCCTGCCGATTTTCCCAGTTGTTCTTCCACACTCAGCCTGCACATGACCCACCTTGTCACACAACCTGCAGTGTACCTGTTGATGTCTCACTGGCAGTTCATTACCAAAATTATTTGCCCTAAAACTAAATCAATCGTTTAATATGTTCTTGTTTTCCTGCTGTTTACTAGAAAATTATCTAAAATTTCTCTGCTGTCCCCTTGGTGGGAATGACATAATGTTTCGCAATATGGAGAATTATTCCTCGTGAGACACTCATCCCTTGTGTGTCCCTGTCTACTGCAGAATGAGCACTTGGTGTTCATTTTATATTGGTCCCCCCTTTCGTCTTCTAACCTATCTACTGTTGTTACATCTCTTACCCTTAAATCCTGATTTGCTCTCCTATTACAAGTTAGACGCGTATAATGTCATCCTTATAAATTCCTGGTTTCGTCCTTCAACATATATTCGACATCTGAATTTTTTTACTACCTCTGATAGGCCATTCCCTGACAATGATAAAACTACTGTCCTTATCTCGGGATCCGATATACCGACCTTAGCTGCTGTAACTACGGAGACATGTAATTGTTTGAGGAGTGATTTGTCCTGCCCAATACAATCTCTCCCTCTAGCTTCTATTGAACCTAGCCTTCGTGCAAATGCAATTATTTTTTTCCCGGGACCTTGTTCACACATAGATAATTCAATAATTATTGAGTCGTATATAGTTTCCTTTAGATAATTTGACTTAATCAATATGTAAATATCCTCTACCTTGTCAAATTGTTGGCTCCTACATAGTTCGAAAACGTCCTCTTGCATCCGGAGCTATATGCACTCTATGAAAATTGGGATATCTGCTTCCTTAATTGCTCTTGCAGCCAGGGCTCTCATCACGTAACTTTTAAAACGACTATCGTTTGAACGATGCTATCCAACGATATCGTTCTTATTTTGCTTCATATAAGTCCATCGCTATCGTCTCGTCTATCATTGTTTTCTACAGTTTAAAAGGCTCTGCAAAACATATATTCAGTGCCAAAAGTGATATTTACTTTTGTGTAGAATTTGTTTTTGGATTTGTTTGCTTCAAAAGTGAAAATTTAATGTAAAATGTAAGAATATTTAATAAGTTATTTTGATGATAATGTATTGAAAATATATTATTCGGCAGCGACACCTAAGTAAATGGAAATATTGCTACACTTTATTGATGAACATCCGCAGCTGGGCCACTATTTGTTAAGGACCACTTTAACAAAGAAGCGCCCAAAACATTTTAAAATTATTTTTATTATTTCCAACCAGAAAAATAGCCAAACGATACCAAATTAGCTATCGTGCCAAGCAATCGTTTCTACGATACCATTTGACAGTTGTTTGCCATACATGAAGCAAGCAAATCGATATCGTTTAGACGATGCATAAAATTAAAGGTTACGCGATGTTAAAGTATCGTTGAAACGATATCGTCAAACAATTCTTGTCATACGTGATGAGAGCCCAGGTCACATCCCTGAATAAACCTATATACATCTACCGGTGATTCGATACCCGAAAACAAGGGCACCAAATTATTCACCGTTTTCGCTATGTCGTTTACATTCATAATCGTTCGTTTATGGTTCTCTTCTCTCTTTATACTCTTCAACGATGATTTAGTTCCTTTTCTATTTTCATATAAATTTGCTTCCAGGTTTGGTTTGCCAGGATGGTCTTCAAAAATTCTACTGGTAAAGTCCTCATGATTGTCACATAGTGGATCCAAAAAAACGTTGTTGTTGACAATATGTGTTATTTATAAAAAAAATTTTCGAAAAATTGAATTCCTAAAAAGGGTTCAAACCAAACTTAAACCTTTATATACAAAATAAAATATTCCTACCATCCTCTTTCCGAAAGGTGGTTGAAGATGGATCCGCCATCAATAACATATTTCTAGCCGGACCCAAATTTTTTTTCCAACATACCCATAGTTTAACTCCATAATTTATCATAATAACTCCATTCTTATTATTTAGAGCATTAAAACATTTTTTTCAAATGTTCTATCAAAAAATGTTCATTCTTTTAAAGTTTTACAGAACTTAAAAAAAATTATCCTTATTGTTCCTGTAACAATAAAGAACCTACCAAAAATTTAAATTACATAAAAAAATGTCCCCTACTCGCGCCGCTGGCATCTACTCAAAAAACCTTACGGTGCCGCCACCCGAAGGAGCATTCAGGAGTGAGAGTGGGTTTATACTTACGTGTCTTCCGAAGGAAAATTCCTGCTTGCTTGCTAGTTTTGAGGTTTTTAGTTAACGTCCTACACATCAATCTTTAATGTTCAAATATTAGTTATGCTTAACAGCTCGCCCTGCAAGAACGGTCCTGGTTAATTAACCGGTAATTAAACTGATAGTACTAACGAAAGTTTTTGGTAGACACATAGAAACAGTTTCTATGAGTTTCTTAAGAGCGATGGGAAAAAACTACCCGAACCTCATGTACACAAAGTATGTCATCTTTTTCTTGCGCGTTAGCTATCAAATATACTTTAGCGTATAGCTGTCCCGCTTACTCGTGTTATAACTACCGGTAATTTATCTAATTAAATACCCAATACGACTAATGTATACATCAGATAGACTTACCTTGAAATGCGGTTAGATTAAGCGGTTATGTACCACATAACTATTAGTTAAGACAAACATAAACACCAGGCAGGTCTACTGCAATATTCAGTCAGATTTAACGTAATAAACTGTTAAGCGTTACGTAGAAAATATGTAGGACTAACGTAAAAAACCGGCAAATGTAACGTACAAAATATATAGGACTAACGTCTAATTAAAAATAATTACTGAAATGTTCACATCGCATTGAGTTTTGTTTTATTTTTTTGTCAACATCGAAAAGTTTAATTAATAAGATGCATTGAATTTATTTATATTTTTTTTTACATTGAAAACTTTAATTGGTATAACATATCGAGTTTTATTTTAATTGTTTTTTAACATAGAAAAGTTTAATTGAAATGTTGACTTTATATGATTTAAATACAAATTCTAAATGTTTGATAGTTTAAATCATACTTGATTTTAAATACAAATTCTAGTTGTTTGATAGTTTAAAATCGTTTATTGAGCTTAAGGTCAAAGTTAGAACAATTAATTGTTCTAACGAATTTTTCCAAAGAAACAACAACAACAACAAAGTTTTTTCAATATGAAAAGGAAAAAATCACTAGCTGATCTAGACTTCCAGCAGGCTGTTGGACTACATATAATAACATAAGCATAGAAACTAAAGTAAAACAGAAATACAACAACAAATGTGACATTATGAAATGGAGGAAAAACTGAGAAATTGACGCTTCAAATCTCATCGCCCCGATGGTGCAGTGCGTTAGCGCGCGCTTGCACGGGTATCACAAAGATTTCTGATGACGCTTTTAGCAGAGTAGAAATTGCAATCAGATCAGCTAGTGATTTTTTCCTTTTCATATTGAAAAAACTTTGTTGTTGTTGTTGTTTCTTTGGAAAAATTCGTTAGAACAATTAATTGTTCTAACTTTGACCTTAAGCTCAATAAACGATTTTAAACTATCAAACAACTAGAATTTGTATTTAAAATCAAGTATGATTTAAACTATCAAACATTTAGAATTTGTATTTAAATCATATAAAGTCAACATAATTAATATAGAGGTCATTTAGAAAAAACTTTAATCAAATGGTAGAGCTCGACCAAACGGAAACAGCTGAAAACAAAATCAGCAAAAATTCTAAAAACAACTTCAGTAAACATGCTTTGTTAGTGCAGACTTCCAGCAGGCTGTTGGACTACATATAATAACATAAGCATAGAAACTAAAGTAAAACAGAAATACAACAACAAATGTGACATTATGAAATGGAGGAAAAACTGAGAAATTGACGCTTCAAATCTCATCGCCCCGATGGTGCAGTGCGTTAGCGCGCGCTTGCACGGGTATCACAAAGATTTCTGATGACGCTTTTAGCAGAGTAGAAATTGCAATCAGATCAGCTAGTGATTTTTTCCTTTTCATATTGAAAAAACTTTGTTGTTGTTGTTGTTTCTTTGGAAAAATTCGTTAGAACAATTAATTGTTCTAACTTTGACCTTAAGCTCAATAAACGATTTTAAACTATCAAACAACTAGAATTTGTATTTAAAATCAAGTATGATTTAAACTATCAAACATTTAGAATTTGTATTTAAATCATATAAAGTCAACATAATTAATATAGAGGTCATTTAGAAAAAACTTTAATCAAATGGTAGAGCTCGACCAAACGGAAACAGCTGAAAACAAAATCAGCAAAAATTCTAAAAACAACTTCAGTAAACATGCTTTGTTAGTGCAGACTTCCAGCAGGCTGTTGGACTACATATAATAACATAAGCATAGAAACTAAAGTAAAACAGAAATACAACAACAAATGTGACATTATGAAATGGAGGAAAAACTGAGAAATTGACGCTTCAAATCTCATCGCCCCGATGGTGCAGTGCGTTAGCGCGCGCTTGCACGGGTATCACAAAGATTTCTGATGACGCTTTTAGCAGAGTAGAAATTGCAATCAGATCAGCTAGTGATTTTTTCCTTTTCATATTGAAAAAACTTTGTTGTTGTTGTTGTTTCTTTGGAAAAATTCGTTAGAACAATTAATTGTTCTAACTTTGACCTTAAGCTCAATAAACGATTTTAAACTATCAAACAACTAGAATTTGTATTTAAAATCAAGTATGATTTAAACTATCAAACATTTAGAATTTGTATTTAAATCATATAAAGTCAACATAATTAATATAGAGGTCATTTAGAAAAAACTTTAATCAAATGGTAGAGCTCGACCAAACGGAAACAGCTGAAAACAAAATCAGCAAAAATTCTAAAAACAACTTCAGTAAACATGCTTTGTTAGTGCAGACTTCCAGCAGGCTGTTGGACTACATATAATAACATAAGCATAGAAACTAAAGTAAAACAGAAATACAACAACAAATGTGACATTATGAAATGGAGGAAAAACTGAGAAATTGACGCTTCAAATCTCATCGCCCCGATGGTGCAGTGCGTTAGCGCGCGCTTGCACGGGTATCACAAAGATTTCTGATGACGCTTTTAGCAGAGTAGAAATTGCAATCAGATCAGCTAGTGATTTTTTCCTTTTCATATTGAAAAAACTTTGTTGTTGTTGTTGTTTCTTTGGAAAAATTCGTTAGAACAATTAATTGTTCTAACTTTGACCTTAAGCTCAATAAACGATTTTAAACTATCAAACAACTAGAATTTGTATTTAAAATCAAGTATGATTTAAACTATCAAACATTTAGAATTTGTATTTAAATCATATAAAGTCAACATAATTAATATAGAGGTCATTTAGAAAAAACTTTAGTTTAATTGAAATAAATAGTCGAAAAGTTAATATAACTCATTGATTTTTTTTAACATCGAAAACTAAAATTTACTTATTGAGTTTTGTTTTAATTGTTTTTATAACATAGAAAAGTATAATTCATTTAACTCATTGAGTTTTGCTTTTTAACATAGAAATATTAATTAATATAATTTAATGGCCTTTAGTGCAAGCTATTTGACAACGTATTACATTGAAAAAGTGTCAAAAATGGTTATTCTAATTTTAGAATATAGTTTTATTTTGTTTTTTGGAATGGGCCATTCAGTTTTGTTTTGTTTTTTAACATAGAAAAATTTAATTCATATAACTCCTTGAGTTTTGTTTTTTAACATCGAAGTATTAATTAATATAACTGAATGGCCCATTATCATAAACAAAAAATTAAACAATTTCTGCCTTTGCCTTTCAGCTGCGACCGCTTTTTCTGCTTTAGGCGATTATGGCTCTTCTCTACGGCTTTTTTAATTGTTTTCTCAAAATGAAATCGTCCCACAGCTTTTAAAACGTCTAAACGATAAATGAAATAAAATAGAAATATTATAATGAAATAATACTAAATAATGAATTAAATAACATTAAATTATAAATGCGAAGCAATAGTGAAGAGTAAATAATAAAAAATTTACCAGAGAGGATATCATCAATTATCTTTATTTTAGCCAAGCCTTTTTTCACATCTTCCGTCCCAATTGTAGTTGCTGAGTAGTTCATCGGAAAATTTTTTTCTTAAAATGGCATCTACGTCCTCCGATGCACCCTTCAGCTTATGAAGATATGTTTTCTGTTTGAAAAAGAAAAATAAGAACGAATTCCACATGAGTTTAAAAAAAAATTGGTATGGAACTATCTTCGACTGGACCGAAGATAAAATACCCCCACGGGAGGTAGCCTTTTCATTTGACTATTCCAAATTTCACATTTAAAGTGTATATTAATTGTTAAAAGTTATGTGCAAAATCTGAAGCTACTAGATTAATTTTTGTGGAATATAAAGAGATTTTACCGTTTTGGTAAGCTCATTTTGTATCATTTTTGGACATAGATAAATCAACTCAGGAGGTGATGCTGATCAAGAATATATATACTTTTCTATACCAGCTGCGCCTCCTCATCGACGTTACAAACGGAGTGGCAAAGTTAATATAGCCCTATTACGTTTTTAAACGTGGGGGTATAATTACCATTGTTTGCGCATACTCCTGGTCTTTTAGTTTCTCCTCGACCTCCAGAGCAGCATGAAATCAATTAAGAGGCAGTGTGCTTGCAATTTCTATTAGTTTCTCATCTTCGACTTCGTCTGTCATCAGGCACTCCCGAATCATTTTGTTTTGGGCCATATGTTCGCTTTTGTCAATCATCTATTGTGTAATGAATTTTTATATCGGTATTTCTCGAAAATATTTTAAGCAATAATATTAGTTAACTTACTTTTTGATTAATTTAATTGACCAAGTTTTCGACATGAGTTAGCCGCTGGTCCAGTTTTTTAAGAAGATATAGCACTTCTGTAAAGGAAAAATTTAACATAATTAAGGAATCATGTTGAACTTAGTGTCAAATATTTCATCAAGAAACTGGTTTAAGGGACATTTTTATATATAAAAAATAAATGTTCAGAAAAACAAAATTTGTTTTACTATAACTGACGATGTAAAATAAGCATGCAAATAAAATTATTATACAGGGTGTGCAGTGAAAGAGTACGAATGTTTATGGAGGAGGTCGAGTTAAGCAAGAAATCGTATGGAAAGAGGGTATTTTTTCACACCCTTGGTAGTTACGGGGTTAATTACTAATTCATGACATTGATTTATATTATTGTTTCTAGAAGTAAAACTATAGAAAGATTTTACGAGCTCATTTGAAAGGAAACGAATTACCTTTCTAGCGTTGTATCTACAAAATTTTAAGTTTGAGCGCAACTTTCTCAGAAATTTGTCTAAAAAGTCAACAGTTTTTTAACATTAAATTTGTGGTTTATTTAATTCTCTTTCTAATGACATCAAAATCATAAACTTTTTTTTAAAAAAATAACAAAGTTTGCTGTACTTTAAAATTTCACTTAACTGAAAACATAAACTATAACAATAAACATTTTGTTATAAAAAAAGAAATATTACAATAACTTTCCGAAGTGAACTTTTTGAGCTACAACTAACTATGTTATTTTTTAAATGAGATCTTGAAATAAGTTTTCCATCAGTTATTTCCATCAAAGTCATGATATACAAATTAACCCCGGAACACGTGAAGGTGTGAAAATAGACCCCCTCCTATAGGATTTTTTGCTTAACACGACCTCCTCTTTCACCTCCGTAAAAATTCGTACTCTTTCACTGGATACCCTGTATATAAACTTTTTTAGAAAATGTCTTCTAAAATATGCATTAATTTTAACTGCTTCTCTTTAAAACCTCCCTTAAACTTACAATAAACTTACAATTAAATTATAACGTACCTTTATTATATTTTTTTTCTCCATTTAATTTAATGATATTATTTAAAGGAGTGGGCGAAGTAAGTGCTTTCGAACACACTGAAAAATTTCTTAGTGTAATATTTATATATGTTATGTAGACAGGAATTTGACGCAAAATTGAACAACATTAACCTCTTGATTTTTTTATTATAAAGTAGTGTAGTACTAATTGAGATAGGCACTTAATATATGCACTACAAAAAATGACAAGTTGTTTTTAAAATTTTAAATTGAAAAAAGTGAGATTCAATTCGTAAATGGTGTTCAATTGTACGTAAAAGCACCGACATTCGAGTACATTCATAAATAAAAAACCAAACAAATGGCTTACATACATTCAATTGATTTTCTCTTCTTATGAGGAATGGAGGGACTGCGACTGGATTCGTTGAGATCAAAATTTCACTTCACAATTTGTAAATGATTATCTGTAAAATAAATATGCTTAATGGTATTAAAAAATATTTGGAAATAATAATGTAGTTCTTACCTTGCCTTTCACAAGACGATGTTTGCGACATCGCCGTTAAACTAAAAATGTCATCTGAGCTCATAATGCTTTCATTTCCATTTTCCAGAATACATGCAATATTGAAAATATGTCATTATAGAATATTTTTAAAAATATCTTGTAATTAAAATTAAATATAAATAAGGCAAATAGAAGAAATAACTACTATGGACGGAATGCGTTGCTTCCTTAAATTAGTGTGAAAAATTGTGAAAGATGTGATTTTGATACGGAATGCAAAAGTACTTAAATAAAATGTCTTCCATACCGATTGAAATAGTACAATAGTACAGTGAACAGACGGACATCGAACTTTTTCCTAACATCACTAAAACCTACTTTGACACCATTTTCTCTTAAAAAAACTACTTCTTCACAAAAATCTTTTAAGAAGTCGTCTACATTATCTGGTTTTTTCATTCCAGAAAAACAGGCTATCGTGAAAGGATTCTCTTTTGGGAACCCAACTACTGCTCCAAGTATTGGCCACAGCACTCTTTTAGAACTATTAAATAATTTCAGACCATCGATTCCTACATCAATTAAAATGTCTAAAGGATTTTCTAAATAGCTATAAGAATCTGAGAGAAAGTATGTTTGGATACCTAAGTTTATAAAATCACCATCTGGAATCGACTTGATTGTCACCTTTTCCCTGCTTGTTCCTAAAAGTGTTTTTGCTGATAGGGGCAAATCACTCACGCCTATTCTGTGCAAAGATTGCAGCTATCCGCTTAGTGTGTTTTGCGAAATATTATTTTGTAAAGCCCAAGTTTTTATTTCGCTAAATTTTTTTTTTAACTATATCGCAGTCCTCATCTACATTGCCGAACGATTTCTCCAAATCACCACTGCACGTTTCCTCATCACATAAATCACTTAAGTCACTGTTCACTTCATTCGCAGCACTAGCAGACGCACTTAAAAAATCAACGCATTCCGGTTGTTCGGCTTCGTCAAGCATTTTAAATTTTTTAGCATCCGATTCATATTTTCTTTTTCCGATGCTCATGCAATTTGCAAAGCTCTTTTTATTCATTTTATGTATTATATTTGGACAATTATTACAAATATTATTTACACTTCAGCTGGCACGAATAGATTTTGGCGGTTTGATACAATTCTGCACAATGGCGCGTTATTTGACATAAGCTTAAATGCATATGCTGTTGTCTCATCCCTTACTTTACTTTGTCTCATTCTAACAAAACCGACAAAGCTCAAAAAATTGTGAGTGTATTAGGTTTTGTTGCAAATACTTTGATTGTGTTGGAGTTTCGGGTGGGCAAGTCTTGCAGGACGGTTTCCTAGTTACAACAATCATTTTATAAGTATTTGTGCAGGATTGTCTTCCGCATCTTGCATAATAATTTGCCGTGGTTTAATCATCATTATTTAGTTCTTAATCTAGTTTCCAGTGGGCAATTGCAGGAGTCCGAAGGCTTTCTAGCAGGCCTGCGTTAGGTTTTAAGAAGCCTTCCACACTCCTTGCAAACACCGTTTTATTGCTGCTTGTATGAAATGGGAAAATTTGTCAGGACTTTCGCTCTCCTTGCTCAAAAGAGACCTGCCAGAAGCGCTCTTTCGAGAAGTCACGTTAGAAGGAAAACCTATATAAATATCAACTTGAAATAAAAAACGACTAACAATTTCAGATTTGAACCATGGTCCTCTCATGTGGCGGTCCAACTTCTTAGCCACTCGTCTATCGTGGTTGTTAACAATCAATAGCTTATTTTGCATCAATACAAATGAAAGTAAGCTTTCGGGAGCCCGGGCTCAGGAGAACTCGAAATTTTTTTTTATTGTTTTTTTAAATCCACATTTTTTGCAAACTGTTCTGTGTATTTAAAATTTTTTTTTAATTTTTTATAAATTTTCTTTCTACAAAAATATATTAAGAAGAGACTTGGAGTTTTTCCATATAAATATTTTCATATAATGTAATATCTAATGTGTTAGTTTTCGGGAGCCCGGGTTCGAGACCCAACTCGGACAAAAAAAAATTATTTTGTTGTTTTTTTTAAATCTGCATTTTTTTACAAACTGTTTTGTGTATTAAAATTTTTGTTGGAATTTTTTTCATTTAAAATAATATGAAAAGAATCAGAACCTTCAAAAGATAGGCTTTACGGAAGTACTCATCAATGCAGTGATCATGGAAGGTGTATTGACGCCAATAATGGCAGCAGTAGCATGCCTTCTTTTGCGGAGCACTCGCTAAAATGCCCACTGGGTTACAATTAATTCTTATTTTAAAACATACTCATATCAGAATTTCAAAATAATGTAATTTTTGTATAAACACCTAATAATATGTATTCTTAAGAGTTTTAAACATAATTTAACAGTGTTAGAGGGTCGCTGATTTCGAATCTGAAGACAGAATTTTAAAAATCGATATGGTTAATAGGTGGAAACACTATTACAAAAATTCGGATTCAGCGACCCATTTTTACCTAGTGTTCGCGCTAGCACCGAATTCATAAATATAAAAAAATTGGCTGGCAACCCTATCTACCATATTGAATTTTAAAATTCTGAATTCAGAATCGAAATCAGCGACCCCTTACACTGTTAAATGATGTTAAAAACTTAAAAATACATATTAATAGGTGGCAACCCATTTTATAGTATTTATATTTTATACAAGAATAAAATAATTTTGAAATTCTGACAACGGATTCGGATTTAGTGACCAATTTTTTCCTAGTGTTCGTGCCAGCACCGAATGCGTAATAATAAAAAAAATTAGGTGGCGACTCTATCCACCATATTTAATTTTAAAATTCTGACTTCAGAGCTGTGACATATGAACTGTGACATATGATTCGAAATCAAATCCAGATTTTAAAAATTACAAGAATTCGCAAAAATACAAGAAAACTAGGTGGCAACTTTATCTTTAATTTTAAATTTTGGCATCAATTCCGAAATCAGCTACCCCCTAAAACTGCCAACCACGGAGTCCACAGAACCCTTAAAAGTCCTAATACGCTTAAGCTTTGCGTACACAAGCACATTGAAGTTTTTGGATACTTGCCTTCAATTTCAAGCTTTTTGCGGAAGTCATCAAGTTTTCCTTTACTTGGGACTTCATGCCGTTCGCTGGTAAGCTAGCATCAGTGTTGCCACTTTACAACAATTGTGGTAGATCTACCACTTTTTTTCGACTTTTTTGGATTCTGCCACTTTTACCACCCACTATTTGCAATAACACAAAGTCTAGCACTTTTTAATTTTATTTATTGAACTATGTTTAATATTTTAATTTTTTCATTGTGAATAAATTTATTGGCATGTCAGAACATTTAAGAAATTTTGAATGCAAATTTATTGATAAGCCGTTGATGAACAAATTTGCATTAAAAATTTCCAAAATGTTCTTGAGCTTAATCTTAAAAATGAAAATTCCCTTTTTTGATTCCGCGTGAAAAATTATTCATGATATTCATGATTAACTTTATATTTACTTTGAATATGTTGCATTAAAAAATTTTATTTTTATGATAAATACAATACTGTTTTATGTGTTTTTATTTCAATAAAACTTAAAGCTTTAAGCAGAAAATACTAGTTTTTAAAATTGTTAAGTTGTGACGAACCTATCCGGCCGAGGTATCACTCGCCGTGTCCAGAGTTCGTGCCTCACAAAACAAAGCCCCGCTGTAGGAATCGAAACAAAAAACTCACGCTTTAGTTTTCATTCAAACATACAATGTTTCGTTTTATTACTATTATTGAAAATTTTGTTATATATCTTAAAATTATTATGTGATTACTTTATTGTTTATTGTGGATGTCAAAATAATCTTAGACTCTAAATCATTGATGCTCAGCAAGTCAAATTTATCTTAAAACCATGGCTGCGAGAGTTAAAAAAAAATTCACCTAAAGACATCTCGCAGCACAAGGCTAAATAAAACTATCGGGAACTGAAATAATCTAAATAAAAATGTAGCAAGTTACCGAGCGCGGCGCAGCCGAGATATAAAAAAAAATAACCTAAAGCCATCTCGGACACGCATCCATCAGTGGCTGGATAACTGTGTTGCGGGAACGCGTCGACGGGTTTGTTTGTCTTGTTTGCTTCTTCAAACAAACAAACTAGTCACGTGCCAGGCGGTGCAGCGTTTATTTACTAAAGTTCCGTTGTGCCGTGCCGGTCGAGTGTGTTGTCCGGATGCGGTCGACTGGTTGATCTACTGCGTGGGATCGGACGCTAGTCGGCATTCCGTCGGCGTCCCTCGCCTAGCGATCGTTTACACGCTGACTGTCAAGTAAGCAATTCGTACATCAATTCGCTTACAGTTACCTCTCCCTAGCCTAAACTATCCTCAATAATATACTAGAGATGGTTCTTAATAATTACTGGTTGTTTCTCTTCTTAAACATGCAAAAAAAAATTATCGAGTGCATTACATATAAATAAAAAAAAATAATTTAACATTTCAAATCTTAAATATACCATCTTCGGCTTACGTGTGGGCGTAAACAAGTGAAGCGACTTACGTCCTCACAAAGTATATGAAATGATTTCAAATGTATTTTGAAACCACTTTCGTTCCAAATCTACCACTTTTTTGAGACTCAATTTTCCACTATTAAATATGTTAAAGTGACAACAATGGCCAGCATACTTGCAAGTCGCAAGCTTTCGTGGGCTTATCTATATTCAAGTTCATGTTATACTTGATTGAAAATTATCAAGCTCAAGCAAGCTTGAACTTGTATTTTAAGCAAGTACTTGAAATAGACTTCATGTGGGCTTGTGCAGTTCTCTGATATAAATCAAACCGAACTCAATAATAAGGAATGTATAAATTGATACGAGAGAAAAACCAATTAATTCTGAAATATTAAAAATCAATATTTGCCCTAAATAAGACTAATTTTTGGAATGAAAAATCAGAAAGAGCATGCCACCGTGGACGGCATCAAAAAGAAAAAAATTACAAAGACAATTATTCCAGCAGGGCCCAACCACACAAAAAAAGATTCTATAAAAGATCTTCTTTGTGAATTGGATCCTGAAAATGACAAATTTATGCAGTAATTTAATTACAAAAAGAATGATTACGATTACAGTAATCGTAATTATAATTCTGCTGTGTGACAATTACTGTAATCGTAACAAAGAAATTTTTGATTACTACAGTAATTGTAAATGTAATTTTTTAATAATTGCGATTGTAATTAAAAATATTTCGATTAAGATTACAGTAATCGTAATCTTAATTTTTTTAAGACTACGATCATAATTTGTAATTCAAATTGTAATGTATAGCAAAGTAATTGATTACATACCAACTCTACTCTTGAGGCACACCAAGCCTTAATAAAAAAAAAATCTCCTGAGTGAGGGTAAGAGCAAAGCGATAAGAGGTATGCGTGAACGGAATAGTAAAATTAACCCGTTGCTGCCGAAATATTGCTAGCAAACCATTTATCATTATTTTTTTTTGTTTTGAGTTTTGAATGTTATTTTTAGTTACAAATTTTAAAAATTTTTTAATGAAGAAATAACAATGAAGTATAATATATCAAAAAGGTAGCACTTACTTTGCGAACAGGAACACGTTGTAAGTCCGCACAGTATGTTGCTGAAGCTCCTGATTTAGGCTGAGAAGAAGAGTAACATACATATGAAAACTCATTGATGATATGATCTACCCAGTGGGCATTTTAGCGAGTGCTCTGCAAAAGAAGGCATGCTAGCACTGCTATTATTGGCGTCAATACACCTTCCATGATCATTGCATTGATAAGTACTTCTGTAAGGCCTACCTTTTGAAAGCTCTGACTCTTTTCATATTATTTTATATGAAAAAATTTACAAAAAAAAAATTCCAAAAAATTTTAGATACGCAGAACAGTTTGTAAAAAATGTAGATATTAAAAAAAACAAAAAAAATTTTTTTTGTCCGAGTTGGGTCTCGAACCCAGGATTGCAAAAACTAACACATTACATATTATATTATTTTAAATGAAAATATTTATATGGAAAAACTCCAAGTCTTTTCTGATATTTTTGTATAAGGAATATTTATAAAAAAGTTAAAAAAAAATATTTTAATACACAGAACTGTTTGTAAAAAAATGTAGATTAAAAAAACAAAACACAATTTTTTTCCCAGTTGGGTCTCGAACCCGGGCTCCCGAAAGCTTGCTTTCATTTGTATTGATGCAAAAGAAGCTACTGATTCTTAACAACCACGATAGACGAGTGCGTAAGATGTCGGGTCGCCACATGAGACCATGGTTCAAATCTGAAATTGTTAGTCGTTTTTTTATTTCAAGTTGATATTTATATAGGTTTTCCTTCTAACGTGACTTCTCGAAAGAGCGCTTCTGGCAGGTCTCTTTTGAGCAAGGAGAGCGAAAGGCCTGAAAAATTTTCCCATTTCATACAAGCAGCAATAAAACGGTGTTTGCAAGAAGTGTGGAAGGCTTCTTAAAACCTAACGCAGGCCTGCTAGAAAGCCTTCGGACTCCTGCAATTGCCCACTGGGTAATGATCACTGGTTGCTAAGCGTTGCATATACATTAGGGCGTACATTTTTTTTTCTGTCAAAATTTTGGGGGGCTGAAGCGGAATTCAAAAGTTCGTCACAAAATAAAATTTTGAGAATTTTTTCAGATTTTTTGAAAAAGGCTTAGAGGTCGCTCAAGCTCGTTTTTTCCAAAAAAGTAGTTCTTCAACTTAATACTTGTGCTTTCTACCCAGAATGAGTGGCTAACTAAACAATATAATGTTCCAACGATTTTATTTGGAAAGAAAAATGTTCAAATTTTATTTTCGTTGGCTTGAAAGAGGGGATCCAACTGTTTTTTGGACAGGAGGGTAAAAAAAGAAAATTTTTTTAAAAAATTTTGCTGTTTTTTTTTTGTTTTAAACTTAAATTTCTCCAAATTTTCACTCTTATAAAATCTTAGTATGCAGTTTTAAACAGCATTTAATCTTAAGTAAGTAAAAGAAAAAACCTTAATTTATCTCTTTTTCACCGAAGTAATGCGCATTTAATGTTTTGAAAACATGTCTTTTTTTCGGTAAATTTATTAGTGTGAGCAACGATTTTATTTATAGTAGTAATAAAGTCGTTGGTATGAATGTAGCCGTGTATTACGAGGAGAAAAAGTTTAATTTAAGCCAAAAACAATTGCAAAATGTTAATATTTTCATTAATTTTTTTAACTTTTTTTACAGCCGTACTCAACCAAGTGTGTACCTTAGTAAAGTATTTATAATTTGCACAAATATTTTTTATTTTTTCTCCCTGGTTTATAACAATAAAATTTTTTTGAGTTTGGCAAATTTTTTTTTAAAGGATGTAGTTTATTTTTCGAACAGAGAATTCTTCTCTTCCCCTTATTCGTAGTACCGTTAAGCGAAAATAGTGTGAAATCTCGCTTTTTTTGTGTTTTAACTGCTATAACGTAGAAATTACGAAATTTTGTTGATAACCTTAGTAAGAAAACCCGTAAACAAAACGGTAATACATTTTTGGAACAAAATATGAGCACATTTTAGAGTTATTTTATTTTTCAAATAAAAATGCCACGTGGAACCACTTTGTCTGAAGAAGATCGTTGAAATATAAAAGGCGTAAATAAAGCCGGTATAAAAGTAGGTGCCATAGCTGCTAGGACAAATCGTCATCGAAACACCATAACAAATTTTTTAAAATACCCTGGCAACTATGCTATAATCAAGAGTAGTGAAAGAAAATCCGTGATTGACCAATGGCACAAAAGACCAATTCGACGTCTTGCTGTGCAGAAAGGGATGAGTTGTGGTGAAATCGCTACGCATTTGGATCTAAGGGTTACTAGAAGCAGAATCTAACAAAATTTTGAATGAAAATGCCATCGTCAGTTATGAGTCGCCCTTCTCTCAACCCAGGCTTCTACTATGACACATTGCGGCCAGTCTAGCATATGCCGAAAAATACCAATTTTGTGGGAAAGAATTTAGGAATGTGATATTAAGTGATGGGAAAAGGCTCAACCTTGACGGACCCGACGATTGCCAGAAATACCGGTACAATTTGCGATAGCCACAACAAATTAGGTATACGCGTAACCATGGGCGGGGATCATTGATAATTTCAGATGCTTTGAAAGTCTCCCCTGTATTTTATTTCGTGCAAATCGAATGCACAAATGTATATTGAGTTATAAGATGATGTGTTTATTGAGTTAAAATTCTATAAATACCAGGATAACTGGACTTTTCAGCAGGAAAACGCACCAACAAATTCTTCCCGTGCCACAAATGACTTTCAATAAATCTGAAATATACCCGTATTGTAGTGACCTGCTGTTAGTCATGACTTGAATCCTATCGAAAACCCAACCGGCCATCTAGAAAGCGAACGGCAATTGTACTTGAGATAAGCTTAATATAAACAGATGGTTGTAAGCTTTTCTTAATATCACTTTTAACAAGCTTGTTAAAATGAGAAATCACAATAGAATCTCAATCGTATTTGAGAAACGCTTAATATTTATGACTGATTTTCAAGTATGCTTAATAAACACTTATATATAACAACACAATATGAAATATTTCTGAGGAAAATGTTTTTTATGAAACTCAATCTCTTGCCATGTTTTTTCTGTCAAATAAAATATATTGTTTTTATTTCGCGTGCAGTGTAAGTAGTAAATTTTTTTAAAAATACATTACATTTATATTTTCGGTTAGTATGCCAAATAAGTTTAAAAAAAGTGTTAGAAAACAATCAGAAGAAGTTGTTTAGCTTCTTTTAAACAAACGAAAAAAAGAATGTGGGATTGTGAAAGAAAGTAAAATTGAGGAAGATTCCATCGTTGATGCTCTTGATATTTTGTTTAAAGAAAAGAACAATCACTGTGATATTTTAGGCTCAAGTTCTGCAGAAAGTGACGACTTAAATGATGAAATAATTGAGCAATATAATATCAGAGATGAGTTAGCTAAATGGAGTGTTAAATTTTTAATTTCCCATTGTGCCTTAATGAGCTATTGACAGTTTTAGGAAAACTAGAACCTAGTTTACCAAACGACGCTAGAACACAAAAAAAAAAAAACATCTAGAGATCCACCAATTGTTCAAATTAAAGGTGGTGAATATATGCACTATGGACTGAAGGATTGTGTGACAGATTTCTTATCTTCCTCATCATACGAGAGCGATGTTGTTGAACTAAATATAAATATTGACGGATTACCAATAGCAAAAAGCTCATTAGTTCAAGTATGGCCCATACTAGTGAATGTAAATGGTACAAAGTCAGTGCATACTGTGGGAATTTATACTGGCAACTGTAAACCGCACGACATCAATGAGTTTTTAACACCATTTGTTGAAGAGCTGAATGAAGTTATTGATAAGAGTTTAATGCCCTGTTTAGGTAAAACAAACGATGCGTCTATTTCACGAACGCATCGTCCAACAGGCGGCAATCAGCTGTTTTCGATCCATGTATGAAGAATGTCAGACACAAACGAACACAGCTGACTCAGTAACGAACGAAGACGTAACCTCAGTATAAAGTTGGGTCTTTGTAAGCAAAAAAATCCGAACAAGACGTCAGAATTTAACGAGAGCAAAATTATTATCGTTCTGAAAATGGAAGATGCTACTAACAGATTTGGAGCTAGTAAAGCAAAAGTAGATGAAAAATGGAACGCCCACCTGCTAAAGTAAACTTCTACGGTCCTCCTCAAAGAAGTGTACCCAATCTATTTAAGAACAGAAGCTATCACAATCAATTAAAAAACAGTTTCATTTCTACCAAAAGTCAACAATTCAATAACCAAAACAGCTGATGCAAATGTATTGCCATCTATTAAAAAATGCTAGTAATATGTATACACTTTTCAAGATTTTTGTCAGTTTTACGCTAAATGCTGAACTTTTACAATCTGGCAATAATGTTTTTGACAAGTACTGACGTTGGAGTATTTCAAATGGCGAGTATGTGAACGGGTGCATGGTTTTCAAGCTCGAAAATAATACGTTGCGGACCAATGAAAGTTTTAGAGCGCGTCAGGATGCAGATCAACATAAAGCAAAAACCCAAAGGTTGCCAATAGATGTTGTGCAATCGTTTTCTTTTGACTACATGCACGTAGTATGTCTTGGGGTTGTTAAAACGTTGATGAAAGCATGGATTAAAAAAAGCATGCTCCGTTTTCATTGCAACAAATCAACAAATCAAATTAATGGATGAACAGCTCTTGCATCTTGTACGACAAACGCCACGTGAGTTTTGTAGAAGGCCACGAAGTTTAAAGGAATTTGATCGGTACCAGGCAACAGAATTTCGTCAATTTTTCCTTTACCCTGGACCTTTCATATTAAAGAATATTTTGAATGAAAAACTTTATATTAATTTTTTACTACTCAGTTTGGCGTTACGCATTCTTTTAGATGAAAAAAAATGTAAAACACATAATGAATGCGCTAATGAAATGTTAAAAAATGTTGTTATTTATTTACCTGTCCACTACGACGTAACTATATCAACATACAATTTCTATTGTCTAACTCACCTAGCAAGTGACGCATTATTATACGGCTCTTTGGAGGATTTTAGTGCCTTCAAGTTTGAAAACAAATTGGGACACCTAAAAAACTTGTTAAGAAAAAAAAAATAACGTGTCCGCACAGTTATATAATCGATTGGTTGAGCAAAGCTTAAGCAATTCACATTCACGTGAAGTTGGGAAATTAGAAAGAAAAAAAAAATACTTTTGTTAAGAATGAAAATATTTATTTGTCAAATAATATCTCTTCACCAAATAATGTTTATACCGTTGGGAAAGACATTTTCGAAGTTTCGTCAATCGATTGTCTAGGAGGTGTAGGAGTGTTTGGAAGAAAAGATCTAAATCTAGAACCAATGTTTCATTACCCACTGGATTCTTCTCTTTTTAATATATGGCAATCAACAGAATTAGCTCTTTCCGTAACAATCCACAAACACTGCTTACATGAAATAACCAAAGTAGTTGCTTTAATTGATAAATTTAATAAAATAGTTTTTTTTTCCTATTATTCATCATGACTGAAGACTATAACGGCATATTCAACAATTCACAATATAACAGCGAACCAAATATAATAACACTAGAGTCCTCGTCAATAAACCAACATAATGTAATACACACGAATTTGCCAAATTCTACAGGTAAATATTTTATAATTTAAAAATGTCTTTAATGGAGAATACCATTTATTTCTTAGAAATAGCTACTCAAGTTTTGCAATCAATTGAACCTCTGTTCTTAAGGTTGGCTAATGAAATGCATAGTTTGCGCAAGTTGGTATAGGAGCTTAAGCGTCAAAAAATAAAAGTAAAGCGTCGTATAATGCCTGCACAACCTTTTAAGAAAATGAAAGAGTTCTTGACATTTGAAAAGTCCCTGCAAGAAAATAATGAATTTTTTTCTTCTTTTGTAAGTTCATTTGGGGTTTTTTTAAAAATTTAGTACTACTTTGAATTTGTTCTTATGTCAATTAAGAACATACGAATTTTGAAATATTGTCTATGTTTAATATATCAAAAGTCCAGTGACGGTTCTGTATTGCCCGTGCTCCTTAAATGTTACTAGTACGTTACGGTCTACTTTAATTAACATTTAATTCTTCAATCAAAATTGTGCCGACTCGAATTTTACGTAGAATGTAAAAATCAATGATATAGGGACAAACAAAATTCATCTGCAATAATGTATATTTGATTTAAGTATTTAGAAAAAATATTATAAAATTTTTACAACTTTCTATATAATTTTTATTAGGAGAACGAACAGTCTGTAATGTTCAAATCACCTAGTTTTGTGAAAAATTGCTGGAAAAAAATATTTATCGACGAACTGGCGCTACAACTATGTTGGAAGGGGACAGAGACGAAAAAGAGTGTGCGTAAGCTTAGCACAGCAATAGCTATTCGAAGTAAGAATAATTGTGGGGTACATAATCAAAACTCTTCTTTTCCACTTTTCAAAATTGTTGGAAATGATGTAAAATGAGAACAACTTAAAATATTTTAAGCCAACCGTATGGAAAAATAGATTTGTATTTATCAAAAAAGAGGGCGAAAAACCTAATTTTTGCCATTTTTCTGTAAAACCAAACTCCAGGATATCACTCCAGGGAATAATATCTCATAGCTTACACTTTTTTCAACAAATAGAAGAGTTTTAATTTAATACCCCTAAATTTAAACATTTGCAAGATAAAAATGATAATTGAATTTGAATATGTTTTAGATGGGGCTTTATCACTGGGTATAGGCGAAGATCAGTATACGAAAGAGACGAGGAATTTCTTCCAATTTGCCAAAAATTGGGTGAATTTACGTACAAATTACGAAAAAAAAAATATTTTAAACAACAATAAATAATTTCCTTAACTTTAATATCCTTATAGAATGACATTCAGCATTGTTATTGATATTTCTCTCACCACATGACTGGTAACTAAAATTTTTTATAATCCATATAGTCTTATAGCTAATTAAACTTTACAAATATTACAAATTTTTATGTTTCATTAAAAATGCTAAAAAGTGTAGCGTTCTTATATCTCTGTCCTCAGCTGTAAATAATCTATAAATGTGTTTAAAAAATATTAATTTTTAAGCTCTTTCTACAGCTGCCAGGAAAAGCTTATAAAACTATTGACAATAGTAAGCTTTTCTTAATATGAATTAATTTAATATTATTTTTGTAAACTTATTCTACAATTGCCAGAAAAAGCTTATAAAACTATTGAGAATAGTAAGCTTTTCTTAATATGTGTTAATATAATATTATTTTTTTAAGCTTATTCTACAATTGCAAGAAAAAGCTTATAAAAATCCTGCCTGAGTAATATTATCACGAGTGTTCCCTTTTGATTTTTCTACAATTGCTGCGATAGTCTTTTTCAATAGTTTCTCAAGCTTTTTTCAAGCTTAAGGCTTATGTTGATAAGCTTGTTATAATATTAAACTAAAGCATTTTGGCCTATTGGGAACCTGTGAGCATTCTTTCGACCCAAGTTTATAAAAACGGGCGCCAGTTCGAGTCGATGAAGCATCTGAAAACAGTTCTTTTAGATGAATGGCATAAAATTTATGGCTCCATCCTCAGATCGTTGATGTACTTCATGTCTTTCACGCTTAACCAAGTCATATATAAGAAAGGAAGACATATTCTTTTACAAAATATCTATACGTTTCTATTTTATTCCATAACCCAGCGGTTGAAGTAGCCCTGAAACAATACATTCTCTCAAGTCTGAGTGGTAATGGTAAGGCCTGAGTATTCAACACCCCACTTGATTTTCTATTTTCATTAAGATGTCATACTTACGTAATACCTGCTATCGTATAGCGTACACTCAGGCCTGAATATCCCCAAGAATATTCCTCCTAAAATTCAGGCCTCAGGAAACGCTAAAAAATCATGCCTTCTATCAGGTATTGAATGCTCTGAAGTTAATATTAAAATAAAAAAGCAGGTAACATATAACATATACAATAATATAATATAACATATTATTGTATATATATGTATAATATAATTTAATATAATATATCGTCGCTGCGCCAACAAAAACAGCTATGTGCTTTTCAGTAACTTTTCAGGAGGTGAAAAAACTGTTTCCTGGTGTCCAAGGACATTATTTTGCAAATTTCTTTTTTGGATACTATTATATTAAAAATATGTTATTGATTTGTGAAAAAAAAAACAATTTTTTTACATATTACGACGTGGTAATCATTTGCGCTGTTTTAAAGCACATAGCTGTTCTTATACATGATTTCAATTCTCTTTTGGTGGTATAGAATCGTATGCAATTTGTACAGAATACTGCCGTTTGGCCTAGATGAAGTGTGGAGAAGTTGAGGACTCGATTAGTTAATTGGTCGTTGCTCCTGTTACACCCCGTGTCAAAAAACCCCGCTCCTAGAAATATTTTTAGAAGTGCTTAAAATTCTGCTTAAATTAGGTTTTATATAAAAAAAATTAAATTAAAATTTTAAAAAAAATAATATTTCAGGCAAGGGTTTTTGATCAATAAATGTCTAAATAACTGTTCATGTATAACATTTTGCAATTTTTTTTAATGCAGATATGTTTTTGAACTCACAAGCATTACCGAAGGATAATTTTTAATTGAAAATGGTGGTCCATTATTGTTACATGTATGTAATGAAAAATGGTTAGAAACGTATTTCTTGGGTTTTTAATCAAAAGAATAATGCGTTGGCACACATTGCCAGAGTTGTGAACTACTTTATTGGTCAGCATAAAACCTGAACCAAGTGAGTTTTATCCAAATTTCGTTGAGTGAGATCCAATGAGAGAATACAAAAATTATTCAGTTTTTATTATATATTTGCAAACATAGGTACATATTTTTACAAATTAAACAAAATTGTATAACACAGTAATTTGCATAGAATTGTGAAAAGAAGTATTTAATGTATACTAAATATTAAATTTAATATCCAAACATTATGTTTTTACACAATAGCCTTAATTTACGATTTTTTAAAATATTTTCCCTCTGTGATAGTTTACCACCTGCAGTCGGATTTTCTTCAATTTCCAGTTTTTTCATTGAGAGTAGCATTGTATTCTTTCATATTGAGACTATAAAACAGATATCTTTTGAGATAGTGGCTATTTTAAACTGAACACTTTTTACCTTTGTTAATGGTCAAATTTTACATGCAAACAACGGGAAAAGTAGAATGTGATATCTATTCGAAAGCCTGTGCGTGGTTTATAATTATTTTTTACATCGAAATCAAAGCACACGTCTTTTTTTCGCCTGCGATCAAAAACAGTTATAAGCAAGTAAGCGTATACCCGTTTTTCAGAATATTTCTAGTACTGCGAGCACATAGCTGTTTTTGATCACTTCTAAACCAAAAGAGATACAAAAAAACGGTGAATGCAGAAATGTGGGCAATAGATAGTGTCAATAAAATATGCAATAAAAAAATCGATAAAAAACACATAGCCGTTTTTGTTGGCGCAGCGACGATATGTATGAATATTTTTCATTAAAATATTGTATATCATTTTTCTCCCTGTTTTTATATTTCAGAATGAAAAATTACGCGTCGACTACTTCGCATTGTTAGATTTTTATTTAAATATCCCAAAGTTATTTGTTGGCATAACGACTTCGCTTCTAATCTCAACCGTCCCTCATGTGCGAATACGAAACAAATTCACTCTCAGGCTAACTGAAAGCACTTATAAACGTTTGACAGCATTAAACCTTCACTTCTTAACTCAGGGGCATCTTCCGGTCTGAGATTGAAACAAAACAAAATTTTCACAGATTGGACAATTTCAGGGAAATTTGTAGAAAGCTTGAATGGAAATGTTTATTCTTAAATCAATGATTCCTGAATTTTCAAAGCAAAATAGATCTTATTTTATACCAGATTTCATCAGGCATTACATTGCTGACCGCTGGGAAAATCAATAAAAATAAGTTTTACATATATAAATATTTTCTATGAACTTTTTTAATACATTATAATTTTTTTGATAACAACAAGTTGTTTAAATAAGCTATATCTTGCTTTACATATAAGTCCTTAATACTATTTCAATAAAAAAATATATAAAAACAAATGAAGTTATGTTTGCTTAGAATTGCATTTGAAGTGTTGCACATATAATTATTTTACTGAGGTATATTTGAGTTTACTTTTAACTAAAGTAGTCGATTAATTTCTCATAATTTAAAATACTGGTAAATTTAAATAAGCATAATGTGACAAAATAAGCTTGCTTTTTTAAGTTGATTGTCAGTAAATTTTTGAAAATAAAAAGGAAATACTCATAAAGATTTTTTAAAGCACTAATATGGTTTCAGTAAAGAATAATATGTGGCATGTTAGAGAAACCATTCCAGCTTTAAAGTCGTTCGACCTCCCAGCAAAACATGAGACTATTCGACTACTTTAGTAAAAGGTAAAATCAAATATGCTAAGGAAGGTGGTTGAGTAAGGCTGCAAAAAAAAAAAAGAGTTAAAAGAGAATAACAATTAAATATTAACATTTTACAATGTTTTTTGACTTAAATTAAACTTTTTCTCCTCGTAATACATGGCTACACTCATACCAAAGACTTTTATAAAATCGATGCTCACACTAATAAATTTACCGAAAAAAGACATGTTTTCAAAACTTTAAATGCGCATAACTTCGGTAAAAAAAATAACTAACGTTTTTTTTCATTTACTTACTTAAGATTAAATGCTGTGTAAAACTGCATACTAAGATTTTATAATAAGAGCGAAAATTTGGAGAAATTTAGGTTTAAAACAAAAAAACAACAGCAACATTTTTTTAAAAAAATTTTTTTTTTTTACCCTCCTGTCGAAAAAAAACAGTTGGAACCCCCTCTTTCAAGCCCACAAAAATAAAATAAAATTTCTTTCCAAATAAAATCGTTGGAACATTATTTTGTTTAGTTGGGCACTCATTCTGGGTAGAAAGCACAAGTATTAATTTGAGGAACTACTTTTTTGAAAAAAAACGACTTTGAGCGACCTCTAAACCTTTTTCAAAAAATCTGAAAAAATTCTCAAATTTTTTTTTGTGACGATCTTTCGAACTCCGCTTCATCTTCCAAAACTTTGACAAAAAAAAAAGTTTACGCTGTAAAAGTTTATGTTGTAAGTTTTAGGATAGGCATTCTTATATTAGATATTGGGGTTGCATGTAACAACTAGATTAAGAACTAGATTAAGAACGTTTTTAACTTTAAAAATTTTAATATTTTCTTTAATATGTTACTTTAAGTTAATAATAGTTTCCGAAAAATTTTTTGTTGTTTTGTTTTTGTTTTGTTTTCTAAAACACAATTACATTATTTAAATTTACTTTAGTATAATGAGTTTTTTCTTTTCTTTAGCACTTAATGATTTTTAGTTCTTGTTGTTTTTAGCACATAGGTCGTGTGGACTGATATTAAACGTTAAGGTGCAAGTGGATTACTAAGAGTGCTTAATGCTTCAGATGACTATATGGCTCGTTCGCTTATTTTATTTTATTTCAATTGTTCCTCTCGGATAATGTTTATGTTTTTGGTATCAGAATTAGGGAAATTAAATCTGAAATACGATAAAACTAAATTTTTTTTAAATATGGCTCTAAATGTAAAAAAAAATACTTGTAAAAGTAAAAATTTTCAACAAAAAAATACTAAATTTTATTTTGAACCTGAAAATCTGACAGACTAAATATGGCAGAAAAATAAAAAATACCTCACTAAAAAGCTTGTTTAATTTTCTATAGGATGGTGCTTTTTTTTTGCTTTGCGTTAAGTTGTTTGGATTCCAGAGCATAAAAACAGGATCAAAGTCGTAAAAACACAAAGTCCAAAATCACAGAAAATCTGAGGCCAAATAAAAAAAAAATTCAGTTTCATAACTTGGGAATACAGCTTAAACAGTATTAGCTATCAAAGTTCGTGTGGCATAACCACTGTTGACCAGTGTTCTCTTTTTTTTATTCTCTTTTTGTTCTCTTTTCATTATTTTGATAATTATACTATAATCTTTACCAAAAGTTAGTTTTAAGCTCCTGTGAGATTTTAAGTTAGTTTTAAGCTTTAAGTTTGGAGGTTTTGGAGGAAAAACTGGTGAATTTTATTTAGGTATGTAAACTAACCTCAATTCAATGCATATTTGAAAATAAACATATTCTTTTTAATAAATTTTTTTTGGTATTTATTGTAATCCTTGTTTTATTAAAGTTTATCAATTAAAAAGAGATAAAAACAAATTAAGAGAAAACAAACATAAAACTCAATAAATCCTTTTTGACTAGATTTCAAGGAACACTTCTGTACAAAACTAAAAGTAAATTGGAATTGATTTCACTTATATTACGATTATTTAAAAATTTAAATTATGTTACGATATTATTTTTGCAAACCAGATGTCCTCACCAATTGAATGCAGAAAGACTAACCTATTGACATTTTTTTGACAAAAGGCGGTTGCGTAATTGGTTGGCGATAATACCTGGATTCGAGAACAAGCGTTTGCAAGGTACGGACGTTGTAACTATGGGGATTAGTAGTTGAGTGAACAGTCCATCAACTTCTGTTCCAGTGTTACTCTGTTCTGCTACTCTGCTAACGGATCGGTCAAAAAACTCCCAAATGTCCTCAGTGGTATCTTCATCAGAAATGTACACAATATCGGGCTCAACGATTGTTGTTTGCATGTTTGAAATGTTGGATTGTTATTATAATTTTTGTTTCACCAATTCATAATTCATTTACAAATTTTAAATACTTTGTTTTGGTTCACCATATTTTTTAATATTAAACAATACTAATGATTTACGTACAAGTAGTTAAAATATGACAAATATTGGCTTCAGTGGCTTTAAAGGCATCCACGAAAGCAATTGCTAATATTTACCCCTTTACTGCAGTGTTTATTTCATACCCTGCTACCCTGGAAAATTGATGAAAGTCTATAAAAATTACAACATGTGGTAGGCTAATAAGGGTAAGATAATTGTGGTACTACTGTAGCCTGAACATATCAAATAAAGACACAATTGCTTAAATTAATAAAATTAAATTGTTTCTCTTAGATAATATCATAGAATAATAAGTTTTTAATAAGTTTTAATTTTTTGGTCACGGTAGGCTTTTCTGTGGAAATTCCCATATTCATAATATAAAACAGTTGAGTTATATTTCAATTCCAGATACAAACGTTTGTAGGTTTCGAGGCCACTCCAATCCAATCTACAGGCATGTATCTTCTATGCCCTATTCTTGTTGTTTTCAATTACTTCGAATTAGATCATAATTTAATCATATTTTTCTTTTCAGATCATTGGCGTCGGAAGCGGGGGGAAAGGTGGGCAGTTGCCCCCCCCCCACTTTTTTAGCTAGATAAACAATTTAAAAGGAAAAGTTATTCAAAATATCAGTTTTTTTACAACGATAATATTTTTGTATTATATATTTTCCTCTTCTTTCTCTCTTCTTCATGTTTCATGTGAAGAAATTTTGGTGAACTTTTTTTGCACCACCATTTGTACTGCCCCCCCATTTGTACTGCCCCCCCAGATGAAATTCGCTTCCGACGCGATTGTTTCAGATTTATACCAAATGCTCAGTGGTGAACGACATTCATCAACAGAAGTAAGAAAGTGAAAATCCCTCTTAGCAATGACATTGTAACTGTCTGTATTTAAGATTAGGTCAAGAAGTCATTCAAGACTTTTATAAATACTAGGTACTAATTTTCTGTAAGTCAGAACATATTGCTCGTAATAATAACTCAAAAAAACTGATTTTTCAGGAGAAGCATTTAACGTTCATTACAGATATAGGCTCAATCTTATTCAAAATATCACTATAAAACAAAATGTGCCACTAGTTTCAATAATTTCAATCTTGTTACCAAAATTACATATAATATGACTCACAGCAGCGCAAATGTGAGTTCAATTTTTAAGTTTTTTGAATTACGACTGTTAGAAAACGATCGATATATTATCAACACTTGTATGTTTTGTAATTTTGAATTAGAAGAATTGGAAGTAAAGTTTAGATATAGTCGAAAAGAAATATTAATAGGAACAATTGTCTTCTCAACCCGCAAAAAGCTTCAGTTCGATCAATACAAATGAGTATTGTAAACTTATACTGGCTCATTTTGGAGAATTACTTTATGTGTGGTTCATTTTTTTGCCGGGAAGAGGAATTTTTACTTAAGCTCTGCTCTGATAAATGTTTAAATTGTTGCTCCTTTTTATTTTCTTATTATGACAGCATAGGTATATACAATTTGTTTCTTATTTTGTACTCCTGAAAGTAAGCAAGGTATTCTTAATTTACGATTTGTAAACACAGTCTCCAGATGTCCAGGTTGATAAAACATTCAAATCATCATCAAGCAGAACAAAGTCGGCATCAGTGTCAAAATCAAGCGTTCCTTTTTGGCGTTCAATATTTAAACACTTGGCCGGATGCAATGTGGCCACCTCAATAGCATAGACAGCGGTGCAACCTAGGTGAGAAACATCAAAATAATAATACAATACATACAAGATTGGATAAGTAAATGTGGGCTTGTGTGTGGTGAAAGTACCTGTGGCTTTCTTAAATATACGCACACACTCGTCCATGGGTGCAATGCTGCCACAGAGTGTATCTGTTCCAGCGATAAATGCTTTCCCTTCCTTAACTTGTAATTTCAGTTGACCAATGTTATGGTTTCCCTCCTCCAGACCCAGTGCCGATATAGCATCTGTGACTAGAATTAAACCATTGGGATGTGTGCGATGAGCAATGCGCAGTGCTGCAGGATGCGTGTGAACACCATCAGCAATGATGCCGTAATAAACAATTTGACCATGAGGTATAGCTTCAGAGGCCAAGAGACCCACTAAGCCAGGATCACGGTGATGAAACTAAAAGGAAGGAAAAGCATTAAATAAATACCAGTTAGCAGTGGTGCTTTATGTCTACCGGCAGCATTGCGTTAAATAAATGCGTAATCAAAGTAGCTCCACTTTGTACGGCTTTTTCGCCTTCGCTCAAGTTGGCCATTGAGTGTCCCAGGGCAACGGTTATACCCATGCTGGTAAGAGTGCGCGTGACTTGACCGGTGGGATCGTTTTCAGGTGCCAAAGTTATGATCTTAACGTTATTCAAGGAACCATAGGTGGAGTGTAGCGTATTCATACCCTATATAAAAGAATTTGTATTTTCACGCTTCCAAAAATAGAAAGCACGTTTATTTATTTTAACTTACATCACCGATGGTCTTAATGCAATTTTCCGGATGTGCTCCTTTCTTTTTAACACTAATAAAGGGTCCCTCTAAATGCAGGCCCAGTATTCCTGCCCCATTTGTGCTAACGGGAATTTTAGGTATAATTTGACGATAGGTTTCATCTGGTGACGTGACTATCGTGGGACAAAATGACGTTACGCCGCTCTTTATCAGTTCACGCGCAACCTTGTTTACGCCCACTGCAACAGTATCGATGTCGTAGGAGAAGTCGACACCGTAGCCACCTATAAATTAGATAAAAATTTTCCGTTAGTAACGATATAATGAAATTTAGGGCACAAACATTAAAGTAAATATGTGGCAAATAAAATGTTACTTCAATATGCGCAAAATACGAATGATAACATTTCAGACCCTCCAGATTTTTATTGGACGATACCAGTAGTAATTTTTAACGAACTCATGTGCTTTTATTGGGTTTATTCCTTTCCTTTTGTTATGATCCAAAAGAATGTCATTTGAATCATTGAAACTGAGTAAAAGGGTCAAAAATATAGATCCAAAGACTTATGATCTTAAGTTTAGTTTAGTTTATTCAAAGTCATTGGATACAAATTTCCTTAAAGACTAAATTAAAATAAAGTACAAATTAAATAACAAAGTTAATAAATTGGAATTAATAAAATAATATGAATATTATGATAAGAAAATACTATTAACAAAGTTTTTAAAAACTTGTTTAGGAACAAAGAGATCAAACTCATGATATATACAGCCTAATTCTGAATGATTATTCCCAGGGAATTGGAAAAGGGAGTTTTCATTTTTAAGACATCAGATCAGATCTCATTTAAGGCGTAATAAGTTTTACAATATTTTGCATAAAGCCATTTTGATTTTCTTAGATGTCTTTAGGGAATATTGAATAAATGTTAATGGTGAAAAAGTTATACGACCAGCTCATACATTTGCAACCTAGAGTGTCGAAACATTACATCATAGGACAGCAATTTCAGTTATTATAAGCCCATAATTTTATTTATTTAATTCCATTAGAATTTAAACAAAATTTTAACAAATGTAATATAATAAGTGGCATGAATCTAATTTTTGATTTTAATATAAAGTTTTAATAACCCTTTTATTAAAAAATTATCCGTCATATCTATAAAATATATGAAAATGCGAAGAAGCCCTGTTAATACGAGCATAACAAATATTGAGAACACTAAACAAAATGGCGTATCTACTTAGATTTTGCTTATCACGTTCATTTAAAACCGATAAACCAGTTTGAATATTTATATATTTGCACAAAAAACTACTTTAAACCCAATAAAAAGAATACTAAGTTTTTAGTCCTTTAGGTGCATTTTTTGTTAAGTTAAAAAGATTTATCTTAATTTTCACATATGTATATTTAATGATTTTGGGCTTAAAAAAGGCCCACTTTGAGAAAGACTGGCGCAGATAATAGGTCTGTTTCCGTACTAACTTCAAGTAATTGTAACAGATTAGCCCATTTTCTACCGCGCTGCAAAAATTGTTGAATTTTTTGATATAAAGTATATTTCAAGAGTAATTATGGTCCCAAATCAGTCATCAGAAAATTTTAAAAGCCATCTTTTATTTCGTTATGCAAAAAAATCAAACATTCTGTTAATCGAACGTTGGTGCTTATTCCATTTCTATTTTCGTATTAACACAATAGAAATGGGTAAGACGCTATCGTTTTCTGGTAAAATTTGACATAAAGGATTTGTATGGGATTTTATGGTATGGAATAACCGAAAACGTTCGATTAATCGACCACTAACTTTGACTCGTACCTGTTTCAGCCAGATGTTGGCCAGGTTTTAATTTTTTTATTGCAAAAGAAAACTTTGTCTTTTGGCTAAAAGACTTCATTATTACTTTATTTTTTTTAACTATACATATATATTTAATATCATTTTAAGAAAGGTCTATTGACAAGGTATTTTTAAACCATACCTCCCACCGCCTTGAAATTACGGGTGATGATGGTGAATACTATTTTCAAATAGCCAACGATACAAAGTAATATATGATATCAAAGATCTTCCTGTTATCATTTACCTTCATAGTTAAAAAAATTATTGAAAATGGACAAATTATATGTTCGATTAATCGAACACCGGTTGGAAATGGGTTAGAGAGTGACATTTTGCATGTTATTCCTTTCTCTCGAGCTTCAGAAATTTGTTAAATAACGCTTTCTATCAACTTCAAGTTACTTGTATCGAGAACGGGAACAGACCAAATAAGGTGCGCCATTATCTGTTGCAGAAATTGCATTCTACAAACAAAATAAATTGCATTTTCCAAATGACCAAATGAATCATACATTGCAAAAATCGAAAAACTTATCTTTGTTGTTCACGAAACGAGCGCTAAATGATTAAAGGCCCAGTTATAATAGACGTAATGTAAAGTAACGTAATGTTGTCAACTGTCATAGTGACGGGACGTAATGTAAGAAAACGTTGTAACAATTATAATAGGCAGTAGCCAGGCAGTTGTTTGTCGTAAATAATTGCGCGTTCCTGTACAAGTACAATTAGAACTTCGTTATCCATAGCTGTGGATGTATAGAACTATCAAATTAATAACGAAAACTCAACAAGAAGCGTAGTTCAACAATATAAAATAGCGCAATAATCGAATCTAACCTCAATGTTAAGTTGTTCTTTGAACAGACGTAATGTAAAGTAACGTAGAAATCGAAATCCAACGGATCTTTACACCCCGTTACATTAAGTTACGTTTATTATAATCACTTGTATAAGAAAGTATTGTTTGAAACAATAAGTGAAAGAACACACTGCTCAATTGACATTAGACCACATTACGTTACGTCTATTATAACTGGGCCTTAACTTCTGAACGTACTGACAAGAAATGTGACACAGTTGTCGGAATCTGTGCTGCCAACTGAAAAAACTACTAGTAAGCCGTATGTATATCTTTATTGATATCTATCTATATCTAATTTTTTACTCAAAAAGTACTGGGCCGATTTTTATGAAAAATTTTTTAAAATATCATATTTGTGCTGCAGATTTAGTTAGGGGTATTCTTCTTTCGAAATTTTAATAAGAAGTATATTTAATTATGGTATGAAGTTTTTTAAGAAATCATTCCAGCTCCAACGCATTGCTTATTCAGTGTCTTTTGACGCGTTTGTGTTGCGAGAGTTTCAATAACCTCGTCATTTTGACGATTTTTGGCATCAATTATGACTTGACAGTTTTCTTTCTTTATGCCAAAAATTACAATTTTAAGTTGACCGGTTTTTTTTTCTATTAAAAATTGAAGTTGGCAAGAGATTCAAGTTCAGATTTAAATTTAATTTCAACTTAGCTTGGGCCGCGAAAGCGTTCTCCATTTTTGCTATTACTCTTTGATTTAATGCTGCAATAGTAAAATTGGGGATGCTCAGTGTTGAAATTAGTAATAATATAATGTTTTATCAAAATTGAGCAGTTTTTGTTGGTTTTTTTTTTATTATTTTATTGTTATTTGGACATGGCAGATGTAAAATTGTTAATAGTTGCGTTCAAAAGACACAAAATTTACTCAACTGTGGCGCAACCGTTGAGCATGTGCTTTCTGAACGCAACTTATCAGTTTCTGATTACTTAGCTCAACGTGTTGATTGTTTTGGCCGCGAATTATTTTTCCGATATAATAACTCAAGGTGTTGAGTTAGAAAGTTTGACTGTTCGAAGAATTTGATTACTTAGAAATAAAGGGAAAAATAACGCAAAAGTAAGTGAAACAGAGCAAAGAAAACAAAAATTTAATTAATTAATAATAATTATTGAAGAAATGAGTGGGCCCAAGATGGTTAAAGTTGACTACAAGCTTGGAAACCGCATTTATTAAGTTACAGATACAGAAGAGGTGCATATGAAGCTGCAAAGTGGTAAATTCAGTTAAAAAATTTGTTAAAATTGAATACATTGTAATTCCTTAAGACACGGAATTCTAAAATGAATATTTCAGCAAATGTGCTACGTCTCCTTAGTTGGTTGCTGTTGTGAATCATCTACCTACACAAATATCAATTATTTCATCCAAATTCATATTACTAATATATATTCTTTATTTTTGCGCCAAATTGTGACAATTTCTGAAACCACTGTGTTGAAAGAAAATTTAACATAGTGTTCAGAAGGCACACAAAGTAGCGGAAACTGATTATAATCACTTACTCAACGCGTGGAGTAAATTTTGTATCTTTTGAACGCAGCCATTATGGCGCATTGGCATTAGCAATGCATAAAAGCAAGAATGCGGCAAAGCATCTGCAATAATTTGCCGATGCTGAACAAACCGATGGGCAAACAAATGGGCACCACTGATGATAAGAAAGCAAAAATAGGCAAGAACAGCAAAAGGTTGTAACACTACCTTGTCTAGTTTTACCATGTAAGGTTGTAAAAATCAAAGAAGTAAAATATAAGGAAGTGGTGTAATAGCAGAAAAGTGTGGTATTTTCTATATTGGTGTTGGTTCGCACAAATACAGAAACAATCACAAAGGGCCGTATTCGGTTGTATCGTAAAAGAAGGCCCAAACTGTTAAAGTTTGTTCTAATGCATTAAAATTTTAGAAACATTTCAAGCATAGCAACAACTCTAATTATTTAAAAAATTTTTGATCGCTCGCAATTGGCTTAGAAGTTATAGGCATCCAACGTTGGAAAAAGTGGACTAAAAATTTAGCTGATTTTTTAAGTTATCCAACAAAACTAAACTTTATGGGTATCAAAAGAGAGATAATACAAGTATCTATTCAACAAGATATCAAACATAAAAATACATGCATTTAAGATACAACCCTTTTTTTACTTAAAATCGCGAGGTTTTTCCAAATTTAATAAAAAAAAAATAATGGTATCAAAAGGAGGCCTTCGGATGCTGCTTAGGGTTTACAAACCTCAGTAAGTACCACACAGGCTTCTCTGTCTACAGCCGTTCTGAATGTAGTTATCTTTGTAATAATTCTCTTTTTAGTGTATTGCTTTCGTAAAAGAGAAACCACTAGTCTTTCAGACAAATTCTAATTATAAAAAATTATATCTTAATGAATTCTTATGGAATTCTAAATTTGACACATCGTTGAATAGATACGCACATTACCTTTGTTTTAATACCCATAAAACTTAGTTTTGTTGAAAAACTAGAAAAACTGCAAGATTTTTAGGTATTTTTTTTATATTTGAAGGCCTATAAATTCTAAACTTCAACTTTAATTACAAATTAAATTAGGTTAATTTTTTAAAATCCTTATTTTTTGGGTGTTTCTGCCTAGTTGTTGTGTAAAAATTAGAAAAATTTAACAAACAGGTACTAAATCTGATTCACTATGCTGAAAACAAGAGCGTCCTAAACATTTATTCAACTGCGAAAACTGACTGCGCCCCTGAAGCAGTGTTTGTGTTTTGACAGATGTGGTTTGATCAAACTGGCGGAAAATCGACGGGGTCTAAATTGCATTTTTAAACCATTTTTAATAAGAAATATATACATTTCTAAAACAAATAAGTTAAAAAAATATCGTTAGAAACTAAATAAAGCACTATTGTTAAAAGAATTTGAACCGTATGGACATATTTACCTGTGGAACGAATGCGCATTGTTTTAAAGTTTTCTGGAACTTTTACAATTCTTAACCGCACAACTCATATTGCATTTGTTTTAGTGGTTTTTTTCTTTAATTTTGTTGCTTTTTAAGCAGTGAAAAATGCTTAAAATTGAATTATTTTCAACTATTTTGCTGAGGAGTCTTCCAATCAGATGCCAGGGTTCTCAAAAATGTCAAAAAACACACTCTTTCTCGCTCGCACAATTTACGAATGGTGCGACAGTTCACGTACAGTGTATGTGCAAGCAACACCATTTCCTTATATTTTACTTCTTTGGTAAAAATTGAGAGCAAGCTGGGTCGAACTGTCAGAAGGGATAAAAAGAGATCAAGAAAATAAATGTATAGAACAAAGAAAAGGCATAGTTGACAGTTCAAACAAAGGCTGAAAAGAGCGCATTTCTCTTCAGTGCCACAACCTTATAAATTAACCTTGATCATTCTCGTTTTTCTCTCTCAATTTCCTTCCTTTATAGCCTGAACACATTAACGACGGCAAGCGACGAGCGACATGTCTCCATTCTGTCGCTGTAGAGCAGTGGTTGGCAAAATCATGGTAGCAGAATACAGGTATATGCACCAGATGAGAGCATACTGCCGGAATTGTCAAAACGAAGCAAAACTTTTTCTTTATTTTCTTTTGTTTCGATTCGCCACACAGCTAAATTTGACAGACATGGCAGTATGGAAAGAGAGCACATTCAGCGCTGCATATACCTCTATCCTTCTATTATGGGCAAAATTAAAAGTGAGACTGCATTGTTCAGAAAAGAGAAACTGCACTGAAAAAAATAATTTACTTCAAATTAGTTGCGGAAAAGAATTAGCAGAAAAATTTAAAAATGTTTTTGATTTTTTTTTTTATATTTTCGTTCTTATAAATACAAAAAAGAAAGTAGCATTTTGCTATTCAAGTTAATTTTTTGCTATATATTTATCGATATCGGAGATTTGGGAGCAGTTTCTTAGTAACATTATGCTTTTTAAATTATTTTCGCTCATCCTATTACGTTTTGGAGAACAGATAAAATTCAAATCAGACAAAGTTTGCTCACATAAATAAGAAGGGAAAAACGATAGCAATTGTTGAGGTATTTTTTTTTAATTCAGGATAAAATGACTAGTCTAAGTTTTTCCAGAACTCAGGAATGTTGATTTTATCCTGAATGTTTACTTCGCTTTGAAGTATTATTTCTGATTGAATATGAAATTCATATTTACTCGCGTCGCATTTGAAAGAATTTTTAACAACATCGATCAACGAGTTAATTTTTTAAAAATCCTTAAATCTGTCTTCTAAATTATTTAGTAAAGTAAATATTACATTAGAATATTCAGACTTTTTAGTAGTTTTATCAGTATAAAAGGGTGCAGTATTTGAAAAATTTTAAAAATCGTTGGATTCAATTTCGCATGAAAGTAAAAATAACGTTGTTTTAAAATTTTTAATATTTTTAAATGAACCACAAAGAGTTCGGTTCTTTCCTTGAAGTTCAGGATTTACTTCATTTATATATTGGGTTATATTGGTAAGAAAGACTAAATCTAAAATAAATTCATTATCCGTTGAAGCCCTCACTAAAAACTTAAATTCGTTGTAAGTCTCAGTATTTTAAAAGTGAAGTATCTCTTTACGGAGGTGAACAAATTTCTTAAGAAAATTTCCACGGCTTAGCCATCGAACTTCAGAGTACATTTTAAGGTCACAAAAATCTGCGTTATTGAGTTCTAAAAAATCACAAGTTTTCTGTTGGTAAGAGAGTTATAACTCCCTCTTATATTATTTATAATGAGCTCTGCAGTTTTCATAGCTGGATGGTAATTTAAATATTTGGATGCAAGTGCAAGCTGGTGAATAACACTACGGAAATGCAAAACATGAATTCTATAAGTGCACTCGATTCACTATTGAGTCTTCGCAACATTTAAGCACAAAGTTTTTTTGAAAATATCTCGTCTGAAAACGGTCTACCCTGTTTTGCTAATTCTACACTAATTAGAGCTGGTAAAGAAACTTTAAGTTGCTTAAGGTGTTCTTTAATTCTATTTTCTTCTATTAAAAAACCACGCATCCACAACTTCAGCCTATCAAAAAGAAATATTTTTCTTTACAAAAAGATTTCCTCTTTCTAAGCCTACAATTTCCTCTAATTCATTATTAAAATATTGGTAATGCCTCTTCATAGCTTCTTACGTTTTTATTTTCAACGACATATAGCACAACAAACATTGCATGCCATCAATAGCGTTTGGAAGCTTTAAGTATTTTGTGCTTGTTGCATTGTTTGCCATATTTGCACGAAAACTTCTCTTTGTGTATAGACAAAACAATTGAGTTTCATCAAACGATGTTGCCTCGCCACTGGTTGTTTGTCGAATGAGCTAAGGAGCATAAGAATATGTGTGACTCTTGCCAAAGAATGTGCTTCATGGGGTTCCGACCACTGTTGTAGAGATATGTTGAGCTACTTGATTTTAATAAACGCGGCAGCAGCTAATGTTTTTGACATTTGATATTTACCATGATTCAATTACTAAAGGTTGTCCATTCATTTGACGTTTACTCACAAGAATGAAGATATACACCCGTAAAATTGAAGAGGAGAGCAAAAGAGTAATTTTTTAATGCCATCAAAGTAATCAGTTGCAGGAATATCATACTTTTTAGCTGTACTAAATACATAAGGATACATTTCACTGCTGCTTTTTCTACTACGTCCTGCACTGCTTGTTTGTTTTGATAGAAAATTTAAGTGAGTTTTTAAAAACTAATTTCAATATTTTGTTGTGCAAATCTATTCACACCGCTGACGGTTTATTGGATCCACTGGCACATTATAAAAATTACAAAAATTAAATCAAGTATGATTTAAACTATCAAACATTTAGAATTTGTATTTAAATCATATAAAGTCAACAATTACAAAATTAATTACAAAATACACTGTTTTGCGAATACCGCACGTTATTTTAACAATTATAACTTAATAGTAGCAATTTATATTTCAATTGAAAAAAAACGACTCGCAACAAAATTTAAAAACAATTTTCAATAATAATTATCAGAGCAATAATTATTATAAGCGCAATGCACACTATTTTTTTCCTGCTAACAGCAAAATATAGAATAACTACTTTTTAAAAAAAATACACAACAAAACACTGAAACATAAATTTTTTTCATAGAAGACCACAAAACCCTGGTTGTCATTTATATTTGAGAGAGAATATATTTTTTTTACAAATTTACGGGTGTTGTCAAACGAATGGACAACCTATAATAATTGAATCATGATATTTACAATTAATTATTTTTGTGGATTTGTGCTCATTTAATATATGTTCGTAATTCTATAAATTTAATTTGTAGCACGAAAAAATGACAAATGCAAACAATTGAAGAAATTTCCCTTTGTCGCGAGTCAAATTAGAATTAAATTGAAGCCGACGACAAATGACGCAAAAGTCTCCAAGAATTCTTCTCATAAAAAATACATGTAAATTAAAAGTGACATTTGGCGCTCGTCGCTTCTTGTCGTCAATGTGTTCAGGTATAAGGCTTGCATTGATTCTGGCAGCGCTCTGCCTGACGGCATGACAACGACATGATTCTGGTCATACAGTTAAAGTAAATTTAAATTATACTGAAATATTGTTCGTTTCACTGAATTACGTACTATTGTGAATTCCTCCTCATAATGCAATGGTGCAAAACTCAACTATAATCATCTGGTCACCTTTTGCCAGTGTTGCCAGGTTAAGGGATTTAACCTAGATTTAGGGGTTTTTTAACTGTGTTGAAAAATTTAAGAGGCAATGAATCTTTAGGGGTTTCTATAGGGAGCTTTAAAGTTTTTTGGGGTATTTGAAAAATTGTCCTTTAGAAATAAAGTTTTCTAACTTTTCCTTTAAATAATGCTAAAACATTAACAGTGTTATTTATAAACACGCGTGTGTTTGACTTTAAACATCACTTAAACACGAAAACGTGATTTATAAACATTTTTTACAGCTGTTTAAAGCTTGCATAACTTAAACCCCAAAATTGGCGTTTAAAGGCTGCTTAAACTTTACATGAATATTTACTTTGGCATTTCTATTGTTAAATTTGTTGTTTTGAACAAATTTAATTAAATTTTTTTATTAAGAAAACTATTATTGTTATTCCATGCATTAACTTAAAACAGTCTCTGTTTATTAATTGAATTAATAAAAATGTCTTTTGATTTGGAGTCTTTTGTTAAGGAGCTAAGGGAAAATATAGTGAACGCTTCATGTTGTGCAAAAAATTCATGCTGTGAAAAATATTAGGGAAGGAACATTTGTTTAAGTCTGAAATAGCGAATAACTTGCCAAAAGTGACGAGTAAACAAAAATATGATAAAAGCTGTGTATAGTTATTAAAGTGTTTATAAAGAACAATTTAAGCAAGGTTGCGTAAAGCTTTAAACAATGTATAATTAAACAACTGCTTAAAGGGTGTTTAACGAAATCTAATAAATTAGACTGTAAGAAAATAAGATATTTGGCTTCTTGGGTATTTCAGCAACACTTTATAAAAACATATGAATTGGCAGCACTTCAAATAAATTAACAATAATTTCCTACTTCACTTCAAACTAGCTTCGCGATTTACTTGCAATTAATTGATTACGTGTAAAAATTAAAAAAAAAACAAGTATGGGGAAAAACTAAAGACAAGAAAGATATGCCCAGAAATATATCAAAAAGTGCGAGAAGGAGCCTCCTTTTAAAAGTTAGACTTCATTTTAGGTCAATTTCACATTGGACAATTGAGAAATATGAAGCAACTTCCTGCCTTTGTTAAAGACGTTCAACAGGGGGTCAATTCCCGTTTTGCGTTAAAGTGAAGTGAAAAAAAGCTTTTCACAGTAGTTTTCATTTAAAGATTACACTTTTCCACTTCACTGCGCACAAAAACGCGATTCTTGTTCGCCTAATGGAAAGTAGTTGCTGAATAGCATTTGAGAGTTGCTGAATGTCTATTAAACAAAGCTTTTATGAAAAATAAATGGCCCATTATCATAGTCAAAATAAAAGTCGACTCTAAATTTAGTATAAGCATTTTTGACAGTTTTTTAATACATATGTTGTCAAAATGCTTGCACTAAATTTAGAGTCGACTTTTATTTTGACTATGATAATAGGCCAATGTAAACAACGTATTAGAGGTAGAAAACATTTACAAAAATGACTTTATTGAACATGATGATGACTTTATTATGACTTCAACCTTCTTTTTATTGATTTATGTAGAGAAAATACAAGGATGTTTAGGAGACTTCGCGAAGAAGAAAACTCATTCACCAGAATTGCGGATGAACACTTCGACTTATATCGCTTTCCCAAAGCTATAAACTTGATTGAGAAAGTAAAACTTTATATTAAAAATAAACAATAAAAAGAAAAATAGAATGAATTTTGCATAAATAAATATAACCAAGATAAGTTTTTCGGTAGCATAAAATAGCCGAAACTAATATAGTAAGTCGATAACGCGCGTTTGCAACCGGCGTTAATTTGTTTTAATTTCAGCAAAAAATAAACAGCTGTTGCCCTTTTAACACACAACGGTAATCGCGTTTTCCGTGTAAAGCTGAAAGCACTTTTCATATGACGATAACGCAGAATCCTCCAGCTCAGCCTTTTAAGTACATAGGTTTGCATTGAAGTTGCACTACTTTTCAGTTGCTCATATGAAATTGTTGTTTGTCAAAAAATTTGTAGGGGAATTTTAGGAAGATTTTAAATCCAATCTAGGGGTAAATAGGCACCTGGCAACACTGCCTTTTGCGCTTTCTCTCTTATCATCATTGTCATTGTATATTCAATAGATATGTACCATTTATTTGTAGGTCAATGTATCCCGCTGCGATGATGGCACCTTTGCAATCAAACTGCTTGTCTGCCTTCTTTTGTTCATCAAAAAACACCGGTTCCGGATTCACTATCTTGCCATTCCGTATCCAAAGGTCATCTTTGATTAGAGCGTGATTCCTTACTAGCCGGCAGTTTATAAATTGAATTAATTCTGACTTCGACATTGTTTACAAAAAAAGCCAACAGTATACAGCTTTTGTTATAATCAAATTAAAAGAAATAAAAGAAAACCAAACGCAACAGCACAAAAAAAACAACCATCACACGACTCCCCAAAAGACGAAATAGAACTGATTGCAAAAGTGGAGACAGAAACCCACAACTTGGCTGTCAAATGCAAAACAGCTGTTTGCTCCAGCATTGGACGAGTTTGCAAACAAGTGTGTGTGTGTGTGTTGGTGTGGTTACGTGTATGACCCTTGTTATGCTGTTCGTCATATGATCCATGGCACAATTACTGACAAGGTAGTGGCGTAGACTGGCTTATTTCTTACGAGCGACGATGGGTAGTTGTCAAAATTAGCTGTTCATGCAATTAATCAAAGAAAAGTGAAAAAATAAGCGACGACTTAAACATAGGTAGTCAACAGCAGCAAACTAAAAATATTTCAATAAACTTCGTGAATAAATTTAATGAATCAAAGAAAAGTTAAAAATAAGGTGAACTTGTCTACAGTAAATTAGATTCACAATCACAACATAAATTACAAGTTGCGTATAATCATGCTACGCGTTATGTATATGGACTGCGTACTCATGAACACTTAGCTCAATTTAAAAATTTGATACTAGGTTGTGACATTATAAGTTACTTAAATGCCAGGAATTGCATCTTTTTGCACAAACTAATTCAAATCAGAACGCCTAGCTATTTATTTGAAAAATTACAATTTTGTCAATCGTTTAGAAACCAAATGCTTGTCATTCCATGCTTTAATTTTTTGAATTCTACAAGATTATTTTTTATAAACGCCATCAGATTATGGAACGCATTACCGAATTGTATAAAATCTATAGTCAGAATAGCAAATTTCAAACATGCCATTTTGGAATATTATTCTTCACTGTACATTTACAAGGTAAACAGTTATTTTACTCTTTTACTCAGTTTTCTTATATTTACCTTATTTTCTATTTTTCGTTTCTTTTTCTTTCTCTCTTAACTTAAACAAATAATTATAAATTGATTTAATTGTTTTTTAATTGTTTGCTAATTTTTTCCAATATAATTTTTTAATTTAATTTAAACTACTTGTATAATATAAATTTAATGTATTAATTTAATTTCACTAAATTTAAAATGTATTTTGTTTTTAGACTTTGTACTGTAAAAGAACATAGTTCTTATTGTACTTATAAAATAAAAACCCAATGAATATGAAAAAAAAAATATGAAAAAAAGGTGCGTTTCCACAGTCAATATTTTTGAATGCAATGTTGGAAATTGCATACAAAAACTGTTTACACGCTCAAAGTCATTTTGTATACAAATGTCATCGGTTTTGTTTTACGAAACAGATGAAAGGCGAAAAACAAAAAATAACAAAAGAGAATGCGACAAAAATAACAGAATAATAAAACGAAGCAGGAAGAAAGTTGTTATGAAGAAAGTTGTTATGTTATGTGCAACCTGCAACAAAGACACCTTCGGTACATACGCTTCATCTGCTCCAGCCCCCGACTTTTGCTCTTTTTTATCTTCACAACTTCTGCGGCGTAAGACGTCCTTATCGACCGAATCTTTGCCTTGGCATTTGGAGCAGTCATGCACATTGTCTCTTTTTATACAGTGGAGAACGCACATTCCACAAGCAACTGTGACTCTCGTATTCCTCCAGAAACTGTATGGTTCTATAATCTATAATCTAAAACAATTTAATTATATTCAATGTTTTTTAATAATTTATCTCATAAAAATTACTGAACAGAAATTGAACTGCTTGAAAAATCAGAACAACGATAGAGAGGAGACAGAAATAAACAAAACAAAAGGTTAAAAATTTTGATCAAGTTACCAAATTGCGCAAGAAAAGTTGGAAGTCAACCAACATTTTTTTCGATTGCATGCAATTTCACAAATGGCGTGCAATCAAGTGCTTACACTTTCAAAACTACGTGCAATGCCTATTTTGCGCAAGAAAAATTGACTGTAGAAATGCGCCTATAAGCACAAAGCTAGTCAATAGCAGCAAACAACAACTTCTTTAGCTATTTTTGACTAATACCAATCGCCAAAAAACTGTCACGGCTACCTTGTCAAATAATTATACCATGATAAGATCCCTAATCACGTCACTTTTTACTTTCTTTTTTTCGTTAGATGAGCTCTGTGACGAAAGTATGCTATGCTGGTGGTCATATGATCCCTGAAAACCAGTACACTTTTTGCTACTTTTAGTACTTTTTCAACCGATGAGTGTTGCTGTTAAGCAGGTTTCTTACTGCTTTCATACATTTCGTATTAAAAGTGTGCTATTTCCATGCCTAAACACAAAGGTTGGGAATAATTTTACAACGCAACACTATTTTGATCCCATGATTTCGAATGTTTGTTGAATTATTTGGTAACCGTGGTGGTAAAAATTTACTCTCTCGCTCTCAAATTTTTAATTCACATTGAAACAACAAAAATGCCTGACCGTGACGAGTCCATGACCGCCACCATAACAAGGAACTATGCGATAAAATAATACAATTGTGCTTGCCCAGCCGCAGTGTTGCCACCTACTGCTGATAAAAATCCGCTTAAATCTGATAATTAGCTTTTCGATCCGATAATTTTATTAACATAATTTATAACTAAATATTAATATAATTTAAAATTAAAAATAATTTAGAAACAAAACCAAAAATTATATCTACTCAAGTTGAAATTGAAAAAAATTTAATTTAAATCAATCCATTCATTATTAATATTCTTGTTGACATAGATTGCATTCTACCAAATTAACATTAGATATGATTGGAGTATATTATAGTTGTGGCAGAACTTCTGGTCCCACAATTTCTAAAGCCGTCAAATGAAAACTAAAAGGATTATTAATAACTTTCTTTTTAAAGACTGGTGCAAGAAATTCTTACATAACATTCAAAATGCAATTTACTGTGTTGATTTCTTATGCTAGACTTTACAATATTGAGTTGTCTAAACGCTCAATACTGTAAAGCGCTAGCGTTTGCACAAGGCAATGATAAAGGATACAGTGAACACTTTGATAGTTTTTCAAAAACTAAATTTCCATCTGCATCCTTATATTCAAGAACTTTAAACTAAAAATCATTTATATATGTTACATTGTTCTATTTAAAAAGTTTGATTTTTTGATATTGAAATAATATTGGCGATATATGGTCATTGCTAAAACCACTTATTTTCAAAAGAGGCAAAATATCCTCTTTTATTGCTTTCAGTACATTGTTAAGGGAGAAGTGCTCAATCATCTTCAAATTTAATAATAATAAAGCTAAATTGAATAAACAATAAGTAAAAATTCCGCCTTCTGATTTTTGATAATTTATCCCGCCGAATGACATCAAAATTCCCTGACTGAACTGATACGTTGATCTGGCAATAGTGGCCAGCAGTAAAACAGTTAAGCAGTGTTGCCTTTTGGATACTTTTTCACTTAAAAATTTGATAGATATTTTTTATGCCATAAATAAAGCTTTAAAATAAAACTTTAAATATAGGGTTTTTCGCTTAAAAACTTAATTTGGCCCTTTAAAAAACACAATTATATTGCAGCGAAAATTAACAGAACACTTTAAAACACATAAAACATAAATTACTACATATTTTAGTACTTTTCATAAATTATTCTCTTAAGCTACTCCTATTTACTACTTTTCTGTTTTTAAACACAGCGCAATACCGGATTCGCCCTAAAAGGTCGAAGCTTGTTCGATCAGAGCGAACGAAGGAATCTTAAGACCTAGTGCTTGAATATTTTAATAATTTATTTTTTAAAATGTTAAATAATGATGAACGACATTTCTATTAATTACTTTCAAGGTATATTGTAACACTCATAAAAATATTTTTATTATGTTAAAAATGGTGCTCAATCAGCTCGTTCGAAGAAAGAGCTTCGGCGCTGTTGTTGATATTTACTCTTCTATTAATCTTAAAAATTCCAACCAAGAATATAATTAATTACTATGAGTTCAGCTATGGCCGGGACTAGAAAAAACACACTGGAAATTGGCAGAATGACGCTCTTTTGAAATGGAAGTTCTAAAAAGAGGGTTTTACTGGTTATTCAGTGTAAAATATACGATTTCTTGAAATTTTTAGAGCGATAGCCACTGATGTGAATAACATATTAAAATATCAGTTGATTTGGCTGAATAGCTTTTGTTTTCGCTACAACATGTTGCAAGACAATGCCGAAAAAAGTAGTTTTGAGATATATGAGTGCTAAGAAAGTGAGTATGTATATTTCTGCGGTGCGCTCGATACATGGCTTGGATAGCATTTATTTATAAAAAGACGACATCCTAAACGAGTTGAAGCGAACTGTACAATATATTCCTACCTAGCCGCTACTATTGGATTCAACTGAACAGCTGCATTTTATTAGTGATTATCATGACCATAACATTAATGATTTAATATTTTATGTTTTTAGTGATTGCGTATTTTTATAATTCGATATGTGAACGTAAAATCTGCATTTGATGTAATGTATCAAAATGTATGCATTTATTTATCTATATTTCCCATTTCCATACTGGTCTATTGTATATATGAAAGTAACACGTCATTGTGTATAGTATTTTTAGTGCTTGTATATGTCTCACCGTGTACAAGCTTTCGTTGTCTCTTTCACCCATATTTTTTTAGGACAATCGTCAAAGCAAATGTAAAAATACTCCTTGAGCCGGAGTAAATTATTATTTAATAATATTGTAGCCAAATGGCTTTCGATTATTAATTTAGTTAATAGTGTAACAGACCAGGCAAGCCATAACAAATAAGAAACTGTTTATATATATTTTGTAATATCGATTAATCAAAGACTCAATAAAGTACTACTACTACTTTGATTCTGTTTGATTATTTTAAGAATTTTATTTTAATGTACGGAATATTTTGTAAAATTTTATTCATAAATAAACATATATGTATACAATCATTAAAAAAAATTTTCAAAAAACAAGAAAGAAGAAAAAGTGCTTGACAAAATTAACTGAGCAAATGTTGTAATGCATTTTTTTCGTTCTTGTGTTTTGATAATCTTTGTTTAATAATTAAACATATATATGTTTGTTTATCAAAAAAAATTAACAACATTTTTAGTATTTTAGACTGAAATTTTTTAAATAATCAAAAAGAATTAAACATAATTTCTAAAAGTAGTCGGATTATTTTTCTTGATTACTTTGAATTAGTTTTGATTTTTTTCGTCATTTGAAGTAATCGTAATGATTTTGTGATTGTTATTATTATATTACGATTACAAACATAAAAGAATTGTACTTAATCAAATATTTCACATTTTTAAATAAAATAATCGAACTGCTAATGAATTCGATTAGTAGTAATTATTTAACAGCTATGATACAAAATAATATATAAATACATAAAAAAGTAATTTAATAGCTTATTCAGTTTAATGTAATATAAATAAAATGGGTTGCTATTGCACTTTATTTATATTAAATTTAAAAGTTAAAAATTATTTGTTTTTAGAATTTTGCAAAACAATATAATTTTACTATTCCCCAAAAAATCTACTAGTCTTATCGTTTTAATTTAAGCTTTAAATTAGAAAAAATTCATTAAGCAGCAGCTGTGCTATGAGGCAGACTTAATATATTTATCACAAAATTGTAAAGTTCTTTGTAAAGAGGTTGCGTTAATGCATTTTTGATAAAAAAGTACTGTCCAAAAATGTCTCAATTTCATAATTTTTCTTAACGTTTTTGTCGAATTTAAAGAAATGCCTACTTTTTTATATTTTTGCAAATTAAAACATATATTCATATATGAGGCTTAAAAAAGTATCCATAAATTTTTCGTCACGGCAACACTGCTTGGACTTATTCCTATGGTGTAATTATTCTAAGATAATTTCACCGTGATGTTTCAGGGATGTTTTCCATTGCTTTTCTGAAGTCTTTTGTGGTATACCGTTTGTTACCCATGTTGTTTCAATAATGTGCAGATTTACAGTTATCGGACCTCAAACGTAACTGGTGAAATTCTTAAGTCTACCATAAACCAGGGTTGTTTTCCGTTGATTTTACGACTACATATAAATGTTTTATGCTAGTATTGGAGCCAATTTAACGTAAAATCAAGCATAGTGCTATCCCTCTCCAACGAAGTTTCCCATCTCTTTATCTCTGCACCGGGCAAACATCGTTCGCGATAAATTTATAGCGAACACTGTTCGTTCGGGCAAAGTGTTTAAACCGAGCGAACGAACGAGGTTTCTTTCGTTCGTTCAGGCGGTCTAAACGCACAGTTATACTACAAAAGCAAATCGTTCAAAATTCATAATGGTTCCAAAGTTATGAGCCTCTTATACTACGTTCAGACCTCTCGTATTTAAATTTGAAAATACTATCGTAGTATTTTGAATTACTACGTTGTGTTCAGACATCTAGTACGGTTTCTCCGCTTGCAAGATAAATTATTGCTCTCTGCGACATTTTTCAGTATTTTAATTTGAAATTTTACTGTTTTTTAAGAGTCTTATTTTTCTGATTGGCATAACAATAGATTTTCAATGTGTCATTTGCAATTTTTGGCTCTGTTCGATTTGCTGTGGCTGTGTTTAATATTAATACTAGCAAGAATACAATAGGGGTATTCACGATTCAGTGCACTTGCCTGTGCAGTTGACGACTTGAGGACTTGTGCACTTTACAAAAACAAATTGTACGTACGTCAAAAATCTGCACTGCATCTGCATCTGAGGACTAGTGCTTTTCTACTATTACCTTCAACTTGAGGACTTGAGCAGTTGTTCACTTGTGTGCATTGAAAAATGTTGACAGCTTTGAAATGGTGATGGTGGTGTGTTCACGAAAACCTAACTGCACAGCTGCACAAGTCCTCAACTGCACAGGCAAGTGCACTGAATCGTGATTACCCCTAATGTTCCGAACATAGTATTCATACTACAATAGAACTAGATTGGTCTCCTGGTATTTTTGTGGTATTCTTGTACAGACATCTAGTATTCGTACAAATACTAGAAAGATTACTAGATGTCTGAAAGTAGTATTAGACGAAAGTGTCAAAGCAGTTGCTCACTATACTCGTACTTAAAACTTTAAACGCGTTTTTTGAAAAACTTAGTTTTCGAGCTGGCGACTCTTATAACTCAGTCAATTTTTAACGGATCTTTATGTTTTGTTCTTAAAATACTCGTGATTAAATTGTCCATGGAATAGATATAATCTCACTGATACATTGTATATTGGGTTTTTCTAAACAAAAAAGTAACTTAATTTTCAGTGAAAATATGAAAAAAATTTTTAAATTCTGCCATTTTGTTTTTTTTCAATCAATTTTATTAAATGTCGTCTTTTCCATAAACATATTCATACTAAACAAGAACATTTTTTATTTTTTGTTTTTGATGAGTTTTTCAACCCGTGGTTTTAGTTAAGTTTTGCTCGGTTCGTGTTTGTGCACTTGCCCACGACACCCCGTGTCCTGCTTCAAGATATTGATTAAATAATCTGAAAATGTTATATAATCTGCTTCAAAGTATGATAAATATAACTGGAAAGTTTTGAGTAAATATATTTTTTGCTTTTCTAAAAAACATTCATAATTTTTGCTTAATTTTTCGGCCTGTCTAACCAGACCTGACCCTTAATGTGTATTTATATAAATTCCTAAATGTATATGTACGGTACATTATTTTTTTTTATTCGATTGCTAAACCTTAACAGGTTTTATAGGAAATTTAAAATTTACGAAAAACATGAATTTTGAAGGTTTTTGCAAAATGGCTTAGCTAACTGGCGATTATCGTAACAGCTAGAATACTTTGGGAATTGTTATAAAATAGACTGAGGCTCATTTTTAGAGGGGTAAAAATATAACTTTTTTCCCCATACAAGTCGAGGCACCTTTATAAACATACAGCTGCGAGCGAATTAATGGCAGTCTACTTATATTCAGATATGTTTGGATAAATAATACTAGTCTACAATTTTCGTATTCGGTAAACCCGTTATCATTCCTATATGTACTTTCAACGCTGGTTTCAAATCTGTACTTAGTTTCCTCCTATATTGAAAAATTTTCGATGTTTTATGTTTATGGCACGTGTTAAGTTTTATTGATCTAGTATCTTAACTACTCACCATAAAATAAAAAATACTATTTTGTATTTTTGAAAAAGTATCAGCTTTTCAATCCATACCAGAGATAAAGAGATGGGAAACTCCGTTGGAGAGGGATAGCATTATGTTCAATTTTACGTTAAATTGGCTCCAATACTAGCACAAAACACTTATATTATGTCGTAAAATCAACGGAAAACAACCCTGGCTTATGGTAGATTGAAGAAATTCACCAGTTACGTTTGAGGTCCGATAACTGTAAAACAGCATATTATTGCAAGAAAATGAGTAACAAAAGGTATACCACAAAAGACGTCGGAAAAGCAATGGAAAACATCCCTGAAAAATCATGGTGAAATTACCTTAGAATAATTACACCATAGGAATCTGTTCAAGCAGTGTTGCCGCTTGGAAAAAGGCATGGATACTTTTTTAAGCCTCAGTTTAAGTTTAAATACTTTTTTAAAAAAGAATTTTTATATGAACATATGTTTTTATTTGCAAAAATATAAAAAACTTCGACAAAAACTTTAAGAAAAATTATGACATTGAGACATTTTTGAACATTACTTTTTTTATCAAAAAATGCATTAACGCAACCTCTTGACAAAGAACTTTAAAATTTTGTGATAAATATAATAAGTCTGCCTCATAGCTCAGCTGCTGCTGAATGATTTTTTCTAATTTAAAACTTACTATAAACGATAAGACTAGTCGATTTTTTTTTTGGGAATAGGTAAAGGTATATTGTTTTGCAAAATACTTAAAAACGAATAATTTTTAACTTTTAAATTTAATTTAAATATAGGGCAATAGCAACCCATTTTATTTATATTACACTTAACTGAATAAGCTATTAAATTACTTTTTTATGTATTTATATATTATTTTGTATAATAGCTGTTAAATAATTATTATTAATCGTATTCATTAGCAATTCGATTATTTTTTTAGAAATGTGAAATAATTGATTCAGTACAATTATTTTCTGTTTGTAATTGTAATATAATAATAACATTCATAAAATAATTACGATTTCTTCAGATGACGAAAATAATCAAAAATAATTAAAAGTTATCAAGAAAAATAATCAGACTACTTTTAGAAATTATGTTTGATTCTTTTTGATTATTTCAAAAATTTCAGTCTAAAATACTAAAATTGTTGTTGTATTTTTTGATAAATTAACATAGATATGAAAAAACAAGAACGAAAAAATGCATTACAACATTTGCTCCGTTAGTTTTGTCAAGCACTTTTTTCTTCTTTCTTGTTTTTTGAAAATCTTTTTTAATGATTATTTACATATGTTTCTTCATAAATTAAATTTTTCAAAATATTCCGTATTTAAAAATAAAATTCTTAAAAAAAATCAAACAGAATCAAAGTAGTAGTAGTAGTACTTTATTGAGTCTTTAATTAATCGATATTACAATATATAAACAGTTTCTTATTTGTTAACTTAGCAGATGTAATGTATGACCTGCCTAGTCTGTTGCACTATGCATAAATTAATAAATCCAAAGCCACTTGGCTACAATATTATTACAGAATAATTTACTCCTGCTCAAAGAGTATTTTGAGATTTGCTTTTGACGGTTGTCCTAAAAACATATGGGACAGCTTGTACACGACGAGACATATACAAGCACTAAAAATACTATACACAATGATGTGCTACTTTCATATATACAATATCCCAGTGTGTAAATGGTAAATATAGACAAATAAATGCATACATTTTGATAAATTACATCAAATGCGGATTTTACGTTCACATATAAAATTATAAAAATACACAATCACTTAAAACATAAAATATTAAATCATTAATGTTATGGTCACGATAATCACTAATAAAATTCAGCTGTTCCGTTGAATCCAATTGCAGCGGATAGGCAGGAATACATTGTACAGTTCGCTTCAACTCGCTTAGGATGTCGTCAAGTATTACTATTTTTATAAAAAAGTGCTATACAAGCCATGTATATCATTAGCAGCGGTAACAGAGAAGGAACCATGAACCCAAAATTCATACTGTAGCTCCAAACATATTTGTTAATAAAACTTATTAAGTTTTCGGATAACTGTTATTCGTTTAACTGTGTTAACTAAAAAAGCCGTATCAGCGTATGGGCGATTTCAGTTAAAAAATACTGGTTGCACTTCACAACCTCACCGTTAAAACGATGCAAGTCGTTTCAAACAGAATCAAAAATAATTTCTAAGAGTAGTCGGATTATTTTTTCTTGATTACTTTTTTCTTTTTGATTATTTTCATAATTCCAAGTAGTCGTAATTATTTTTTGATTATTTTTAATCGAAATCAATTACTTATCAAACACATCTCCTTTAAGAATTATATGATTATAATTATTTTTAAAATATAGTAATATAATCTAATTGTTTATTAATCGTAATCGCAATTTAACAGCTATGTTTTGTAAATAGTTTTTTTGTATAAATATCAAACTTTTAAAATTTATGTAATAAACATATTTTATAAAAAATATAAAAATAACACAAAATATAACAGACTGAAGTACTGAAATGTACATATGTTATTTTTTAAGGCAGGCGCTGGCTGTCTAAAACTTGTATCTTTTTTTTCTTCTTAATCTTTCAAAAGTAGAGTTTTTAAGAATTAACTTTAAAATTTTTGTAAGAATACTGACGTTATCTCCGCTTCTATAGCCATTTTAGCAGGTGTCGAGCGCACAGCAGAAATATACATACTCACTCTCTTTACACTCATTTATCTCAAAACTACTTTTTTCGGCAATGTGTTGCATCGAAAACAAAAGCTATTCAGCCGAATCATCTGAAATTTTAATATGTTATTCACATCAGTGGCTTTCGCTATCAAAATTTTAAAAAAATCGTATATTTTACACTGAATAACCAGTAAAAAACCCTGTTTTTAGAACATAAATACTAAAAGCGCGTCATACTGTCAATTTTCAGTGTTTATTTTTCAAGTCCTGGCCATAGCTTAACTCATAGTAATTAATTGGTTTTAATTTTTAAGATTAATAGAAGAGTAAATATCAACTACAGCAACGAAGCTCTTTCTTCGAAAGGCTCTAATTGACCACCATTTTGAACATAATTAAAAAATTTTATGAGTGTTTCAATATACCTTTAAAGCTTAAATATCGTTGTTCATTATTTTAACTTTTAAAAAAATAAATCCTAAAAGTATTTAAAATATTCAAGCACTAGGTCTTAATATTATTATTTATTATTTTATATATGTACATGCTTTATTTCTTACTATTACATTTTAACAAAACTATTTGTAAGTCTTCAAATTAAATAAATAGAATTGTTATTAAAGCTTAAAAAATTGTGTTTCAGTACTGTAATATGTGGATACTTTTTTTCTGAAGTGGATACATTTGTGACCTTTTCATGGGTACTTTTTTTAGAATCATCGCGGCAACACTGATCTGAGGTGAACTCACGTACACAATAAACGAGTTTCACCAAAGTACACAAAAATGGGAAAAACATATGTTTTGACGTCACAAAATTTAAGTTTCCTATCTCTTTATGAGCCTGAACAGAATCAAAAATCGTTGCGACCGACGATTGAAATAGCATAGATTCTAAGTCTGCGATTTATCGTTGCAGAAAACGTGCTGCGTATTTTGCATGTATTTTCCAACAACAACGAATCGTCGATCGCAACGATTTTTGATTCTGTTCAGGCTCTATCTCTGATCCATACATCAACACTATCATGTCATGTGTGTGCGGTAGCGGAGCAAAATTTTTGATATTTTCCAACAAAATATCAACAAATTTAGTATCTTTTGTTTTAGCGGAGCTGTAATCGTTCAAATTTAAAATGTCTGTTTTTCATGTAAGAATAAAAATAATCAACAGGTTTTTCCAAATTCTAACTTTGGACGATTACAACTCCGCTAAAACAAAAGATACAAAATTTGTTGATGTTTCGTTGGATAATCTCAAAATTTTTGCTCCGCTACCGCACATGACACGATAGTGCTGATGTATGGATTGAAGAGCTGATATTTTTTTCTTAAATACAAAATGATATTTTTTATTTTATGGTGAGTAGTTCAGATTTTAGATCAATAATACTAAACACGTGCCAAAAACGTTAAACAACCTGTAAATTGAAAATGTTACAATATAGGAGGAAACTGAGTACAAATTTGAAACCAGGGTTAAACGTACATATTGGAATAAGATAACTTTTACTTCAGAAGGAAATACAATTTATTAAATTTACATAAAAATTAAATTGAATTTAACTTCTGACGTGTAGAGTAGCAACACATTCAGAGAAAAACATCGTGAACTAAGGTAGCGCTACCATTACAGTTCACAACAGTTGTCTGCGCTGAATGCGGCCATTGACTGCGACTAGCGACGAATGCCAATTGTCAAAAAATAAAACGCATGTTTTCTTATGAAGATGTATTTTTTGAAGACGGCACGACAAAGAGAGAACACGACCACAATTGTTGCTGCCGCAGACTTCAATCTATTTCTAATTTGAGAGACGACAAGAGCGATTATAGCAGAGTTTGTTTATGTTTTTGTATGAAATACTGATTGTCGCTGTTGAGTTCATTATAATCAAGTCGTCGAGAATACTGCGACCTTTCACTCTGACTTCAAGTTTTCGTTTTGCCGGTGGACGACTGTTGCAGTCAATGTGTGAGCCTGAACAGAATCAAAAATCGTTGCGATCGACGATTCGTTGTTGTTGGAAAATACATGCAAAATACGCAGCACGTTTTCTGCAACGATAAATCGCAGACTTAGAATCTATGCTATTTCAATCGTCGGTCGCAACGATTTTTGATTCTGTTCAGGCTCTGTATCGGCTATGATTCGGTTTTCGTTTGTTTTGTTCTGCTCACGCGACGAGTGCTCTCTGTAGTGTTACGTTTGTTTTAATTAATGAAAGCCGAACATTGTAACTTGACGTCACAAATATTACAACTACCAATACAATTTATTATTACTAATCTATAAACTAATTTAAGTAATTGTTATATTGTAACTTAAGCTATATAATTATCATTATAACTATATAAATAACATTAAATATTATATTGCAGCTGTTGAATATACCGACACACAATACTTACTTATGACAAAGTAACAGCGACAACAAATACCTTACTACTGCATCTGCCACTAAACCATACATACAGACACGCTACATACCTATTCATGATAGCATAAAACAAACCGACGACACACAAACATACATACTTACTTATGACAAAATAACACAAAAGAGTAGCAAATAATACACTACAGCAATACACACGGCAAACGTATAATTCCTAACTGGTTTTCACACCACATAATATAAAAGGGCGTCACGAAACCAACCAAGTTAGCATTCCTTTCAGGTAAGCTCACGGAGTTCGACTCCGGTTCTGTGCGCAGAACTCTGGAGCAAATCATCTCTGGTTCGCATCTACCAGAGTCGACACACCTTTTTGATTTTTTTAGTGTCGTACTCTGGAGCGAATCACTGCTGATTCGCATCTACCAGAGTCAACACACGGTAAATTTTTGGCGTGCCTTCTTTCCTCTGGAGCAAATCAGTTCTGGTTCGCATCCACCAGAGGCGGCACACTTTTTATTTTTTGTGCCTTCTTCCTCTGGAGCATACCAATTCTGGTTCGCATCCACCAGAGGCGGCACACTTTTTATTTTTGTGTGCCTTCTTCCTCTGGAGAAAACCAGTTCTGGTTCGCATCCACCAGAGGCGGCACACTTTTAATCATTATCTTGGTTCTGTTACTTGAATCTTATTAATAGTCCAGATCGTGGAGGGTCCTCATTTGGACACATCGACCAAGACCTCTGCCTATCCTCTTTGCTATTATGTTTGTTTTTAGCGTTATTTTCAGCCTTCCTGTTGACGTATGGCACCGATTACCGACAGCGATTAACGACAGCGATTAACGACAGCGATTAACGATTACCGTTCACCGATACCGATTTTCATTCGCTAAAACCCTCTCTCTCGACTACCGAAGAAGTTATAAGACGAAGTTATAAATAAAGAAGTTAAATTTAATTGGAAAACTGTGCTGTTTTTATTTGTGGAAGTTTGTGGTCCTTTCATTTGACCCTGGCACGGCTGAGCTGACCTCAGCCATTAGAAAAAACCACTGTCACAACATAACCAACGCTTGCTCCACTAATCAGTGCTCTGAAATGCATTTAAAGCGCACTCGTGCAGAGGTTTAGTATATATATAATATATATCGTTTTTTTCCTGAAGCCGGTGGGATCCTGGCTTGACAGGGTGGTTACTCGACAAACTAGGTCAACTTTACCAAACCAATTTTCATAAAACAAAGAAAACCAGTTGCGAACGCAGGAATTAAGACAAGCTAGGTCTCACTCATATTAATATATTACAAACTGATCTAACGTAGTGTTTCAAGAGGTAAAAACCAAGACACCGCGGTACTTTGGTGATGTGCCGACAAATGTAATCACATTCACCATGAAGATTTACTGCAATTGAAGATTCACAGGTTTAGTTTCATTCAGATTATTTAGATGCACATACACCAGAATTTATCCATTTCAGGCTTGGGTTCATTTATCCATTTAGATTATTCTATTTATGTGCTTACAAACATCACCATATGCATCAGATATGTGTTTTAGAGAACGTGATCGTAATTAACGACGGTACTGAAGGTAATCTATAATTTTGTGTTTGATTGAGTCAAACATAACTTAAGGATATAACATCAGATACAAAATTAAAATCACCGCAAGCGCTTGTAAGAGGTTCATTTTGCAAATAATTAGTTCTACAAAAGTTCATGTGGAGTAACTCAAAAGATCTTCTAGGACGATTCCGATCTTCTATTCTGTCCTTTCTCCGTTCATTTTTTGTTGGCATTTCCTTAGCACTTTTTCTTTAAGCACTTTCTTATCTTAATAGTAAGATAAGTAAGATAAGAAAGATACAAGTAAGATAAAACTTTTTTGCTGCTAAAAATGCAAGCAATGCGCCGTTCAAATTTAAAATTTTCGTCAAATTGTTTCTCAAATCGTTTGACCACAAAAGTGTTCACACTCATCAAGTTTTTCGTAAAATTTCATTCTTGTCTTGAATACCGAAGTTAGCACATTGATATGACGGAAAAATTGCTAATAGCACTTGTTATTAACATCGTATTGCAAGAAGAATAAATTAGATTTAAAAATTATTATAAATTATATACCACAGGTTCTGGATATGTCCAATAAATATTTGTAAAATCGATCCAAACATATTTCTCCGCTTCTTCAATTTTGTCACGATGTGTGCAGGTTGAAAAATTTTTTAACTGACAAAATCGTTCTACAGAATTTGACGAGTGCTAAAATTGGTCAAATTGTTGGTCAAAAAAGCAAAAAAAAAAAGAAAAAAATTATTATTCTCATTCAACGATTTGATAAACAATTTGATGAGTATTCACATTCGTCAAATTGCCATAAAATCTATATATATTTCAGTTTGTAAAATTATTTGTCAAATTGTTTGATGAGCTGTTGAAAACTTTTTTGAACTGACAAAATCGTTCTACGAGTCAAATCAACAGAAAAATCAAAAAATTTTTATATGCATCAAATGATTTGACAAACGATTTGATGAGTGTTCACACTCATCTGCAATTGTTACTTTTGTGAGTAAAACGCCAATATTTTTGACCTTTTTCAAAAAGTATTAAAAATATCTAAGCTCAGCTAACGCTTCAAAAATAAAAAGTAAAAATTGAATAAAATATGTACATTAGGGCGGGTTGATTTTTTATTTGTAAATCGTATAGCAAAAACATAAACTATATCAAATTCTAAGAAAATTCTCCGAAGAAACCATGTATCTAAAATAAAATCCTAATCCGCGCCTCTCGACTTGAAATTTTTTATAAAATAACTCGATTTTTAGAGGTTATTTCAAACCATTCCAGCTCACGGGTGGCTATAGCTAGAGTCGAAAGGTTTGGGGAATCATTATAACATAAACCAAGAATTGTATTGAGCATTTGTGTCGACCAAAATTTTTTTTATGGAGCGTAAAGCCTTAATACTGGGTTGCTTTGCCAACAGTCACACGTATTCTTATGCTCTGTCACTCTTTCGACAAACAACTAATATTTGTTCGTAGAATGAGTAATAATTGGCGAAGCACCATTGTTTCAAATGATATGCAATCAGGGAATGGAAATAAACTTTAACGAGCGGTTCATTTTCGATGTGTTCTTTTTTTTTAAAAAAAGCTCAATCTTTATTCCGCTTTATTTGCACATCAGATTACCTGCCATCTGAAGAATGTTACGCTGAGCACATTAGAAAAAGCTAATATTTACTTCAGGTATGCGGTAATTTATTTTTTAATTTATTTATTTTTAATTTTTTAAATACCAAAATAATGATTTTTTTAAAATTATTATTTTAGGTTGTAAAATGCGACAATCAGGCCACCTCCACACCCTATCACGCAGATTGATGGGCATCTGACTATCCCAGATCCTGCCCAGTGGGCATTTTAGCTAGCGATACGCTAAGCATGCTAGTAGTGCTCTTATTGGCGTCAATATACCTTCCATGATCGCTGCATTGATGAGTTGATCTGTAAGGCATAGCTTTTGAAGGTTTAGAAGGTTTCCTGTTATTTTATATAAAAAAATTTTTTTTAAAAAATTTTTAAAAAATTATATATGATCAGATCAATTAAAAAAAATCAAATCTTTAAGAAAAAACAAAAAAAAAATTTTTTTTTTGTCCGAGTTGGGACGCGAACCCAGGTCTCCGAAATCTAACACATTGCATATCACATTATATGAAAACTTTTATATGGAAAAATTCTAAGTCTTTTCTATTATTTTTGTATGAAGAAATTTTCAAAAAAATTCCAAAAAAATTCCAAAAAAATTTTTAAATGGACAGAAAATTTGTAAAAAAATGTAGATTTAAAAAAAAATACAAAAAAATTTTTTTTTTTGGGCCGAGCTGGGTTGCGAACCCGCGCTTCCGAAAACTTATTTTCATTTGCAATGATCCAAAATAAGCTGAAATTTATTAACAACTGAGGTGGACGGGTGGGTAAGATGCCAGACCGCCAGCTGAGAGGACGCTGGTTCAAATCTGGAATTTGTCAAACATTTTTTTATTTCAAGTTTATTTATATTGCTTTTCTTTCTAATGTACATTCTAAAGAAGGGCTTCTAGCAGGCTTATTTAGAGTCGCGAGAACGGAAGGCCTAGAAAATTTTCTCGTTTCATATAAAAAAGCTTATGGGCTTGGAAACGAGCACGGAAGGGCTAATAAATCCATATGATGGCCTGCTAGAAGCGCTTCAAAGACCTGCTTTTGCCCACTGGGTAAATATTTTTTTTCCGAACAGCATGAAAATTCGTATATAGCAGTAAGGTGGTCTGCGGCAGGACAACGTCTGCCGGGCAATACTATACATCAATAAGAATGCTGTATATATCAGAAAATTCTGATCGTCATGCATTGATGATTCAAACGGAAACGTCTAGCATGTGTTTTGTTCGAAGGTCAATTTACACCTTTACAAATTCACAAAACGATCATAAAAAATTCATTGAATTGGATCAGGATAAATTCTACAATAACTATAACGTTAACTATGAATATATAGATAAGGAAATAGATTAAAACATAGGTTTATGTCTATAACTTTGGAATAGCTTGAAATATTTTAAATAATTTTCACAGAATTATTTTTTAAGCTGTATTCGAAAATGTTTTTCACATAAATTAGTTTTTTAGCTGTAGCAAAAAATCATAGGGGGAGGGGGGATAGGTGGCCCATGATTTTTAAGGGAAGGTTCTCCTGGATTTTTTTGAAAAAATCCATTTTTTTTTACATAAAATGAAAGTTACATATATGTAGAATGTTTGTGCCAAGGGATATTTCAATACGACGCGTATTTCTCGAGCTAGAGCGTGTCAAACGTACCCATGTCACGCGCGCGTACCAACTTTCTAAAAACTTTAAACGCGTTTTTCTCGGAACCATGTTTTCTAATCTAACGGACAGCACAGGGCTTGTTCTATTGATCCGATTTCCTTCATTCAAAGAATGTTTGAAAGTATATACTTTTTTGTACGCCTGGAACCTAACATTGGCATAAAAAATTGTTTATTTATAATTTTTAAACGAGATCTAAGTAAAAAAAAAGCAAAAAATTTCAATTTTTTTTTTAAAAGTCCATAAAATTGGTTTTTTTTACCAAACTTAATTGAAGTTAGGTTCCAGGCATATGAAATGTTATCAATTTTAATAAATTTTATACATTTCTCATTTCAGTTCACTACCTGAGGCCCCACACTGTCCGCGGGAGGTCGATGTTTTGCGCGCAGAGGTCGACGAGATCCGCCATTTTCAAGCCGCCATTTTGAATTTTTCAAATATCTTTTTTTTTTTTACTCGTCAATAAACCACGAATCAAAGTTCAAAAGCATAAGTTCGTATGTCTTTTCATTTTCCCACAAACCATTCTCAAATTTTGCTTGTTTTTCGGCCAAATCCAAAAAAATCCAGGAGAACCCTCACTTAATGATAGAAACTGTCTGTGCCAAAATAAAACAATTTTTGCAGGTAAATTATGTTATATGAAAGAATAAGGAAAATGAAAATGAAAAAAACTAAAATTTAAAAAAATATGTACAACAAAAGCAATTCTTGGCCTATTGTTTAGTACAAGTTGGATATTTTAGAGGTTTTTTGAAAACAATATAAAACATTGCATTGGTGAGGTAACGCTAAACCTTTTCTCATTTTCCCAATTTACTTAATTGAACTTTCAAACAAAGAAAATTGGATGAAAATCGATTTCAAAATGGCGGAAATGTTTGCTTGCTAACTCAAAATATGAAATTTCAATAGTTTTTTCTCATTCTGAGGCTTATGAGTTATACTGAGAAAATTTATAGTTTTGAGATATCGCAAGAATTTTAATGTCATAATAACAGGTTTTTTTAAAACATACCTAATATCCGTACAAAACATTTCCGAAAAGAAAAGAAAATTTCCGTTAATTTAATTAATCAACGACTGTCCATACAAAAATGCATTGCTATGCATTGAGAAATTCTATAGTTTTTGAGATATTGCCAAAAGTGTGATGTCATTATAACGGTTTTTTTTTAATTTAAGAAGAATTTTTGTTTGGCCGAAGCCCAATAACAACAATTTATAACTGAAGAAGGCTGATTAACTGCTACAATTTAAGAAGAATATATTTATTTTCAGAATATATGTAAAAAATTATATTTTTGATTACAAATTTTTACAATTTTTTACCCAAATTTTATTCTAAAGCTGTTATGCAGGACTTTTTCAAAAGTAAAAAAAAAAGAAAGCCAGGTAAATTTATGTCATCATAACAGTTACCGTTTAAATAAGTTGTTCAAATTAAATAAACTAATTTCTTAATATACATACCATTTTTTCATAATTAAACAAAACAAATTAATATTTTTATCGCAGGCGAAGCAGCGGGTGTTTGCTAGTTTAAAATAGACGTGAACTACAAAGAAAAAAATAAATTTAAGTGACATTTGTCATATATGTACATATGTAGTAGTTATATTCTAGGTGCAGAATAACCCCTCTCTTTGAAATTTCTCTCTGAAAATTCTTTGCGCACAAGTCATGATCAAGCTGTTCATAATCTACAAAATATGTTTCTTTTAACCATTTACTGATCATATATTATGATCAATTTATAATTTCCATAATTTTTATGATCAACGAAATTGCTTTTTATATTAACGAATTGTTCTTAAAAGCATTTACAATTTATAAGCTTTGATCATAAATTGTTATTAAGTGCTCACGGCGAAGAGCACAGAGAAAACATAAAAGCTTTGTTAGAAAATGAAGCAATACAGAAAAGAGAAATGCGAAAAATGTTGGCTACATCCTGGTTTAAGTATAAATAAATAATTAAAGTTAATAATAAAGTAAATAATAAAGTGAATAATAGTATTAATATAGTATATTAAATTAAATAAAGTAAATGACTATTATAACGACAACAAATAAATATGAATGTTGAAAATTGAAAATGTTGTAAATGTAAAATAATTGTTATGTTTATGTTTGTAAACTGTGCTTTATAAAACTTATTTTATGACATAGTAATAGTTATAATAAAGTCCTTTTTTTACAAATATAATTTTATGATATCATATCTATAATTTATAAGAAATGTTTATTATATAAGTTAATAATAAGAAACTGCTGACCAGGTATTTTCCCACCAAATGCATTTTAGCACCAGAATCAGTCCAGACGCAACCTGACGCCTGCTTTCTGCTGAATTCCTCAACTACACGTGCGACGCTAGCAGCAGCAGAAATGTGGACAACAACAACAAGAATGATAACATTATTTAGGCTTCGTTGATAATTAAGAGATAGAATTAAGTTAGTCTTGTAATAAGTTTGAACGAATAAAGTTTATTTTTTAAGCTTCAACTCAACCAAATATTTTAACTGGCGCCCGAGCGGGGACGTGGAATTGTAGTGAAGTGCACAAGTTTTTAAATCTTTCGTGAATAATCGAAAGACCTGAAAATCCTTTTGTGAAAAAGAAAATATAAAAATATAAATTTCTCGTAAAAGACCTAAGATACTACGAATAAAAACGACTAAACGGCCATACTACGAATTAAAAACGAAAGGTGGAAAATTATTAAAATTTCTTTTAGACACAGGATCAGATAAAAATTATATCAAAGAATGTTACATAAGAAATCCAATTCAGAATCAGAATCCATTTTTTGCAAATGCAATAACAGGAAAAACTAAAATAACACATCATGCAATGATCGATATTTTTGGACCAGATTTTGAAAAAATTAAATTTTTCATACTCCCAGGCTTAAACACATTTGACGGTATAATAGGCAACGATACCATGAAAGAATTAAAAGCCACAATTCACATTGAAAAAAATTTCTTTACGCTTAAGGACAAATATGAATTCACATTTAAACAATAAAATATTAAAGCCGTTAACAATATTGATATCCGAACTTCCCACCTTACAGACGACCAAGAGAACAAATTGACCCATCTAATAAATTTATTTCCAAATCTTTTCTCCGAACCAAATGAAAAACTTACCTTTACAACCAACGTTAAAGGAGAAATAAGAACAACATCAGAAGCCCCAGTTTATACAAGACCATATCCATATCCAAGAGCTCTGAAAGGTGAAGTCGAAAAGGAAATAAATTTTTCGACCTTCTAGATCTCCCTACAACTCACCAATTATAATAGTTGAAAAGAAATTAGATGCATCAGGATTAAAAAAATATAGAATGCTTATAGACTATAGGAAACTAAATTCTATAACCATTGCTGATAAATACCCAATACCAGACATAAACGACGTTTTGTACAACCTAGGTCATAACGAGTTTTTCTCAATAATCGATTTAAAAAGTGAATTTCATCAAATACCACTTAGAGAAGAAGATATCGAAAAAACAGCATTTTCGATCAACAATGGAAAGTACGAGTATACTCGACTACCATTTGGTCTAAAAAATGCATCGTCAATTTTTCAGCGAGCCTTAGATGATGTTCTCAGAGAGCATATAGGATTACGATGTTACGTCTATATTGACGACATCATTATCTTCGGAAAAACTGAACAAGAACTCTTTCACAATTTAGAAGTTATCTTAAAAACTCTCGAAGTCGCCAATATAAAGGTACAAATCGATAAATGCGACTTTCTTAAATCCCAAGAGGAATTCTTAGGCTTCACGGTATCAAAAGATGGAATTAAAGGAAACAAGTCAAAAGTTAAGGCCATTGCTGAATTTCCAATTCCTCAGACTCTGCGTGATCTGAGATCGTTTTTAGGTATGTCAGGCTATTATAGACGCTTTATATGCGACTATGCTAAGTTAGCCAAGTTCCTGACATCCCTTCTCAGAGGGGAAGATGGACATGTGTCCAAGCATCAATCAAAAACAAAACGCATAATACTAGGTCAAGATGCGTTAGATGCTTTTAATAAGATTATGAACACACTTATTTCAAATGATGATTGACATTTGCATTAAGCAATAAAAATACCAACACAAAAATTAAACGTTGGAAATCAATCCTAAGTCAAACGTAGTTGCAGACGCTCTATCGCGATCTCCACAAAGCAATGTTAAATGAATCCAGTTACCAATTAAAAACTCCCTTTAGCGGATACAATAGACACATAATAATAGAAAGAAACTCCTCCGCAGAAATGATAGTGAGCTTATTTAAAAGATATTTAAACCCAAATCTGCTTAATGGCTTATCAGCCCCCGAATCTATAATGCAATTGATTCAACAAGTATACGTTATGAATTTTTCTTCATATAGAATACGCTACACTCAACAATGCATCGGAGACGAACCGAACGAGGATAGACAGGACGAAATAATTATAGAAACACATAACAGAGCACACAGAGGACAATCCGAAAATAAAATTCAAATTTTAGAATACTATTATTTTCCAAAAATGGTAGCCAAAATAAAAAATAAAATTAGATAATGTTTAATTTGCAAATCAAATAAATATGAAAGACATCCAAACATTACTAAACTCAACAAAACACCAATACCGACATACCCAGGACACACAATCCACATCGACATTTTCTCCACAAAGGACCACCGTGTACTTATTGCAATAGATAAATTCACAAAATATGCGGTAGCAAAAATCATTAAATCCAGAGCCATCGAAGATATAAGAAGACCACTACGTGATATTTTATTTTTTTTCTGTGTTCCGACTTCTGTTGTCATAGATAATGAAGGATCATTCAATTTAAACTCGATTCTCTTTATGATGCGAGAAGAACTAAAAATTAACGTATTTACAATACCTCCGTATAAAAGCGAAATAAATGGTCAACTGGAATGGTTCCACTCGACTTTAACAGAAATAATGAGATGCATAGATAAACAAAACCCATCCAGAAACTTTGAAGAACTCCTTCAGAGAGCAGTAAATGAATATAATCACACCGTTCACTCCACAGTTAAAAAGAAACCGGTAGATCTTTATTTCTGCAGAAATATTAATTTTGACTCAGACGATTAAGACCGTACTAAAGCTAGAAATATTGAGAAACTTGTACAAAAACAAAATAAAGACATAACTTATCACAATAAAAAAAAAGAACCAAAAAGTTATAATATAGGAGAAATTATTTATGCTAGACATAACAGGCGACTAGGCAATAAACTGACTAAACGATATACTAGGGAAATTATTTCTGAAAACCAAAATTCTACAGTTAAAACCCAATCAGGAAAAATTATTCACAAAGACCATATTCGAAATTGACTTCATAAAAATATTTTTCTTTTACAGATTACTTATCCAAATAGTATCAGGAGAAATCCAGATACTGGATTATTCCGGGACACGCATGATTTCTATAAACATAGGTTGAGCCAAGGTACAGGAAGGATACCTCAAACTAATACATATTATTGATATCAAACAATACGAACAGTTTTTAAATGAAATAGAGAAATACATAAAGACTGATATTGACAAATTTCACCCTTCCTTTCCCTTAATTCATCATGAACTTTTACAATCATTGGAAATACTTTCAAATATAAAACCCAGTTACCCCTTAAGAAAAAGAATAGCTGTTAATTTTATCGGCACTGCATGGAAATACATAGCAGGTAGCCCCGATCACGAAGATTTTGAACTATTAAAGGCCGCTTTACATTGTCCTACTGTGTGTTACCACATGTGAGATAGAAAGTATAATTGAATTTCATCATGCTGTCATTTTTAATTTTTGTATGAAGAAATTAATTTTTCGCTTTTAGACTATCTTACAGAGTCGCACCGCATTTTTATACTTTACACTATACTAAAACGTGAAAATTTGAGTAATGAATCGGTTTTTAATCAATTTAAAGCCCCTACAAAGTTCAATAAGCTGTAAAACTGCTTCCTTCTGTTATTCCATTTGAAAATACATTACGAGCTTAAAATTTTCTCACCTAAATAATAAATTTCAAGTAAATTTATGGTAAAATGCATCTCTGGTGGGATAGAATGTGTGATGAAATTAGAAACAAACCAAAAAATAAAATGTGGTACGACATGCCAAAAAAATCAGAACACACATTGCTTTCCGTTGTTTACACCATCTCACTTTCTATCACACATGAAAATTTTGACATGTGTTAACACACAGTGGAATAATGTAAAGCGGCCTTAAGCAACAAAGAAAATGAATTAATTACTAATAGTAATAAGTAAGTAGTTATTAATAAACAATATAACGAAAGAATAAATAATCTTACTAAGATTACGAATGAATTGAAAAATGTAATAAGAAAAGATAGTAATATTAATGAAGAACTTATATGAAATATTCGATATAGATTAAGGTTAATAAAAGAGGAATTAATTAGTATAAAGTTTGCCATACAATAGGCAAAAAATGAATAAAATCCATATTATTATCGCATAATGAAATTAAAACAGCAATCGATACTTTTAATAATGAAAATTTTACATTCTCCACTATGAAAGAAACGTAAGAATTTACTAAAGTAAATATATTAACAAATATGTCGACAATTTTGTACATCGTTAAAGTTCCACTCACATCAAATTTTAATTATAATAAAATCCTGATTAAACCAGTTAAAAAAGGAAAAACTGCAATAAGATTGTTATATAATGAAGTTATTCAGAATGAAAAAAATTCATTTGGAATAAAAGAAAAATGTTTAGAATATAATTCTTTATCAGTTTGCAAACAAAAGCAATTAGTAGTTATAAGTAATGATATCTGTTTTCCAAAATTATTAAAAAGCCTAAATCCATCATGTACAACAATAAATAGCCAACATTTACCCACTGTTGAAGAACTACAGCCCGGTATTCTGATGCTTAATCAATTCAATGGAACAATAACTGTTAATGAAACTGACCACTCTTTGAATGGAACATATCTAGTTAAATACCATGATGTTACAATCAAAATTAACAGAAAAACCTACAGAAACATATAGTCATCTTCGGTAAAAATCATGCCAGCTATACTGGCCTGAATTAGACCGAGAAATATCCAAGAGCATCACCTTACCAAATATCTACTCTGGAACATTTCTTTGAATGAGGACATTCAAATGTTGGCAGGGAGGAGTTAATAATAAGAAACTTCTGACCAGGTATTTTCCCACCAAATGCATTTTAGCACCAGAATCAGTCCAGACGCAACCTGACGCCTGCTTTCCGCTCAATTCCTCAACTACACGTGCGACGCTGGCAGCAGCAGAAATGTGGACAACAACAACAAGAATGATAACATTATTTAGGCTTCATTGATAATTAAGAGATAGAATTAAGTTTCTTGTAATAAGTTTGAACTAATAAAATTTATTTTTTTAAGCTCCAACTCACTAACACACTTTCTGTGCACCTGCCCGGCCCTGGCCAGGTCCAGACTAACAACGCTTGGCAGACCCTTCCTCAGCAACCGAGTTGCACTATTCGACTCGAATCGAGCTCGAAGCTATTGGCACAGGCCTAGTTGAAACAATAGTCATGAAGCACGAAACCTTTACGTTTTTGAATCCCGTACTCCAAAACTCGAGCACGCACAAACTCTTAAGGCCCAGTTATAATAGACGTAACGTAATGTAGTGCAATGCCACTGCAGCAGTGTGTTCTGTCACTTACTGTTTCAATCAATACTTTTCTTATACAAGTGATTATAATAGAAGTAACGTAATGTAACGGGACGTAAAGATCCGTTGGATTTCGATTTCTACGTTACTTTACATTACGTCTGTTCAAAGAAAAACTAAACATTGAGGTTAGATTCGATTATTGCGCTATTTTATATTGTTGAACTACGCTTTTTGTTGAGTTTTCGTCATTAATGTGATAGTTTTATGTATCCACAGCTAGGGTTGACGAAGATTTAATTGTATTTGTACAGGAACGTGCAATTATTTACGACAAACAACTGCCTGGCTACTGCCTATTATAATTGCTACAACGTTTGCTTACATTACGTCCCTCACGATGACAGTTGACAGCATTACGTTACTTTACATTACGTCTATTATAACTGGGCCTTTATTTTTAAGCACTTGCACGCAAAAGCACGCCGTGTCGCAAAAATCACGGCCCGAACACACCTCTTCTTTACATATACATACGAAACATTTATAATAATCTATACCCAATGTGCACAAAAACGGATGCGGATCCGTTACGAACCCGTTACGAGTCCGTCAGTAAGCACTACGCTTTCTTATGTTTCGACGGACCCATTACGAACCCGTTACGAATTCGCCAAAAGAGTCTGAAACGGATTCGTATCTGAAGTCCGTTACGGATTCGTTTCTGAAGTCCGTTCTGAGTTCGAGGCGGATCCGAAAAATAGGAAAAAGCAATTCGTATTTGTGAGAGGAATCGCTCTTATGTTTTGACGGACCCGTTACGAACCCGTTACGAATCCGTCAAAAAAAAAATACCACAACGTTAACATAAAAGACAGTCTGAAATTTGTTTTACAATTTCTTATTTTATTTTCAGTGGATTAGGGATACGAAATACAATTGTGTACTTATTTTTATTTTAAACAATTTTTTTATTTCATTAGGCTCGTGCTCCTCAAGCTCTCCTTCAAATCGAAGAAAAGTACTTGTCAGAATTTTTAAATAATTATCATTAGTCATCAAGTTAAATGTGACTATAGGATAGCCGTACACAAGATATTTTTCGGAAACTTTTTTAATTGCGTGAATTTTGTACGCTTTGTCATTACAGCAGTAAAAGTTATTGGGATGCTTCAATGAAAAATAATGTTTAGCTGTTTGAAGAAACAAGTATGAGCCATCCTGGAACTCACCAACATTGTACTCGTTTGTTTGATATTTTGAATTATTTTTTTACCATTTAAACTAGCCTCCACTACTCTCTTATAAATTTGATTACAAAATAATTTTTTTTGTTTTAATTTACGTTTAATTTCCTGCAAAAAGTTTTCGAATTTGAATGCGTCAAACTTGTTTAGAGAACCTATATTTTTAACATCTGTAGCTAAATGCGTCAAACGAGTCCGTTGCGAGTTCGCATTATTTAAAAAAAAAGAGTCTGAAACGTCTGTTTCGTATATGAAGTCCGAAATGGATTCGTATCTGAAGTCCGAAACGGATTCGTATCTGAAGCCCGAAAAAGATTCGTATCTGAAGTCCGAAACGGATTCGTATCTGAAGTCCGAAACGGATTCGTAACTGAAGTCCGTAACGGAGAGAGGAATTTCATACGAAAAAGGATCCGTTCCGGATGCGAAACGCAATCCGTTTCGGACAAAATGTACGAAGAAGTGAGTTCGTTACGGATTCGTAACAGATCCGTTTGGCACACTGGGTATATATAAAATGGAATGTGTGTTTGTTTATTTGTTTGTTTGTACCTTATAGGAGACCAAACCTCTGGACCGATCTTCCTGAAATTTTCACAGCATTTAACTGGGACTCTGGCATGATTAATAGGGTACTTTTTTAGACCACGCCCACTTTTACGCCCACTTTTTAAAAATTATGTAATTGCTCCCATATAGTTTTTAACAGATTTACTTCAAATTGTATACACATTATACTCCAGGTGAGGTAAAAATAAACATTTCTTACGCCACGCCCCCATTCACGCCCCTTTTCACGCCAAGTTTAAGTTTTAAACTTTTTGTTCTCTGTACAAATTTGTCCCTTCCAACGGATTATTTTTTATTTGGTAGTATATTGCTCTTAATACTGTTAACGTCGCTATATTACTATGAACCACGCCCACTTTACCGCCCCTTTTTTAATTCAGATACTTACTTATACCACTAACAATGTTTGCCATACAAAATACTTTTTTGTAATATGTATTTACCTAAATTTTGATATAGTTTTTATTTACAGGTAAGGTAGCCAAAGATTTTTTATTACCAAATCCCCCTTTTTCGCCCCATTTTACTTTAATTATAATTAATCTGCTTTCAATCTATATATATAAAAATGAATGTCTGTCTGTCTGTCTGTCTGTTTGTTTGTTTGTTTGTGCTTTATAGGAGGCCAAACCCTTGGACCGATCTTCCTGAAACTTTCACTGCATTTTA